>OX579669.1:2934683-3423515 GCA_951230895.1 Carpatolechia fugitivella | reverse complement strand
CCCAAGTTACAGAATTAAATTTAAAAAAGTATATTGATATGTAGGGTAGCCTCGAGCCTCTCGGTGGGGACGTATATGAGCTGCTGATGATGATAATATTGTTATGTAGGAAATGCCCTACTACACCCAGGTGGACTGATGAGGACCTCGAACAAAGAGGATAATTATAACGAATTGGAAGTGGTAGGTACAGTGGGAGACGTACTGTCGGACAAAAGCATACAAAGAAACGCAAACAAAAAAAATAACAATTCGCAATTTAAAAATCACAAATTTATAGAACGGAATATGAAAAACGCGCGTCACCTCGCACTTTAGCGATCGTCTTTTATTTCCTCTGAGATGAAAACCGACCAACAGCCAGTAACAACAAAGGAGGCTGAACCTTACAGTACCTTTATTTATGTTTTTAAAATAAAAATAAAATCTTAAATTATATTTAAATTTACCAGAGCCAAATTATAGGTCTTAAAATAAACAACAAGTCTACCTTTCTTAAACAAATAGCTGTAAAACCAACAAATTACCACCTACCTACTCATAAAAATGTTCAGTAGGAGTGGACAACATTTTTATGTGAAATTCGCTTTAAAATCTGTCTTTTATAAATTTTTATCACAAAAATAACGAGTCTACATGACGTATAACAGGAATATATTATCTACCGCCGTATTCACTTGGTGTGGTACTTATATCACTGTTACGGTAAAAGTGGTAAATTTATTTTTCAGATTTTTTAATTTTAAATGTAGAATATGGGAAAAATACGTAAATACAACATAATATTATCTACATATAGCTAATAAATCGATCAGCCGTGTGGTGACGGCAGAGTAGAATACATTTGACACCAACCCCTACTCTTCTCGGGGGTGTCGTAAGAGGCGACTTACTTTACTTACATACTGTACTGTTGTGTTACGCTTCGGTGTTCGAAACTTTTTTCGTGTTTTTCTCACTTTTTTTTTCTTTTTCTAATTTTGAATTTGATTTTGAAAGGCTTTTGTTTTTTTTTTGTTTTTTTTTTTTTGGCATTCAATTTCTTGATGGAGTTCTGAGCAGTTGTGAAAGTGCTGCATTTCTCAGTTTTTTTTGTGCAATTTCATTAATAAGCTCCAGTTATTTATCAAAAGCTTAAGCTTCGTCAGAGTGCGAACAGAGGAGTGATTAGAGGACCACTTGTTATCAGTTTTCCTGGAAGTCATAGCTTCAGGTTCGAGCTGCCTGCTCACCCTCGAGAGGGAACGGTCCTGGCTGAGACGTAAGGGACCGGTGCGCTGGACCCTAAGTTGCTGCTGTGGTCGCGCGTGATGTGAATCCTGGCTGCAGTCTTGCTGCTGCATCGGGGTCCTTGGCGTTGGAGGTTCATCGGAGGTTTTCACGTATTATTTTTAACGTACTTTTTAGATTCAGTTAGGTAACCTGTAAACAAACCCTTAAATTGGTAAGTTGCTAGTTTTTTTCCCTAAATTCAAACCGGCTCTCCACGCCTCCCGTCATTTTATTTTATTTTATTTTTATTTTATTTATTAGGTTACCAACAGAGTATACATTAAATACCACATAAACTATAACACAAATGAAAAGCTAAATGCTACTCCAGTTACAGGTAACGACGACATGCACGGTGTAAGCAAACAGAAGAAAAACATATATATATATATTATATATACTCATATACAGCACTAAAATCTATGTTGTAATTGCTAATAATTAGAAAAATGTAAATTAAAGTTATATAAATTCAGACAAATATAAATTAGTTAATAATAAACAGGAAAGAACAGCACACTAAAGGTAATTTTTTTCGATACACCTACGATTAACTGTAATTAAATTAAATTAAATTAGAGACTAGCGCATCGTGGAAGTACAAACAATTTAAATGAAACCAAAGAATCAGCGAATATGTCAATGTCTTTAGTTTTACTCAAAGAATTATACTGTCTCATTAGCCGATTAAGTGGAGAGAAGAAGCCCAAGTTTGTCCTAGCCATCTTTTCCGAGAAAAGGGAATATTTTCCGGGTCTAGGTAATTGTCGTGGTATCTTAAAGTTTATATTACAAAGAAGTCCAAGGGAATCAATGTGACCTCTCACGACTTTCCATAGAAATGTATTATCCAGTAAATGTCTTCTATCCGATAGTGAATCCATTTTAAAGTATTTTAACCTATCCGAATACCTTGGCAATTTTTTTGCCATATGACAGCTGTATGACAAATGCCAAAGAAAACGTTTCTGCACCCCTTCCAGTCGCTTCACGTAAACATCATAATGAGGGTTCCAAACTACAGAACAGTATTCCAGCCCTGAACGGACGAGTGCATTGTAAAGAACCACTTTGGTGGACATGCATCTGAAGCCCCTGATGTTACGGAGCAGGAAACTTAAGGTTTTAAATGCTTTGACAACAATATTGTTTATATGCACATTAAAATCCCTTCCAGGCTGTTCTTTTGGCACTTAACGTTAGTCCCCATACTTGATCTACAGTTTTGTTGCGCAATTATTCCCTAGACAGGTAGGGCTCTATTTTCATCACTATCACAGAAGTCACATACTAATTTTGGGGAACTGTGATGGGTTTTGTTTTTTTTCTATTCGGTTTTTATTTCAAAATTATTTAGCGTTATGTTAGACATCTATTCCCTTGATTCTGTTTTTGTATTTGTTTTTCTTGTGTGTTTTAAATTGAGTTCTATTTTGGTAAGTTACTTTAAATCAAATCTTGGCTTTTTATACCTTTTATTAGTCTAAATTACATTCGTGTATAGTAGTTCTTTTGGCTTTTTAATTTTTAACACTACAATACCTAATAAAACACATTATAATATATAAATACATATACAACATACAAATTAATTAACATACAATATAAATACATATACAGGGAACGGGCAGCAGCGCTCTCTGATACAGTAACCTTTTAATCTGCGATCTCCAACCCGCCTGCCAAGCGTGGAGATTATGGCAAAACCAAACACGCAGAGTGGAGGAGGCTCATAGTCCAGCAGTCGACTGTAACGGGCCGTTCATGTTCATAGGGTGTTATTTAGGTTAATTCTAACTTTAATTTCATTTGTGTATTCTGTGCACTTTCTTTTGTTTACTCTGCGATCTCCAACCCGCCTGCCAAGCGTGGAGACTCATAGTCCAGCAGTGGACTGTAACGGGCCGTTGATGATATCTAATAAATAAGTACATAATACTACAAAATATACTTTACTTACATACCTAAAAAACCACATTATAATATATAAATACATATACAACATAAAAATAATATCAAGAGAGATGAGATAAGAAGTGCTCTTTTAATTTATCATTATCATGTCGTCAACCGATCTCTTATTGTGATATAATTATTTGTCAGAAAAGTAAATCGCCCATAGACACTTTATAATCTACCCGAAAACCTACTCACCCGCGACTTTCACGTTCACAAAATCTCTCTGTCATTTCCTATCGTCATCGTCGTCTTGTAACGCGCATTACTTTTACAGCGCGCGCGCATATACATGTCATCAGCCCATTCGTCGTATAGGACGTTTCATCATGATCGCTGCGGTTGGTCTACGGTGGTCAGATTATAATATTATATATATATATATATATATATATATATGTTATTATAATCGGACGTAATATATATAATTATTATAATAGCCCTTTTTAGCTGTCCCACTGCTGGGCAAAGGCCTCCCTTTTTTCCTTCCACTTATCTCGATAATGAGCCACTTTCATCCTAAAGTGCGCGGCGTAGGGCGCTGTAATGAATGTTGACACGACGAATGTTGGTGATTAACTGAACATTTATTGAATAAAATACATAGGTATTTATAGTAAACTAGAAATGGTCTTTGAACCTTAGAGTTAACCGTGACATTTACTTTATCTAAAATAGATCATATTACAATATTGAATTTAATACTCTTATTACATTGTTATTATAAACAACTTAATGAGGTTACTACATATATGGTGATCGTTTTGTAATTTGATATTCAATGTTTATTTTATTAAAAATACAATATCTTTTTCCTTTGTTATTCTGCAATTACGTCATACACTACAAGTACAATACATTGCCGTTCGAATGCATCTAGTTCGTCGCGCCATCGCTTCTTAGGCCTCCCTCTTCTCCGAAGCCCATTCAGTAGTGGCTCTGGCCCATCTCTCGGGGTGCATTCTACACCCATGATAATAACAAATATATTTATTTTAAAAACATAAAGCCAATTTTACATTGTATGTAGATAACCTGGAGATATCTATGATGTAAATTTTGGAACGTTTTTTTACCAAATTGCGCTGAAGTATAAATCACGAAACCCTCCGACAGTAACCATGGCCGATTTTTCGACTCTCATTACAAAGGTTTCGGGTTCGAATCCTGGTGGGGACAATGTCAAGAAATCTCTTAGTGAAATTTCCCCAGATTGGTTAGCACACTACAGGCTGAATCAGTCGATTGTCCGTAAAGAAAGATGACTTCGTGTTTCGGACGGCACGTGTCACACGAGCCAAGTCAAAAATAATGTAAGAAGTTAATGTCGTAAATCATGATCATAATATAATCCACTTTTACTGTCAATAAAGACATTTTTGATTAAGTTTGAATGATCCATAACATACACAGTTTACGAACTCTGCCTAATCTTGTTTTAAACCTCAACCAAAAAAGCCTTCATATTTTTTTATCGCTTATAGGGTCAAAATGTATAAAACACGAAAGTGTCAAATTTCGTGCGCTAACTACTGGGCGCAAAGTGGTTACTAAAATACACAATAACGCATTCATAAAGGAATCAGGACTATACTCGAGTGTATTTTGTAAAAACGCATTCATAAAAAATAAACGCAACTCGGTTAAATGATACAAGTATAAGATCTTGGGGTATGCTATCAAATATCCTTACAAAAGAGCAATAAAGTTAGAATTTCAATCGTCCACCTTGCAAGCCACACGACTGTGATACCCTTATTATAAGATCCATATCTTGTCTGTATGCCACAGTTTAATTAAAAAATATATGCAATACAAAATTACAATAATAAAAAAAAACAAAAATAAAATTCAAATTAAAATTATCTTGAAATAAGTACAATTAAAATCAAAATTAAAAATAAATCAAAAATATGACCCTATTGCGCTACCCGCATCGTGTTCCACTACTCACTTTACAAGCCTAGTCTTCCGGTGCGTGAACTTTAACACAGAAGCAAACTTTTGCGTGTTAATGTTTTTTTACTCGACTGCCCAAAAAAAGCGTTTATCATGTATTCTTTATTTATTTTATTTGGGAGGCTTACAGCTTTTTTTACAAAACGTATATCAAGAGTAGTAACTTATATGCCATTTACAAGCTTCCATGTATGTATGTATTGTTAACCGAACTTTATTGATATTGCTACATCACTAGTCATTGTGTCCATAGAGCGCATGCGCACAACACTAGTGGGAAGACTTTGACAGATAGACTGTGTGCTCTGGCGGCTGGCGCCAATTTGGTAGCTCTTGTGAAAATATAATAATTACGTGTGTAAGATGGTTTTCTACTTATAATCTACTTATTAGATCAGAAGTGGTATTAGCAACTGTGCCCAAGATGAAGTTTTCACGGAATTTTGTATAGTAACAACGACAGCATAAGTCAACGGCGTTGTCGGTCTTGCGTTAGCGCAAACTGCTGTGTTATGGCTGTCTTACACACTGAAACAGCATATCTAGTTGGAATTAAGTATTATACAGTGAAGAGGAACCAGAGGAAACTGTGTTTTGTTGCCGATGTGAACGCAAGGGCTCTATTCAAGGTCAAGTGACGCGGGCCACTGTTGGAGTGTTTGGTTTAGCTTTGGACTAAGGAAGAGTGGAAAACACTCGTGGTTTGTACAACAACCCAAGTAAGTTACGAGCTATATATGTTCTATGCACTCTTGGTTATAAATTTTCAGGTTACCTAAAGGTATTGAAGTAGTGGTGATAATCCTTGTCTTTGTACTTGATACCAATGAACATAGCTCTTCAACAAGTGTTGGGACTAGGTGAATCAAGAAGTAGATAAGTTCATTCAAAAACAAGATAGATAAGCCTTTTCTTAACAATATTTGCTAGCAGAAAAGTAATTTATTACTAATGCCCTCACTAGCCAGTGATGGAGGTAAACTGGATAAAAGTAGACCTACAAGTTCATTCAAAAACAAGTAAGATAAACTATAGTAAGGTACCTATTAAATTCAAATTCAAATGTTTATTGCTTTCATGTTGTATATGTACAATGGTCTTAAATGTAAGAAGTCTCAAACATGAGCCCTGCAAGGGCACTGCAAGTAATATTACTAAGGTAGTACATTTTTATATTAAATATTTACAATAATTAATAATTGTAAAGTAATATTATAATGAGGTACGGCAGGTACCTTAAAACTTATTTCACACACAACATTTTGTATGTATTACTGATGTGAAGATTACCATGGCCGATCTGGAAGTCTTTAAATCAACTTCGGGTTCAGGTCGGCTGGAGCAAAGAGAATATGTTCAGGTGGGGACAGTAGTTCAGTCCATGGCTCATTTAGTTTCCTGTCCTGCCTGCCCTGTTACCTGTTCGCAGCAGGACTTAATGTAAGCCACAAATAGTGCAGTCGAAGTGGCTAAGTTCTGGGCCGGAACGATTTAATTTGTCATCGACACGCAAAGAAGAAGTGTGAAGTAGGTACCTTGTCTCCGTTATTTCCACAACCTCGATTTGGTGGGTAACTCTGGGTGAACTCAAACCGTAATAACATTCAGGTAAAAGTTACTGTGTATAGTGTTAAGTTGATGTTGGCTTTACGAGTAGTGGATACTACAAAAATTATTGGTAGCATATTACTGCAGTGTAGGTAACTGTACCTAATTATTATTGTTGTACTGAACTTCTGAAAGAATTTGCTGCATGCAATTTAAGAAAGACAACAGTAAGTATGAGTGGAGTGACCTTGTTATATTTAAAAAAAAAAGGTGTTAATTAACTAATTTACAGGTAAAATTAAAGATATTTGGTTGTGTCAAATCGAACAGGACTAAGGTGGTACACAAGGATGAAGTAGATATTGATACAGTACAATCATAATCTTACAACAAGTAAGAGTAACAAATGAGTACCTAAGAAAGATAAGCAATACATTGGATTATTGTGTAAGTATAACCTGGAGGATATAAATAGGACTTGTATGTAATGGTCCGGATTGTTTGAAGTTGCCTGTATTACATTTTTATATCCATTTAGTTAAAAGATAAAAAGTTGGAACAACATAGTTTGTGGTTTGTGTACCATGCTCAGTGATTACTACTTCCATAATTACTTTGTGAAGATCTCTATCTTCACAGTTGTCTCTACGAATAGTAAACAAGTTATAGTTTATCATTGAAATTAGAATGAGAAAGAAATAAGATCAGGTCTTTGTCAACTATCCTCCGTGAAGTAGACAGCGACATGTGTATCTACTTGCTATCACACCAGCTAATTTAATGATGAGTTTTGGATAATGTTGTTGTTACCATGATTAAATATACAGGGTGTTTTGTAAATAATTTTGTATACAGGGTGTTTCATATACTGAAAATTATTTCTATACAGAATGTTTCTACAAAATGTGTGAATGATTTACATTCAAGTTTTATCTATAAAATGTGAACATATGTGTATACATGGAGTTTCTACAAAGTATGAAAAACATTTGTTTACAGAATGTTTTATGAATGTTTTATTTGTGCACGGTATTTATGTACACTGACGAAAATAATACAGGTTGATTACAAATTATACATTTAAAAAAGAAAACAGGGATTATACATGGTAATTCTTTAATGAGTATAAGCAGGATATTTGCATCTATACAAGGTGATTCTATAAGAGTAAATTATTGTTTGCTGTTTATACAGGATGATTCTTGGAAGTTATTACTTTTGTAAAGTTGAGTTATTGTTGCCAGCCTATACCTATACAGGGTGATTTATGGATGCAATTTTCGGTTGAATGTCTGCTCTTAATAACGTGCGAGTATTTATGATTTTTATTATTTTCTATAACTTGAATATTATTTCTGTGTTTAGAAGTTGTGATGTGACATTACACGGTTTTGAGTGGTTTATGTGGGTCATGCATTGAAGCTACCTGAACCATGCGGTTGACCTATAAACGCGCCTTGTCGCGCGTGTTGAAGCACCTAGCCGCGCGTGGTTGAAGCGTGTGTGGTGGAAGCGCGCCTTGTCGTACGTGTGAAAGAGTGCTTTGTCGCGCGTGTGGAAGCGCGCCTTGACGCGTGTGTTGGATGTAGTATACACTCTCAGAGAAATAATACTATACTATGTTATTGTTATACATATCATACAGAATGTAACATTGGTGCTGTACTAGTGTGATTATGATAAGCACTGGTGACGTAAAGTCTAAATGATAACAGAACATAACAGTAACAATCAAACTGTAACTACAACTTCACTCATTTTCAGATATTTTATCTATAAACATTTATTTTATTTTATGCTATTTTATATTTATGTTCTTATTAAATTTATTATACCTACTTCCACTACTCATAACATCACACAAAATAATATATCATTAAACGCGAATACTTGCAAAAGTTTTATTTGCAAATTGGGTGACACAAGGTGTTGTTGGATCATGTACAATGTTTTTCAAAATAATGTATAATGATACTGTTTTTGGTTGAGTTAAGAGCGCACTGAGGTGCAAGGATGATTTTCAATACTTTCAATTGTTTCACATAAGGTGTGAAGAAACTTGCATAATAATGGTTAATGAACGTGTGTTCCTGTGTGTACAGGAAAAAGCTGATGGAAGCGCGCCTTGATGCGCATTTGGAAGCGCGCCTTGCTGCGCGTCTGAAAGCGCGCCTTGATGCGCGTGTGGAAGCGCACCTTGCTGTGCGTTTAAAAGCGCGCCTTGCTGCGCGAGTGAAAGCGTGCCTTGCTACGCGTGTGGAAAAGCGCCTTGCTGCGTGTGTAAAAGCGCGCCTTGCTGCGCGTATGGAAGTTTGCCTACGGGGCTATGTTTTGCCTACGGGGCTATGTTTTGCCTACGGGGCTATGTTTTGCCTACGGGGCTATGTTTTGCCTACGGGGCTATGTTTGCCTACGTGGCTATGTGTTTGCCTACGTGGCTATGTGTTTGCCTACGGGGCTATGTTTTGCCTACGGGGCTATGTTTTGCCTACGGGGCTATGTTTTGCCTACGGGGCTATGTTTTGCCTACGGGGCTATGTTTTGCCTACGGGGCTATGATTTGCCTACGGGGCTATGTTTTGCCTACGGGGCTATGTTTTGCCTACGGGGCTATATTTTGCGGTGAGGGGCCTACACAAGTACTTTGCCGTGAGGGGCCTACACAAGTACTTTGCCGTGAGGGGCCTACACAAGTACTTCGCCGTGAGGGGCCTACACAAGTACTTCGCCGTGAGGGGCCTACACAAGTACTTCGCCGTGAGGGGCCTACACAAGTACTTCGCCGTGAGGGGCCTACACAAGAACTTCGCCGTGAGGGGCCTACACAAGTACTTTGCCGTGAAGGGCCTACACAAGTACTTTGCCGTGAGGGGCCTACACTAGTACTTTGCCGTGAGGGGCCTACACTAGTACTTTGCCATAATGGGCGCACGCTCTAAGTGCCTTTACCGTAATGGGTGCACGTAAAGTGTTTTCTCCGTATACCGCACGTAAAGTGCTTTTGCCATAATGGGCGCACGAAAGTGCTTTTGCCTTCGGGGCTGTCATGATAATGCCTTCAATGGTGAAGCGGAGGAGGCTGGAGTTGGCAGCCATAGAGCGAGCTTCAGCGGAACCCTTGCTTCCCAGAGATGCCAAGCGAAGAAGAGCCGGATGAAGTTGGCGTCTGCAAGAAATGAAGTGTGGCTTCTGTGTGACGCCAATGTGAAGAAGTTCCAGATGAAGTTGGCGTCTACAATGAATCATCCTTCGAGGACGAAGGAGTGTCAGGATGGTCGAACTGTTAACCGAACTTTATTGATATTGCTACATCACTAGTCATTGTGTCCATAGAGCGCATGCGCACAACACTAGTGGGAGGACTTTGACAGATAGACTGTGTGCTCTGGCGCCAATTTGGTAGCTCTTGTGAAAATATAATAATTACGTGTGTAAGATGGTTTTCTACTTATAATCTACTTATTAGTATGTAGGTATGTATGTGCGTTTTTTCTTCCCCCGTAAGTTCTAAATGCCTGGACAGATTTGGTGTGGGGTATCGTTAGAATTCTTACATCAGCCCGAGTGTAGGTATAAAATTTTGACAGAGCATTATTTATATTTTAGAGAGCGTCGGTGGTTTAGTTGTCAGGGCCGTTGCCTCCCGTCCGGGAGACGCGGGTTCGATCCCCACTACTTTAGAATTTCGAATTCATATGTACGTTTATTCCATTTTTTACCCCTGTTACTACCAAGTCTTACCGTGAAGGAAAACATCGTGATAAAACCTGCACACTCTCTGCGAAGAAAATCGAAGGTTGTGTGTGAAGTCGACCAACGCCTAATCGCTCTAATTCAGGGTAGGCTCCAGCCCTTCGGTGGGGACGTATATGAGCTGTTGATTTATATTTTAGGACCACTCGAGTATCGCCCGCATCACGAAGTACCTATAGCCTGTACGAGCAGAAGTAACGTGGAGCTCGTAAAATTGTTTACGGACTCACCTGACGTTAACGACTCGGCCCTAAAGTGAAAAGTATTTTTTACGATCAGTTTACGGCGCCAAGCGCGCACTGACTCACGGGTTTGATTCGCGTAAGATTCCTCTCTTAAGTGGAAAAGAATTTTTTGGGCTAGAAAACAGAGTGGCTAGTTTGTAAGTTCTGTTTTACAGTGGACAGCTCACCAAGTAACATATACTTAAAAGTCGTTAAGCAACGTGCAAGATAAACTGGTGTATAGCTGTGCTGGTCAGTTCACTGTACATATACTTAGTAAGTATAAGCGATTTTCCGAACTTAACTTTAAAAGATCAACAACCTATTATGAAAGAGGAATTTATCTGCGTATAATGAGAATTATTGTACATATTTCCTGTAGTTATTTTCTTTAAACCATTCTTCCATCTACGCCAATTTTAATAAAATTTATTGCTATTCAAGATTCTTTATCACCATAACATTGAAGAAAAACCCTTGGTAAACTCCGTGACCCGCCAATCAGATTTAAACAAATGTCTTTACCGTAAAATTATGAAAATCACATACGCCTCCTCGCGAATTCCTCGACAATCTGTCAAGTTGCGTCTACGCACGCGGCATGCCATTGCATCGGCGTCTGCGCAGAGATGCAAAAAGTCTGACTTCAAAGAGACCGCTCTTTCCGCTGAGACAGGTCGAGTTGAAACTTGCTAGCTGGAAGTTCATCTTGATTTAAATTCTTTTTGTATTCGTATCGAAGTTGTCTTTCTCTGAAGGTTGTCTGGAAGAAATTGCTATTTGCTACCTTAGCAGTAAGGCCGCCCATCTGAAGGTACTATTCTTTTGAATATACCTAGCCCGCTATGTTACCGTATGTATGTATTTTGTTTGCCCTCCAGTTATTTTGTCATCCAGGTCCGAATAACTACTTTAAATTAAAAAGTAGTAAAATCTATATCGATGGACGAGTGTAAAGACAATAAATTGTATTTAGTTTTAGGGATTTTATTGTTTCGAGTTTCACTACTAAAGGGATCTCTATTACCGTAGACCTCTGCTACGGCGCTACGGGCTACGGCGTAGCGAGCGTAGTACTTTGTCCGTCGCACAGCTGTAATATTTATAGTCAATCTATTTAGGTACTTCAACAATTTTAATACGAATAATAAGTAAGTTATATACTTATATAAGAAAAATATAGTCAGGTAAAAAAAATTTAACTGTTATTACATTGCTATTGCTATTCTATTATTTACATTGTTATTATTTGTTTTATTTGATAATCTAAATGAACGAACCTAGTCCCCGAGTGATAGCTAGGTAAATGAAACACTCTTTTTATGGTATAAGTGTATATATATCAAAGGCTTCGTTGGGGGGTCATGTAATTAGAAAAAATCTCTATACCGCGATCTAAAAATTAAGACAGTTTGTTCACCGCCACCTGTCGGTGACTCAACATCAATCTCCGCATTATACATTCCGCCTACCAAGGACAAAGTGACAATTGTCCTTTACTAAAAACAAAAAACCGCCTACCATAACCAAAGATAGAACAAAACATAAAGAATCTTAACTTAAAGTTGTACATTTAAGCCATTATATACTGAGTTTTTAGACTGAGTTAAATAGAACACCATACTATAACAACAATAAAATAAAACATGACCCTCATTCATAACTAACCACGGAAATTAACTGTAAATAAAGTAAAACATAAATGTATCAAAAATTCATTCCGATATTGGTAGAAGGCATAATTTGGTCACTGGTCTTTTCAAAGTACCGTTCTTAACTTTCAAGGTCACAACATCGTCCAAGCCTGGATGGGTCTGAATCACCCTGCCATACATCCATTGGCATGGTGGTAGCCCATCCTCTTTTATTACGACAACATCACCAATTTTTGGCTGTGGACCCATTATACACTAAAACCGTTTTTAATGTGTTTTTAGATACAAAAACTTATCAAATATACGTATGTTCACTTTCAGATATCAGAACTATAGTGGAACCTTCTCAGGGGAACAAAAGACGGTCGCTTCGCTCCCTTGGAGGCGACGCGCGTCAGAAATCTTTGAGAACCTTAGTCACTACCTCATGACGTCAAAATATTGTCATCATAAATCTTATCAGATGATTTAAGCAGCGTCAGTTTTGGAGGCAACGTCGCTCGTGGCTGAATAATCCGATCCTTGAGCGGCACGTTCGTGCGCACTTGCGGCATGTAATCTGCGAGTCCGGGGGAACCTCTCCGCGAATGTGCCTTTTCGCACGTTTTTGGGCTAGATCTTCAAACCAGGCATCATCATGGGTTTTGCAACCCTCGGTGATTGTTTTCCTCCACTCATCGCGGTTGGATGCGAGATCTTCCCACAGAAGGTGATCGATGTTAAAGGCGGTCATATCACGTTTGGCGCAATCTTTAAATCGAAGCATGGGACGTCCTACTCTGTGCTTTGCGAAAGCTACTTGGCTCAACAACACCTGCCTGGGCAAGCGAGTACTGTTCATACGGTGAACATGCCCCAGCCTTTAAAAAAGGGGGTTAAAAAAAATTATAAGTAGTTTAAAAAAACACTAGAAAAACACGCTTTTAGAAATGCACGTAAAAATTAAAATATGAACGCATGACTAAAGATCTTGCTAAGACAAATCCAACGAGCCCAAACACGACAAGGTTGTGTTGTACATTTGAGGAGTTCCTATGGCCACCTTCCGTCTCCATCATGAGACCCTGGGCATCACGTATGACTAAAGATCTTGCTGACAAATCCAATGATCCCAAACACGACTAGGTTGTGTCGTGTATTAGAGGAGTTCCTATGGCCACCTTCCGTCTCCATCATCAGACCAGCTCCATGGTACCATAATATTGCATTGTCATCGCGGTTACATAAGTGTACCAAATTTCAATAAAATCGAATGACAGCAAGTGCTTTAAAATTGAGTTGCAAGATTCCATTACAGTTAGTTACATACAGGTCGACCTAATAAAAGCGTGTTAAAAAGGTTGAAAATGGTAAGAAAACACCAAAACTACCTTTCCACTTCCTTTATATACAGTACATCGATACAGGCTTAGAAATAATTAACATTGAATGCTACTTATACAACATCTTACACTAGTCCAGTAGTAGTCAGTATCTTAGTAATATACGAAAATAGTATTTATTTTCATCAAATTCTTCTTGAGCGAGACTTTAATTGATGCAGAATATTTGTTTAACAGAGAATACGGTATAATCATGTTGAATGAAAATTAAATTCATACCACGTGTTTTTATACCTTGGATGCGTATGTTATTATTTTTTAAAACAAAGACTTGTACAGTTTTTTTTGCAACAGTAAAACAAAAATAACTTTAGTCTGAATGAATACCTTAGTAAGGCGATTCTAGCTTAAACACGCTCCACACCTTCCGATCTTACCCCATCCTATCCGACATATCGGAAGAAATCGGACAATGTGTAGGGCAACAGGTCCTAGTTAGGACAGTGTTTAGAGAATGACGATTTCCAATTTAGACGATTTAGACGAAGGATCGGAAGGTGTGAATCGTACTTTATACGGCCAAGTCTATTTCCCAGTTTTTAAATCACCGAAGCCAAGATTATTATAAACAGAACTAAATAGACAGAAAATTTGTGTAAAATAATTTATAGAATAATTTGCCGTGTGGTGACGGCAGAGTAGAATACATTTGTCACCAATCCCTACTCTTCCTGTGGGTGTCGTAAGAGGCAACTTAGGGACTACACAATGAACAGGGAACGGGCAACAGCGCTCTGATACAGTAACCTTTTAATCTGCGATCTCCAACCCGCCTGCCAAGCGTGGAGATTATGGCAAAACCCTCCACTTAAGTGGAGGAGGCTCATAGTCCAGCAGTGGACTGTAACGGGCCGTTGATTAGATTGATTTGATTTGAATTTATAGAATACAATAATAAAATTATCATGGTATAATTATCAGGCCATGATAATTTTGCTATTGTATTTTTGAATACGGTGGACCAAAGCAGTCACAGAGTGGTGGCCTAGAGGGGCGACAAGGCCAGTGGGCAGACCACCAGCCCGATGGTCAGACGATATCGTCAAGATGACGGGATCTCACTGGATGAGGCTGGCACAGGACCGTGAGAATTGGCGCTATACGAAGTATTACAAAAAATACAAAAAAAAAATATTCTTCATCACAGGCATTTAATTAAAATTTTCCCATCTCTATTGTCAATTGACACCTAAAATATAGATTATCGATTCTCAGAACGGAAAAGTATTTGTACACCATTTATGCCTACGTTTTTAAAAGAGATGTACTTAAATCAATTTATATATTAGTTCATTATTTCATAAATTTATTATGTCATATCAATAACTTAAGCTTTTTTTATTTACTTGTAGTATTTTCATTTTGAAATTAATTGTTCTAATGTGAATGTTATGGTACAAGTAGTACGTAAACATTTTAAACATAGCGGTAAAAATTGTCACATTGACCTAAAATTACACATCTGGTCCGAATATTCTTTGACACAGCTGATCACTAGAGATGGGAAAATTTTAATTAAATGCCTTTGATAAAAATATTCTTTTTTTGGTATTTTTTGTAACACGTTGTAGAGAAGAGGCCTATACCCAGCAGTGGGTTGATGTGGGCTGAGTATGATGTTGATGATGATTTTTGAATAAATAGTTCTTTTTTGTATTAATTTAAATTCTGCTTTTTCTTTTCTGCTTTTAAAATAAATTAATTTGGGTTCAAAAACAAAATAAATAAATATTATTTTTTAAAACCTTAAGTATTAAGTGGTCGTATCGGTAGAGGTTGTCCAGTTTGAAATGACGCGCCCCACTACTTATTTAGTTGTTTTAGATGTGCGAGTGCAATATTAACAACGACACTTTAACTGTGTGCGTCGACTGTTACGTGAACTACGATCTGTCTACATCATGTCAAACAGAAAAACTAAAACATAAAAATTGTGTCTGTAAAATGCGGTAGTGGGGCGCGTCATTTCAGCCTAGACAAGCTTTATCTTAGTACTTAGAATTTTAGTTTTAAAATAAGGATAATCATAAATATTTACAAATAAAATAAAACGCAGTCAACTGTAGCCTTCACGTCTAAAATTAAGGCTAATTAAAAACAGAGCTAGCTTAAACTAGTACATACAACTTAAATCTAAAATAAATACTTATTATAGTTATCTATAGGTATTTATCAACGTAGGGAACTCTTAAACTTGAACTGTCAGATAGGTTGGCTTTGGACTGAAACTGTGAGAGGACCAGTCACGTTTAAAAGTGGACTCCACTCAATTCAACATTCAACAATTCACTTAATTGCTTCCATATTAGTATTTACAATTACGTATGTGACTGTACATAGCGAAGCAGTGGTCATGGTCAAGGAATAAAACCAATATTAGGATTGCTTAAAAATTGACTTTCATTAAGGTTCCGGGTTCGAATCCCGGTGACACTGTCAAACAAAAATCTCTTTGTGACACTTTACTCGATTTATCCGAAATAAAAGATAATTTCGTGCTTCGGAAGGCATTGACCAGTCGTTCCAGTTGCTACCTACGGACGTAGTCGTACACGAGCCATGTCAGTGGCCTTTGCCGGCTCTATAACACTGACACCGGGGTTAGTGAGGTCGGTTGTTGACCTTATAACCAGTATGATGAAGGAGTCATCACACTTTTAATTGCGGAATCGGCTTGAGCTGATCAGAAAAGGCTTTATGCCTATTTACTGAACGGAATGGAAATACCATCGTCGACCAACCCGCAATGGGCCAGCGCGGTCTTAGCTCTAATTCAAGGTAGGCTCGAGCCCTTCAGGAAGTTTAAACTGTTGATAGTGAATAGAAATATTGAGACACGAGTCTGACTCGGTACCGGTTTTCCTCGCGCTCACTCTCGTATCTCTGGTGGAAAGTCAGCCTGACCCGCCATACTTGTAGCTATAATACACTCCTGCGCAAAGAATCTAGGTCGAGTAAATAATACACCTAAAAATCTCGGTAACTAAAAATGCTAGCTTAGTGAAATAATAATAATGTAATAATGTTCCTGTTCTAAATTCCCTCCGGGGTCAACTCAGCCTGGCTTACCACATAGGATGCTTTTATGATGAGGTTGAGGTTATTTTAAGAAGGTACTAGAGCAGCATGCCCGGGCAAGGTGTGGTAGTTGCCTTAGTTCGGTCGTCGCGGGCAAAAACTATTTCCACGCGGACGAAGTCGCGGGCAACAGCTACTATGTACATAAATGAATCAAGTTCAGTAAGAGCAGAGTTGTTTGTTATTAATTCCTACCTAAACTATCCTTTAATAATTATTTTCTTTATTAGGACACATTTCAATAATATAATTTTTAGCATTTCATTATTTCTTGAGTCGATCCTAAGCGCATAACGTTTGTGCGAGTTTCTCTAATTTCATATAAAAATATTCTTTTGCGACCATAAACTTGTAATTTTTTTTCAATGAACGTTATTTTTAATTAAAATGCCGAATATCTATTCAGCGATTCTAAAGTCCATTTTTCATTTCCTGTTTTATAATTATTAACTTACAATAACATAGCAAAAAGCCTGGAAACGGATATAGGCTACTTTACACCGCATAATGATTATTTTTTCCCACAGGAAAATCCAGAAAATACGTTGATACATGGATAAACGTTCGTCCTTGGTATTATTAGCAAAATATCTTACTTCGAATAACGTTTTTTTCTTATCTTTCTCTGATTTCAAATTCATCAAACACATTATTACAAAAACTAGAAGATCTCTATAGATCTCTGTATTATCTATTTCATCCATGGTATTATTGATTATCATTTTCGCAGCCTTCAACACCTACAATTCAATTTTTGGCAGTGAGCTGCTGGTCGCATCGTCATCTTCCTATATTTACAACACATTATTAAATTACACAAGCTATACATTTTAGAACCTTTCATTTAACATATATCCGAGTGTTTTCCGCGTCATTCACATCATAAATTGACCAAAAGTTACCAACTATTCACTCTTACAATCCAGCGACATTTTTTATGAAAAAAAACCACTAAATTTTAAGTGATTTCATTAGTATTAAATAAATGTAAGATTTACCTAAGAATTTCCTTCTAAAATTTGGCTGATTCTCACTGTAGCGCTCTAATCCTAAATTTAAATTTGTTGGCCCTTTTCACTTTTTGAAGATTAAAAAGGGACAGGAGATGGACATCCTAATATTAGAACTGTCAAACATCGAATTTGAACCTTATGGACGCGACGATTACACAATTTTAGAGAACACGTAACATATCCGACTTAAAAATCTCTTAATCTGACAGCTACGCTCTTATTTTATGTTATCATTCATTCAAAATAATATTATTCGTTCATCTTAATTTATCACCTCTCTTTCATTGGTCATAAACACGAAAAGGATAGCTTGATTTCAAAATTAGAATTAGAGCATGACTGTGTCAATCGGTACCAATAAATAGTCATCAATTTAAATTTAAGACCAACATCCCATTAAAATACTATAAAATAATAAACCATGGTATGGAATAGATCCCAATAATGTTCATTTTGCATATCCTCCGGAGATGCATTTCTAGCACTATTTACCTAAAGCTGGGGATCCTTCGGAAGCTAGAAATGGAGTGCGCATCAGGAAGAGTTACCAGGATATCATGGACGCGCGTCGTTGGAAGACTCCAAATCGCTGGAGCTGGTCGAAATGGACTTCTTCGGTTTGTATTCGGTGATGACCACCGTCACCCCGCTCACGGTTACCTGGTGACAACGAGGATAATGTACTAGGAGTGTAGGAATATAGATTCCGCAAGTTATGAGCCTACGTAAGGCCTGTATTTTTCTATTTTCTGAGCAGAGTGAGGGAAAGAAAGTACAAGTGCATTTATAGTTAGCACTTATAACTGGTTGCAGTACCTATAGCTACAAATACAGTACTGGAACTCTGGAACTGTCTTATCTACAGCTTTGACCTTATTAAACGAATTGTCTTTAATGGTCTCAGCTGAATCCCGGTCCACGTAGAAGGGCGTCGCTTCCTCTTGAGTAAAATGGCAGGTGTTGGCTATCCTTCAGGACTGTTTGGGGCAAAGTGTTTGGTACTAAATCTATGGTTTGAAGCTTTCCAAAAGCTAGAAGTCTGACTTTATTAAAACTACTTGTCTCATAAATCTGAGCAGAACCGTCGCGTCGCTTCTTGTAAGTTCGCTGATCATAGCCATTTTTAAGAGCTGGTTGGAACTGTTCTAAAGACTGACTTGGCTTAAACTACTTGCCTCTCTGGTCTGAGCCGAGCTCCTATCTACGTTGCTGAGCCTAGGTGGGCGTCGCTTCTTCTTGATTGAAATGGCAGATCTTGGCTAATTTTAAGGGCTGATTGAAGCTGTCTAAAAGATCTGACTTGGCTAAAACTACTTGCCTCTTTGGTCTGAGCCGAACTCCTATCTACATTGCTAAGTCTAGGTGGGCGTCGCTTCTTCTTGATTGAAATGCAGACCTTGGCTAATTTAAGGGCCGATTGAAGCTGTCTAAAAGATCTGACTTGGCTAAAACTACTTGCCTCTCTGGTCTGAGCTGAACTCCGGTCTACATTGCTGAGTCTAGGTGGTCTTCGTTTCTTCTTGAGTGAGTTGGCAGACCTTGGCCGTTTCTGGGAGCTGGTGGGGGCTGTCCCAGCTGCTTGAGCTGCTACCAACGCTGGGTTGATTCGGGGTTTGCGTGTGGATGTACCTTGGGGAAATAATTGAATATTAATCAATATGCAACGTGTAAAACGTAGTGTTCAACGGCCTGCCATACGGTGTGATGATGATTTAGTGAAGGCTGCTGGGCGCCGGTGGATGCAAGTAGCGCTGGACTGTTCACGTTGGATACCAATGGGGTAGGCCTATGTTCAGAAGTTGACGTCTTTCGGATTTGCTGCGTGTTAATTAGCTAAATAACGCAATACCAGTCAGTAGTTAAGTCCCTGAAATGGAACAAATATTGTTCTATAGGTACAACTGTTCCAAAACCTCTAAAATTTCTTTTCACACAAATTGATAACCCGATTAAACCAAACCGCACTGGGCCAGAATAAGGCCTAATCGCCTTAGTTCAGGGTAGGCTCGAGCCAATCGGTGGGGACGTATATGAGCTGTTGTTGATCTTCCGATCGTGTTAATTTGTATGATTTCCTAATCATCCAATCATCCAATAAGAAATCGGGATTTTCCAAGTTTTTCAGTTTCATAGGCTGAGCTATCTAGCTAACCTGCGATATTTTTTTTTGTCATTTAGCTAGCACGATGCGGAATAAGAATATATGCTTTTATTCAGAATCCCCCTATTTATCCCATATATTACAATTTGGCTAGAGTAGTTTTTGTCTCGAAGGTGCCCGAGATCCTGGTGTAATAGGTCCCTTGTCGACACGGATTCATTTATTCATATTATTATATCTTGGTATACTTTGAAAAATATTCGGCGAATGTTGTTTTATTTGTACATGGGCAGATACATACTTTATGCGAGGTTGGCATATGGAAACTAACTATAAAAGTTACTGTTTGATAGAATGAAGTAACTATAGCTAATAACAGTGGAAAATAAGCATTTATTTATTCAATAAATTTAGACATATTTTTCTATTCCAACACTGAGTGTAAGTTCATCATCAACAGTTCATATAAGTCCCCACCGAGAGGCTCGAGCCTACCCTGAATTAGTGAATTAGGGCGATTAGGCCTTAGTCGACCACGCTGGCCCAGTGCGGGTTGGTCGACTTCACACACAAGCTTTGAAATTCTTCGCAAGAGTGCAGGTTTCATCACGATGTTTTCCTTCACCGTAAGAGCGTCGAATAAACGTAAATATGAATTTAAAAACACATTGGTACGTGGTGGGGATTGAACCCGCGTCTCCCGGACGGGAGGCAGCGGCCCTAGCCACTAGACCACCGACGCTCTAAGTGTAAGTTAACCTTTACAGAATATTGAAAAAGCTATACTTTTATAAAAAAATACCGTTATCCTACAACTTAACATACAAGCTCGAGTCTTTAAAAAAACATACGAGTCGACGGCTAAAAATGATAATTTTCGTACTAGGTACGATGCTGGGCTAGTAATGAAAAAACATTTCAATCAAATATACTAAAAAGATATTATATTAATATTGTACATAAAGCCGAAGTAGTTAAAAAAGATCGGAGTGTTGGGCCATCAAAGGGATGGATGAAAGACATGCTAGAGAAATAAGAATGCTGAGATGGATGTGTGGAGTAACAAGAATGGACAAGATTAGGAATAAATATATAAGAGGAAGTTTGAAAGTTGCGCCAGTGATAGATAAAATGAGAGGAAATCGCCTTACCCGGTATGGACACGTAATGCGGAGAAATGAATGTTACGTAGGGAAAAAGGTATTGAATTTGAATGTGGACGGATATGTTGGGAGAGGACGACCAAAGAAAAGATGGATGGATTGTGTAAAAGATGATATGTGCAGGATGTAAGTGTTGATATAACGGCTGATAGGGATGTATGGAGGAAGAAAACATACTGCGCCGACCCCAAATGATGGGATAAGGGCAAGCCAATGATAATGAGTTAAAAAACATTGACACGTTTGCTACGAAAGCTGCTACGACCTTCTACGACGTAGCAAATTTCTACGATAACGCGGCGTAGTAAACTTTTTAAAAACTTTATCAACTCTCTCCAACAGAAAAAAAAACAAATAAGCCGGTCAAATATCGCCCTTACTCTTTCGGAATAAAGGCGTGTCAAACTGTAATAAACCAATAAGACTGAATCTGTCGACAAATCATACCAGACAATAATATTTTGTACAAAAGTAGCCTTTATGACAAGGACACTAGGTTTATTAACCACCACAAACCACCTGTTGCTATTTCTACGAATGATTGCAGCTGTGATTGTGGAGATCTGAAGATGTCCTAAAGGTAAGTCTATTCTCGCACTCATAACTCTAACGGGGTTATAAGAGCTTTATCGGATGGTATTATAGGTATATTAAACAACAACAAGTTCTCAGATGTCAAGTGGGTAAAAATTGTTGCCTTCTAGTTTGCAGCAACAAAGCTGTCGGGTCGCAGTCTAATTGCAGAAACTTACGAAGTTAAGTGTATTAGTGTGTATTTGGTATTTGAATAGCTTCATCCCTCTTTCTTGTTATTAACTAGCTGTCTGCCCTCGGCTATGCTCGTGTTGTGTAATATTTTCCCATGGGAGTAGGTAAGACTTTTTCCCGCAAAAAGTCTATCCTATGTGTTAATCCAGGGTACAAACTATCTCCATTCCAAATTTCACCCAAATCCGTTCAGTACTTAGGCGTGAAAGTCGAACAAACATCCAAATATATTTTATTTCCACATTTTTATAATATTAGTGATAGTGATACCCTGATTCAGGGTAGGCTCGAGCCCCTCGGCGGGGACGTACAATATACATGCTGTTGATGATGATGATGATGATGAATATATTAGTGTGATTAGTGTTTTTGTTACGTAAAACAAAACGATCCTGTAATGTCCTGTATATTAATTAACTATAGGTAGTTACACACTAACGAATGAAAATAAATCAGAAATGATTGCTAATTTTAGCATGTACGTGCTAGTTTGTACCACAGACTACTACTATTATTTTGTACATACCCAGGTAGGATAGCAGAAAAGGTCAATGGTTACTAACCAAACAAAATAGAAAGTCACTGAGAGATGAAACAGAACGAGACGTTGTGATGGCTTTTCAATTCAGCTGGTTTACACGACACAGTAGCGACAACAATGTTCAGCGGACTATTTTGGTACTATTTTAAGGACCAATTTGTTTACATTTTCATATTAGTTTTAATTTTATTATTCATTTTGTAATACAATACTAAATATACTCGGTACATAATAATATTATTAATGAATTCTTATTTCCATGATGATTGATGATTCATTCTGCGGTTAGAAACTTCTGATGTAAATTCTTAGAAATTTTTGGTTATATCGAGGAAAATGACTAGCAATATCTAAAAATGGAACAAATGCCATTGTATTCTAATCAGACGCTTTGTGCATCTAGAAAATCGATAATTAGTTCACCGAATAGTACGTCCTTGGGTTCATTGAACTATTGTCCTATAGAAGTTCTAGATACAATGTAGTCTGGGATAACAATATACTTAACAAATACGTAAATGTATGCGGTATGCTTATTGCATTACGTAAAATAACAGTACCACGTACTCACTGAGAAATTGCTCTGTTTGATTCATAAAACTTGAGTTGAAAGGTGTACAAATCGAGTCAACTTTATACGCGATTTTTACCAAAAATAACATTGAATTTACCTTTTCTGACGTCGCACATCGAACACTTAAATGCTTCCGCGTTATTCCTGTATGTGCAAACACTGCAGTCCCAGTAATTTTCTTCGAGAATTTTGGAAGGCCTTTTGGCTCTCCGGATAGCATTTTTCTTGTCCATTTTTCACACTCACACACTTTAAAACCTAACTACAACTAGAACATACATTAATCATGATACCTTTGACCGATTGAAATAGTTTTTTATGCAATAACTCAGTTTATTCCGCCTGAGAATCATTATTTTTATTTTACTGTGCACAAAAGTACACTAACATTCGCCATGACAGATTGTCAATGATCATCGGTAAAACAGCACACGCCACTTTGGACGAAGTCTGTTTTATCGACTGTTGTGGTACTGCAGTTCGGCAAGAGATGGCAGCAGCAGCGTGTTTATTCTTATTTTATTTGCAACTTGTAAAAATAACTTTCAAGACAGGCATATTTTATAATTTTCTAATAATAATCCTCATATAATATGTTTGTTTTTGTGATTCTTGATTACCTTGATATAAGTAAGAATTAGGTAATTGGATAAACACATGTTTTAGGAATTATGCTCTACTTGCTTGCTAAACTTTAAGAACTTATTTTACTTTAATATTTTGTATGCAATTTTAATACACTTTTTGTATATTTAAACGCAAAATATACATAATTTACAGAGCGCTCCGTAATCATGCAGGCGTGGTCAATAGAAGCCATCCGGTACAGTTACCTGCATTATAAATTCTGCTCTACATCACGAAATATAATAAAACTGTACTTAGGCTGCACTTTTTACCTTCACCTGTCTAGTTATTAAAATTACACTTTCAAAACCCATCATCATCAACAAGCTCATATAGGTCATTGAGGGGCTCGAGCCTACCCTGATATAGATAGATTAGGCATTAGTCGACCACGCCGGCCCAGTGCAGGTTGGTCGACTTCACACACAACTTTATTTTTTTTGTATTGACATACTATTCGTAAGTAGTAAGTAGGTACATAAATAAACTACTTATTTAAAATGTTGCCTGGAAGAAATTTATACCTTACAATAAGTACCTAGCCTATCTGTGCGATTTCAATGTTGTGTATATTTAATTTTCCACGTGTGCAGTAAAGTATATTATTCTAATTTAATGCTACGTGGTTAGTAAGTGGTGTAATTAATTCTGAGCACTGACTTTTGAACGCACCAATATATTTCTCTCTCTCTCTCTCTCTCCCTCTCCCTATAAACGCTGAACCGCAAGCCCACCACTTATCTTATAAAACGTTGCTGGGTCTATAAAGAACCCTATTTTTATCATACGAATCGAGACTCTACAAAGAAGATCTAGGTTCGAGATTATTTTTTTTCGTAGACAATTGCTACGACGATGCTACGACATTTTATTTTTTTATTTTAAAGAAGTTTATTTTTGTTAATTTTGGTAGCTTTTTTCGTGCAGATTACTTTTTCAATCATTTTAGCTCGTAATAAAGCCTGTATTTGCATGCAATATAAGTTTATCTACTCTCATATCGTAAAATTCGAATTACAAAATCCAAATCGGTTTTATATTGGCAAACTTTATAAACGCATGTACATAAAATTAAAAATAAAACACATTACAGTATCGCTATCTTTTTTTATTCATTAAACTAGTCTATGGTTTTAGGCTGAATACGAAAAAAAAAGGCGCACGCATGCCTTCTGAGACGCGCTGAAATCTATTATAGCACCCGTAATTGCGTTCCGAATCACTGTCAGCCATACATTTTTATGCTTTTCTGATCGCTGACAGCAGCGCTGAAAGTCTGATTCGGAATGCGCCCAAAATGTTGTCTGTGGAGCGCCCGCTTTAGCGCATGCGTAGTGATATGCTGGCTGGGTTTTGGTTGGTTCTGTGGTTTTGGCGCCATTCTTGTTTTCTTGTACTGAATTTGGAAGAAATATTGTTATTTTTGCGTAAAAATGTCCGATAGCAGTGTTTGTGAAGAGAATTTGACTCCGCCCGATATTTTAAATGTGGCGACGGAAATGCCTCATAATCTTTTACCAGCAAAGTCGAGAAAAATATATGATAAATGCTATGAAGATTTTATGGAATGGAAAATGCAAAAAAGGTACTTCGTTTTTGTTCAACACCAATGTATGATAATTGATAAAGTAGTGTATGAAACTGCACATAACTAACTAGGTACCTATTAAAACACTCGTGTGCATCTATTAAAAACCTCGCCTACGGATCGGTTTTTAAACAGACACTCATGTTTTAATACCCCTCATTATGCAACAGTTTCATAAACTACTATAAATTATTAGTAGTAACATTACTGCTGATATGATGACATGCCCGTTCTTTAACTGTTTTTAACTCTTAGTCGCTGCCAATTCTCACTATATCATCGCGACACATTTAGGCCCCGGCCTCGATGTCAGCGGTGCGGCGAACGGGGTGGCGAACGGGGCGGCGAGCGGGGCGATGACAGGTGGGTGGCCACGATGCCAGCGGCGAAAGTAGCGGCGCACAGTGGTTTGAGAACATCCCTAAAGGAACGGCTGTCGGTCACCGCTCTTCCACCGCTGCCGCTCCGCTCACCGCGCCGCTGCCATCGAGGCCACCCCAGTGAAAATGTATGGAATTTGACACATTTCTCGCCGCTCACCGCCCCGCTCCTCCCACCGGGGCCTTAAGGCCACAGAGAAGATCACGTTTTAACAGCTGTCAAAATTGCAGAAAATAAGAATCAGTGGCGAAAAATTAACTCTAAAACTCTAATCACTCACTTACCACACACACACTCACTCACTCACAACTCTTACTCTAACTCTCTCTCTATTAACTTATTAATTAACTCTATGTCTGTGTGTCTGTGTCAAGTCAAAGAAGTATGTGTGGATAACCCAAGTGTATTCGCTCGCAATGTGCCCAACGCCCTACCTTACAGCTGCGGTGACTACATTTTAGATCCAGTGACTTATTAGGATTCCGCCGTGTGGTGACGGCAGAGTAGAATACATTTGTCACCAACCCCTACTCTTCCCGTGGGTGTCGTAAGAGGCGACTTAGGGACCACACATTGAACAGGGAACGAGCAGCAGCGCTCTCTGATACAGTAACCTTTTAATCTGCGATCTCCAACCCGCCTGCCAAGCGTGGAGATTATGGCAAAACCCTCCACTTAAGTGGAGGAGGCTCATAGTCCAGCAGTGGACTGTAACGGGCCGTTGATTGATTGGTTTTTGATTGACTTATTCTGATACATTGCTGCGTTTTTTGGGTCGCAATTTAGACGGTTATATAGTACTGCAACAGCAACTGATAGCATCCAATATTTATTTTGTGACGCTTAAGTTTTCCCGGCTGCCCCAGCAGTTCTACACCGGATACTATCAGACCCATTTCAGCTTTGGTAATTCGTTGTGCTCATTATATCTCGGTATCTTTGGTCCTCTGCCAAATTACTTCGCTCCAAGCCTGTCCACCCGATATTACATCAAACATAGCTTTTTATAGTGTTCTTCTCCCTATAAGAATTAAATATTAGGTCCTTACATATGAAATTGGCGTTTTGTATGGGAGGAACAAAAAGTCGAAAAATTTTTATATAGTATATTTATTTAATCAAAGTATGAGCCATTGTAATCTATGCACTTTTGCCATCTCATAGGTAGTTCATTGATCCCTTTACTAAAAAAACCATTCGGACGGGAATCAATAAAATCTTTGAAGGCGATTTGGACTGCCCCATCTGAGTTGAATTTTTTCCCTTGCAAGAAGTTATCCAAATTTCGAAAAAAATGGTAATCTGTTGGAGCAAGGTCCGGGGAGTACGGTGGATGCCTTAGACATTCCAATTGAAGCTCTTCTAATTTGCTAGCCGTCTGTTGTGCAGTGTGTGGTCCAGCGTTGTCGTGAAGCAGCAGTGGCGTAGAGCGATTGACCAGCCTCGGTTGTTTACCAGCTAGCTTTTCCATCATGGTTTGCAATTGCTGACAATAGTCATCTGCCGTAATCGTCTGGCCAGATTTGAGAAAACTGTAATGAACGACACCGGCGCTAGTCCACCAAACGCTTACAAGTAACTTTTTATTGGTCAATTTTCGCTTGGAGCAGGCTTTGGCTGGCTTGCCAGGGTCCAGCCATTGCGATGAGCGCTTCCGATTATCGTAGAGAATCCACTTTTCATCACAGGTAATGATTCGATTTAAAATCCCTTCGTTATTGTGCCGGTCAAGTAATGTAACGCAGCAGTTGACGCGCGTTTGCCGGTTTGCTTCACTCAATTCGTGAGGAACCCACCTTTCAAGTTTTTTAATCTTCCCAATTTGCTTCAAGTGGATTAAAACAGTTTTATCACTAACACCGAAGCCTGCAGCTAACTCGGACGTGGTTTGCGATGGATCCGCTTCCACAATAGCCTTCAATGCTTCATTATCAACTTGGGTCTCCGGCCGTCCACGGGGCTTGTTTTGCAGGTCGAAATTTTCAGAACGAAAACGTTGGAACCAAAAACGCACTGTGTTTTCTTTTGCGACACAACCGCCATACACATCATTAACCCTTCGAGCCGTTTCCGCAGCACTGGTGCCACGGTGGAACTCGTACTCGTAAATAACGCGATATTTCAAATTTTCCATTTTGTAAATCGAGCGATGCAAACAGAAAAAAGATAAGTAAAAAAACAAATGAATGACGGTTTACGAAACACAACTACATGTGGAAATAGCTGTATAAATTTGAATTTCGAATTCCTAACCAAATAGGAGAAATTTGTGATCAAAGTGGCCAGTACGACAAAACGCCAATTTCATATGTAAGGACCTAATATATATTAATAGGTACGCTCTTTATATTTACTGTAGAGTTAGGGAATCGGACTACTTTTTTTTTTTTTTAAATCCAAACTTCTAAGTTTCTGCTATCGAACACTAAAAGAAAATTTGCCGAGTTATAAAGGTTTGAAATTCAAGATTAGACAGAGAGGCACATACCCACTTGTGACGTCATTTGTGAGTAACACCATATAATCTCCATACAAAAAATCACTGTAAATTAGTCTTTCAACCGATTCTGTGTTTTTTTTCGCGAATCGTCTGCTACTAATCTACATTTTAAAAATAATTCATAAAATATGGTGAACAGTCCGATCCCCTATTAAAACTACGCTAAGGTTGGCAGGAAGAAATCGCTACAAGCGATATGACCGCTTTTCCACACTTGTATTTATTTTTATATAGTGTTTTTACTTATATTTTCAATATCAGTATTGTGAATAGCTTAGTCTGTCTAAATATACTCAAAATATCATCAAATTATCCTGCCTATAGCGATCTTTGACCTGAGGCCTCTGACTTGGCTTATATAACGAAACCGCACCATTATTGTCAATCACTTAACGTGCCTTCTAAAGCACTGGAAAATCTCACTTTGAATAATATTTAAAAACCGTTGATAAAGGCCTGCACAAATTCTTTCAACCAATTATTTACTTTTTCTGTATCATTTTTTTTTCTACTGTATCTTTACCGTTGTTGTCGACTGTACCTGCGCTGTCCATGCGACACACTTATACATAATGTAATTTGCATGCAGCAGCGTGGCGTTGCGCCCGGCACACAAACACACATACACTTATCAACCTATACACTTATTATATTGTGTCTTCTTCCATACTGGACATGCGAATGCAAATATAAACAAAGTAGATACAAGTATCTAAACAACATCTGTAGTTATAAGTTTCAATATCATCACTTTGTCAGACCGTGACGTTTTCGAGTTTTGCCGTGGGAATTACATGTTATTCCTTTGTGAAAAGTAGCCTTTATATTAATCAAGATTATCCGGAAAATAGTGTTCCAAAATTCAGTTAAGTAAATCCATTTTCACACACAAACACACATATACTTATCTACATACACACTTATTATATGGTGTCTTCTTCCATACTGGACATGCGAATGCAAATATACAAACAAAGTAGATACAAGTATCTACACAAGCGTCTGTAGTTATAAGTTTCAATGGCCACGATTCACACAGTCACGCTCTAATCCTTAGTTTAAGTTCGTCAGTCCTTTTCATCTTTTAAAGATTAAAAAGGGACAGGAGATGGCCATCCTAATATTATATAGCTGTCCTAATATTATATATCCTAATATTATATAGCATCGAATTTGAAACTATGGACGCGTCGATTGCACAATTTTAGAGAGCACGTAAATCTGACAGCTATATGCTCTTATTTTTTTTTTCATTCATTCAAAATAATATTTTATAATTCGTTCTCTCTTTCATTTGTAATAAAAATGAAAACATAGCTGGATTTTAAAATTAGGATTAAAGTATGACTGTGTGAATTGGGGCCAATATCATCACTTTGTCATTTGCTAAATGTCTAGCTGGCCGACCGTTTCCCGTGGGAACCACTTGGTATTCCTTTGTAAAAAGTAGCCTTTATGTTAATCAATATTATCCGGTGTTCCAAAATTCAATTAAGTAAATCCATTTTCATTGTGTCGTGTGGATTATAAGGTGAACGACCGACCCCTCTAACCCTGGTGTCAGAATTACTGCTGCTGAATTATGTTGTCATTCAGACATCACTTCTACACTTATCAAATTAAAATTTAGTTCTCGCTTACTTTCATAAGGTTCCGGGTTTAAATTCCTGTGGTAGGGAAAAAAAACACCTTTCGAGACTGTTTGGTTAGGAATTACCTGATTGTTCGAAAATAAAGATTACCATGGACCTAAATTTGTACAAATAATATTATACTACATACATGCAAAATTCTAGTTCAATCAGTTTAAATCTTTAAAATTCAGTTGCAATTATTTGATCCGTAGGTACTAACAGTAAAATCAAATATACAAAATGACTTTAGTTAATATTATTATTCTGCCCTCCGTTAACTATAAGGTCGCTAAGCCACAAAACCAACTTCTGAGATACGAGCGAAAAAGAGAGGGAAAATTTAATATTGATGTAATTTGATGTTCGTACAGTAAACTTTAAAATATATATACACAGCGCTTTTTATTTACTATCGAATGGCAAATATCTTGATTTGGAATAACTACTTAGTTTTAAATAGGAAAAAACCTCTTTTGGCTTTATAGCCGTGTAAAGTTTGGTTCTTTTACCATAAATACTTTAATAAAAGGTCACTAAGTACACCCTAGCGACCTAATAGTCTAGGATTTATACGTAAATATGTGTCTTATTTTTTATGTAAAATAATTATTTGCAATACCTACACTAAAAAGACGCTTAAGTATTTAACGACCATATAGTCAAGTATTGATTAGTTTCAATGCAATCAAACCTTACCTAGAACGTCGCTGCAGTTGTTTAATTGCTTTGTAGACTAGCTTTTTGAGTTAAGCGTCTTTTTGTTTTCTTTTAATATGATTAAATCTTACAATTACTTCACTATAAAGCAGCTAAGCTTGAAACCTCGCAGTAAAAAGACCTTTTAGCTATGTATTTGGGATTGAAATGTGACGTACAAAAAGTAAGAGAAATGATTAGATAAAATAAATCGTTTAAAAAAGAAACATTAAAACATTATAGGCAATTTTTTTATAATTAAGTAGATAACAAATCACTTGGTGAGTTTTCTTACGACTTAGATATTTGTACTATACAAAAACAAAATAAGCACATTATTTAACAACGGGTGCTCCTTGGAATTATAAAAATATTTCAGTAACAAAATCTGTAAAAAAACAAACCTAAATAGGTTCTTTTACGAGTAGAAATATTCACATAATGTTCCACTAGTTAAAATCATCAAACCGTCTCGCCGCAAGATTTGACGCCTTCCAGCCTCCAGAATCCGTGCTCCAGAACAAGCTGGGTTTCAAGAAGGTTTCAGTACCGTCGACCACATCCACATCCACAAACTGTCTCACTGTGTGGATACACAGTGAGACAGTTTATACAGAAGTTGCAAGAGTATAATCAGCCGCTGTGTCTGGCATTTGTGGACTACGAGAAAGTCTTCAACTACATCGAAACCTGGGCTGTTCTAGAATCCTTGCAGCGATGCCAAGTCGATTGGCGGTACGTGGAGGTACTAAGAAGCCTGTACAGTGTGGTGTCAATGTCCGTCAAAGTACAGAATCATAAGACAAAACCCATCCAGTTGCTCAGAGGAGTGAGACAGGGATCATCTCTCCGAAATTGTTCTCCAACGCACTGGAGGATTTTTTCAAAACTCTAGACTGGAACGAATTGGGCATCAACATTAATGGCGAATATCTCAGTCACCTCCGCTTTGCCAATGACATAGTATTAATGGCTGAATCGTTGCAGGATCTGTAAAAAAAGCTGCACAGTCTTAACGCTGCCTCATTGTCAGTCGGTCTCCGGATGAACTTGGACAAGACTAAGGTCATGTCATGTTCAACGAACTAATTATTCCGGAACCGATCTCGATCAATGGCTAAGTGCTCAAAGTTGTCCAATAATATGTCTACCTCGGGCAGACATTGCAGTTGGGTAGAGACAACTTCGAGCGTGGAATCGCAAGAAGGGTACAGTTGGGCTGGGCAGCATTTGGGAAACTGCGTCATATCTTCTCGTCACCACTACACTACCGGAATGCCTGAAGAGCAGGGTGTATAACCAGTGTGTCCTACCCGTTTTGACATACAGAGCCGAAACGTGGAACATGACGGTGAAGCTGGCCCACCGGCTACATGTCACTCAGCGAGCTATGGAAAGATATATGCTTGGTATTTCGCTACGGGATAAAATCCAAAACGAAATCATCTGGCAGAGGACCAAGGTAGTTGATATCGTCCAGAAGTGTAGCAAGCTGAAGTGGCAGCAAGTTGGAGCAGACGGGTTCTTGAATGGAGACCACGTCTCGGGAAAGGTAGTGTGAGACGCCACCCTGCCAGGTGGACCGATGACCTGAAGAAGGTCGCTGGTGGTGGCTAAATGAGGAAAGCGGGTGATTGGGGAGGCCTAGAACGTACTTACCATACTAAGTATGGTCATTGTTCGTAGAGACATTATCAATTTTCTGCAATAAAAAATACATATTTAGAATAATTTGGCGTCCCATAAATACAGAGTGTCTACAAACGGATACAGTGATTATTTTAGTTTATGCTAAAATAATCAACAATTGAAAAAGTTATGGAAGGTTAAATATAATGTAGGTATAGGCAGTGTCTAAGGTAGGTACTTAATTAAGGATTTTGCTCATAAAAACACATCCTAAACTTTCGCATTTAAACAATTCTAAACAATCCTGCCAGACATCAATCTAAATTAAGAGGGAACCATTATTAGCAAAACAGTGTAGTCTACTTACCTAGAAACAGTATAAACAGTAACTTACCCAAAAACCCTCTCAGCCATAATAACAATTTGGCGTGAATCTTCCTGCCCAGCAGCAGCGCGCATCCGCCTACCTACCATGACGGCCTAGGCGACGCGACACTGGGAATACCGCGGTCCGTGGGGTAAGACGCGAGAGCAGATTGCGACTTTTTAGCAAAGTATTGTGGCTTAGCGTTCTTGCAGCTAAGGGTTTATTCGCTAATTATTATTCATTGATGTATTTAAAGGCGGATAGGACTTTCGAGGCAAGTAAATATGTTTATAATACTTCAAGAATCCTAAGCTATAAAGGCGTTAAGAGAGTTTAATGTCATTAAAGCTTAGTATTTTGTACATCTTCTTTTAAGCGCATGATTTATCGACGTGATTAAACTCAATGAACCTTAACTTAAAGATCGCAAAAGTATCATAACGACGGCATAGCAAAATAAAATCGAATAACGTCTGTTTAGCTATGCAAACAATGAAACAATTTTGAAATGATGATGGCATTAAGGGCTGAATGCGACCATTTACTCAAGTATTGACGGTAGACGTCGTTTTAGCTGTTTATAACATAGATTTAATCGTATTTAACGCCTTTCTTGTTAGGCGTATTTCCTGAACTGCAAACGTCACCAAAATAATTCCAATACAGATCGATAGAGAATTTTTTTCTATGTATTATTATTCATCGATGTATTTAAAGGCGGATAGGACTTTCGAGGCAAGTAAATATGTTTATAATACTTCAAGAATCCTAAGCTATAAAGGCGTTAAGAGAGTTTAATGTCATTAAAGCTTAGTATTTTGTACATCTTCTTTTAAGCGTATGATTTATCGACGTGATTAAACTCAATGAACCTTAACTTAAAGATCGCAAAAGTATCATAACGACGGCATAGCAAAATAAAATCGAATAACGTCCGTTTAGCTATGCAAACAATGAAACAATTTTGAAATGATGATGGCATTAAGGGCTGAATGCGACCATTTACTCAAGTATTGACGGTAGACGTCATTTTAGCTGTTTATAACATAGATTTAATCGTATTTAACGCCTTTCTTGTTAGACGTATTTCCTGAACTGCAAACGTCACCAAATTAATTCCAATACAGATCGATAGAGAATTTTTTTCTATGTATTATTATTCATCGATGTATTTAAAGGCGGATAGAACTTTCGAGGCAAGTACATATGTTTATAATACTTCAAGAATCCTAAGCTATAAAGGCGTTAAGAGAGTTTAATGTCATTAAAGCTTAGTATTTTGTACATCTTCTTTTAAGCGTATGATTTATCGACGTGATTAAACTCAATGAACCTTAACTTAAAGATCGCAAAAGTATCATAACGACGGCATAGCAAAGTAAAATCGAATAACGTCCGTTTAGCTATGCAAACAATGAAACAATTTTGAAATGATGATGGCATTAAGGGCTGAATGCGATCATTTACTCAAGTATTGACGGTAGACGTCGTTTTAGCTGTTTATAACATAGATTTAATCGTATTTAACGCCTTTTTTGTTAGACGTATTTCCTGAACTGTAAACGTCACCAAAATAATTCCAATACAGATCGATAGAGATTTTTTTTCTATGTATGCTGGCATACAAAACTCAAAATTGACCTCCTGAGGCTTAGCGACCTTTTAGCTAACGGACGGCAGTATTATTTTTTATCATAATTTTCGTCCAGCAGCGGGCCGTTGATGTTGATGATAATTTTATTTACTCAAATTTTCTGTCCAAGCCGTCTCTAAGTACTAATAGAACTGAAGTTAGCATTAGTCAAAAAACCTAACTATAGGTAAAACGTATTTTTTTTTCTCTTTAAACTGCTGTACTGATTAGTTGCTAAAATTTAGTTACGTTGTTGTTCATACACAACAACACAGTTGATAAAAATGGAATCATGTGGGACTTGTGGGAGTCATATTCCTTGAATATCTTTTGTTCAACTTATACAACATAAAAAAATACGAACCTATTTCTATGAAGGCGGATATTCATGACATAAACGAAATAAAATACTCTTTAAACTAACCGAAGCCGTACATTTCGTCTTAAAATCAAAAACTTTTATTACTATTCACGGAAAACATCGAGACACGACCGAAATCTTAAGTCCCGAAGTTCTATAAAAATTTAACTCTAAAAAAACTTTTTTTATTAACGATTTTTGAATCTCTAAATAGCTGGAGATAAAGTTGAAAATCGATTGGAAGATTCCAGAGAAAACGTAAAAGGAAAGTGGTCGTACCGTACATCGTACCGTACACGCGACAAAAAAGATCTTTTATAGGAGCGAATTCTTAGAAGAGTCGACCTTTTTTTCCACGCACGACTATGTGAATTTCTACGCCCCGTCTACCTGAAGCTGAGGCAACAAACATCGCTGCAGTTCGTCCATGTTTTTAGAATCTAAAACTGGGTCAAAAACCAGTTCGATTATGTGCTCGGGAACTAGTTTGACCGTATGAATGCTTATAGAATAAAATATAGAATAGATTTTAATTCACACAAGAAAGACACGGAAAATTACGGACTTATTGCTAAGGTACAGATTTCTTCCGGGAAATCTTGTTTTTATAGAATGTATGTCTTTTTAGTTTAAGTAGAGTTAAGAACTTGACACTTGCACAACTACAACAATAACGGCATTAATTAAAAAAAAAAAACTTTTTAGTTTAATAGATAGGTACGTATCGTGCTGTTGTGATTGTGATATAGCAAACCAAATTATACCTAAGTTTGAACCAGGGTAAAATCAAGACTAGGTTTTTTTTTTATGTAATGAGGTCTTTAGATCTTTATTTAGCATTAATACTATATAGTACTATACTAAGTGACTATACCTAAGTGAGCAAGTTTAGTGCTTATAACCAGAACAAGCTGTAGCAATCCACCTAACGCTGGCAGTATCGGTAATTTTCTATAATGCCGGGTTTTTAAACACACCCCGAGGCTAGGTTTTGTGCGGCCCAGGAATAATTATAGTAAACGGCTAAACTGGTTGCCACAAGCCCGAGAAGGGATGGAATTCTTAAACCAATCAACCAATCACTGAATTAATAGTTTCGGTTAAGGAACGCAACGCTTTGCGGTTTTTAAATTGAGAAGCGTGATTGGATTCTTTTTTGTGAAGAAAAATAAAATATGTGCTTCGGATTTTGAAATTTTAAACAAGATTTATTTTATTGTTCGAGCAAGACAAGTATTTTGTTTTATGTTATGGCACTAGTTGAGCTTTGTGCCAGTGTCAAGTAGTTTTAAAGTATTGGTTTGTAAAAAAAATCATAACTTTCTTCATCTTCGCTCGTATTGGATTTATTATATTTGTTACTTAGACCATATACTAGGATTTGTAATGATTTTGGTTATGTTATGACCTAAAATAAAATAAAAACTGTACCTAATTAAAATATGTATTTTATTTTATTAAAGTATTTATTAAAGTATCTCTCTAAAGTACTATGGCGCAACTTCTTTACAACAAAATAAATAGAAAAATCAAAACTACTACATTATGTATTTCCTTTTCATGCACGCCAAATATACCGAACTCACTTACCAAAAAGTACGAAAAAGATTGTGCTCTCACATGAAAAATAAAGGTCGGGCCAAGCGAAGGCATCAGTTTAGTGGAGCCAATATAAATGGCGCTATATTTCAGAAGCCCGCTGACACGAAAAGCGAGGACACATTGTGAAACGGAACGCAAGACTCGCTTATCCAGCCAGTGTTTTCCTTTTTTTAGAAATGGCGCGAAAACATGCATGCTTCGCGCGCGCTAGATTTTTTGCAACCTGCCAGTTACTGCTATCAGTCAACTTTGTAGAGCACTTGTAGTTTCTTTCTTTTTAAGTCCCGTGCACGTGCACCATGCTTGAGAAATGCGGATATAGCATGCTGCCCGCGACATCATACGCGTGGTTTTTGTTTAAATCGACCAAATTTTGTACGAACGAACCCTCCCCTTTCCCCCTTTTTCCCTCTTCAAAGAAGGAATTTTAAAAAATTCATTCTTACAGCTTGCTTATGTCCTAAGAACAACCTACTGTCCTACTGTCTGTCCTACCTAGTAGTTCAGATCTGCGGTTCATCTGCTTGCCAGTAGGTAAATTTCTTTTAAACCTCAAGAAATTTTGAATAATTTGAATACCATACATTTTAATGAGGTTATCTTTTTCTATTTGTGAGAAATAAAGTGCTACAATCGTTATTTTATTTTTCGAAAATCTTATCTTAATATTATGCACGTGGTGAGGAGTACACTGTTCTCAGCAAAGCGAAGTATGACCAAGATGTACTCAATATCTGAAAGAAAAAGGTCACGGTTGTTATCAATATTACCAAATTTATATAGGTACAAATACATTTTTAGCCTACTTAATTTGAAAAAATAAAATTTTAATAATTCTCACCTTACTCGAACTTCTTTTAAAAATTACATAACGAGTATGAGAAAAAGTTAATAACATCATCGGTAGTATGATTTACACAAGAAAGCAAAAATATACCTTTGTAAAAGCTTTGAGATTGACGTCAGCGAAGCCATAAGCGGTCACCTTACAAGGTTTCTGTGCTCTGAAATGAAATTAAAAAAGAAACGTTTAAAGAAAAATAGCACTTACTTGGCGGCTTCGTAATGAATTTCTTGTAAAACTGACCTCATTTGAATAAACTTCAGTTTTTTTCCCGCGTTCGGACTAGCTAAATACCACTGGCTGTTGTATACTGCGTCACTTACTTCGGTACTCTGTAAAAAATAAAATAAGTACCTAAACCTATTTAAAATTATAAAAAGAAACACGACTGCCCTGCCAAAAAGTTATGTCAGGCAAGAGGACCTCTAGAAAACACATTTGAAAATGGGGCCATACAGACAGCCGCCATATTGTTTTTACATATAACGATATGGTGTCGTACATCGGCGATACGCCATATATCAAAATATGTTCAAGCATTTAAAAGTTATGCTGGATTAAAAAAACTCGCATACGTACGTACTATTTTTTTATATATATAATATCGATGGAGCTGATAAACAATCTGACGATGATGATGATGATGATGATCTGTTGATGATGGCGTATCGTTGAAAACAGTACATACGGATCTCATAAGCATATCTCCGAAATAGCACAATGTGAATATTTGCAGCAAACTTGCGAACAGAAATGATGAGAACGATACTATGAATGGTTTGTCGTCTATCGTCTGAAAATAAAACACATTTTTAGTAAATTAGTAAGAGAGTCTGAAAAATTAAAAATATTTATAAAAAAATATTATATATAGACGCTGCGCTCCCAGACAAAACTAATTGATGTAGCTCAGAAGGCCGCCCACTTAAAATGGGACTGGGCTGGCCACGTCACCCGAATGCCTAACGAACTGTGGGCTAAAAAGACCAACTGTTGGGTGCCCCAGAACGCAGCAAGATGTCGTGGTCGGCCCCGCAAGAGGTGGCTGCCTACTGTGGCGAGTGGGAAAGTTTGGCCCAGGATCGGGATAAGTGGAAGGAGGTGAGGGAGGCCTTTGCCCTACAGTGGGACACCTCAGGCTAATAATAAAAAATATACTTACTAATACATTAAATCCACTGAGACAAATCAAAAGAGAACTTGAAACAAAATTGAACAAAGTTGATTTTGCATAAATAATCTCTAGCAACTGCACTGATCTGAAAAATTACAAAATACACTTCTCATCAACGATGTAGTAAGGTCGACAACCGACCACACAAACCTTGGTGTCAGTGTTATAGAGCCGCCAAAGGCCGCTGACTTGGCTCATGTAACGGCTAGATGGTAGCCGGGACTAACGGCTTAACGTGCCTTCTGAAGCACGGAATCATCTTTCTTTTCAGACAATTAGGTGATTCAGCCTGCAATGTCCTAACCAAACTGGGGAAAGTCTTACAAAGATATTTTTGCTTGACAGTGTCCCCACCAGGAATCGAACCCGGAACCTCCGTAATGGGCGTTGAAATCTCGACCACTCAGCCACGATAAAAAAATCGAAACACCTTGTAAGTTTATGTTTTGTAAGAAATGACATAAAAATATGTATATTTAGGAATATTATGTCAAATGTCGTTCATTGCTCACTATTAAACGACATTTGACATAATATTTCTAAATATACACATTTTTATGTTATTCTTTACAAAACACAAAACTTGCAAAGTGTTTCGATTTTTTTGATGACAAGTATATTTATACAATAAACAAAATGTAGGCGACAAGAAATAGCTTTAATATAATTTTAAATCTGCTTTTTAATTAAATTACACTTACTTTATCAACTCCTGGTGCCACTTAATCAGTGCAATTAATTTAGTTTTGAGTTGATTGTCCTCATGAGCTCTCCTGTCGCTCCTCTCAGTAATAAGCGTTCTAAGATCGTATTGGAGGAGTTTGAATTGAATACATATGAATGATATACATACGTAGAACAAGTAATCCACACCACTCATTTGTAGGATCACTATAACAGCTGGAACAAATTTAGTATTATGAAGTGAACTATCATACGGTTCAATAGCTGGAGTTTTCGTTGTCAGGGCGATCTGGCTTTATTAGTCGACCACGCTGGCCCAGTGCGGGTGTAACCTTCTTTCTTTTCATGTGTGTGCAAGTTTACTCACGATGTTTTCCTTCACCGTAAGAGCGATGAATTAAACTGTATTTTATTATGCAACGATCGAATGATAGTGAAATATTAAAGAATGGAGAACGAACAAAGAGATGTAATGTATAAATGTTATGTATATTATTTCAGTAGGATAAGTATAATTAAAAAAAAACATTATCGTCCCCTTACAGTCCACTACTCTGGGCTATGAGCACGCTTGGCAGGCGGGTTGGAGATCGCAGATTAAAAGGTTACTGTATCAGAGAGCGCTGCTGCCCGTTCCCTGTTCAATGTGTAGCCCTAAGTCGCCTCTTACGACACCCACGGGAAGAGTAGGGGTTGGTGACTAATGTATTCTACTCTGCCGTCACCACACGGCTATGGATAAGTATAATAGCAGCAAGTTGAGTAAAGTGTTTTTCCTGCAATGTTTACCTCAACTACGAGTATTATATCTGTACTTACTTTCCAATGTTTGCCGAAGGTAGATCCAAGGCCAGTACTTTATATCGTACGCATCGAAGGGATACAATACTCGGAAAGGCAACTGCAGTTCGATCCGCTTCGTGTGATAATACTCGATTGCCGTTAAACTTAAAGGCATTAACGGGAACGCTATAATCAGCGTCCAATTAAAAAAGTTCATCGATTTCAAAACGAAAAACATAAACGCAGTTTCTTCCTTTATTATTGCCTGTTTTTCGGAAATCTTCTCGCGTTTCGTGTGTATTAGTTCCAGGTTACGTAGAATCGATATGATTTTGTTGATATTATTTTCGTTGAGCATGATGAAAACGGATTTTATGTTTGCTAAAAAGCACATGGTGATGCAAGGCGCGACGTAGGTCAATGTTGTAAAACTGGCTCCCTTCATGGCGCTGTCTACAAACCATCCGACGGCGCCGGCTACATCGGTATTCAGCCAGACAAAATTTAAAAAGTAAACGAATTTGTATTTCAAATTCTCCGTTCGCGTCTTTCTGCTGCTCTCCAAATTCATTCCGGTCCATCGGAACGTGTATTCAATTTTTTTTAACGATTTGTCTAATTGAAGCTCCTCGACTTCGTCAGCCATTTTTGTTACAATAAAAAAAAATACTAGTATATTTTTTTGTTTTACCTTTTAAAAATACGCCCGTAAAGGTCTAGCTAGATTTAGGTAGTAAAACACGATTGCGCCATATTCCTTAGAGAGGTATGTTAGATAATAACAAGTTGGGATGTCAACGTTATTATTAAAATTTACAAGAGAAATGGCAAGAACTCGCCAGCAATTAAGTAAATTGATGTGTACAAACACAGTGGCAGTACAATGTTCGATTTTATTATACAGATAACCTATGGCAAGCCTATGGCTTCACTTTAATATTAACTTATCTGTTTATTTAACCTGGTATAAAAATATAAAAAATATATCGCTCTAACGACGTCATCATTAAAATTCAAACAATTAATATTATAATTAAATTACGTAAGTATATTTTTAATAATAACAACATATTTTAGACTTTAAGGAAAATTTATATTTTGACTCGGGAATTTGGGATTGAGTGTTTGAGTTTGTTTGTTTTTTTATGTTATGTCTTCATCATCATCAACAGCTCTTATAAATGTCCCCATAAAATATCGTCCTCTGGTAGTGTTAGGTAGCCTAACATAAAAAAATGTTGCAAACAAATCCAAATGGATTTTCTATGTTTTACAACAAAATGTGACATGGCATTACTTACTTTATTTTCGTTTTGGAAGAAACTTTTCCAGTATTTCACAAATTACTGTTTTCTTTGGCTTTGTTCTAGAATTACCGGTCTAGATGTTTTTCTTTACGAAGACCATCAATTTCTTTCCCATCGTCGGAAGATTATTTAAACACTACCTTATCAAAGTGGTGTTTTCTAAAAATTGCTTTCAGGTGCTGAAATTCTCACAGAAAATTATTAAAAATATACAGTAGTAAAGCAATAAAGACCTTTGCAGTTTGAAATGTCTTATAAATTTACAAGAAATAGAAAATTCGAGGACTTACAGTGCAAATCCAGTAAGTATTTAGTTAGATGGATTAAAAATGATTTATTTTATGTTTTACGAAAATCACGACATTACATACAATCCCTCGCATTTCGCAATTATTACTATAAATTTTAGAATAAGGTAGAACGGATCAAACGGTGAGTGTTGTTTTAGCAGTTTTTGGCGGGAAATCAACTCAGCAATTTTCTTTTTTTTTTCTAAACCTGCCAGCACTTCTTCAAAAAACCTTACAGTCCCATGTTAATGCTTGCGGCTCGCTTCAGTAGTGACACTTGTTGCTGGCAATGCAACTGTGTCGGTCGGGCGCGCGTCGGAACGTGCAACTCTTTTCTTTGGTTTGACTGTGGACTGTGCGGGAACAGGGACTTTATGAAATGTGGGATACGGGACGGGACTTGTAACTGGCTGGATGCAAGTATGAAGTGGGATAAATTTTAAAAATAAGAGAAATTACGGTACTCATACTGAAATGTTTAGAAATAGAGATTTTGCTCCTAAAAGCCAAGCTAAAGATGTGCACAAACAAACGTTCATGCAAGGCATGACGTCTTACCTCGAATAATTTGTAGGTATTTAGTTTTAAAATAAAATAGAATAATTTATTAAACTTAACCTAGGTACCTACTCAAAAATTAAATGTTTACAATTTTTAAAAATCTAAAGTTTATTTGAATTAAGACTAAAATCTATGAAACGTGATTAGGCTACTTAGCAAAAAAATACAAAACGTAAAATAAAAATGTCTTAATCGTCTGTCTGGGTTGCATTAAGAAATATTATAAGGAGACGTTATCAAATTAAAATTAAACTACCAAACAAAAAAAAAACTTGATTAAGTAGCCAGAGTGCCAATCATAGGGGGGTGCCAACAATAGTAATACTTTCTTTACCCTAAATCGGAACAATAGAAATCAACCTCGCCATTTCTGAAAACGCAAATCAAATATTCCTTCAATCAAATAGGTACTATTGTTTAAAATCTAGATTCAAAGTTTTCTTTTTCTGGCGGTGTAGTGTCGCAGATAAATCAGTATCAAGTAGTGCTGCACTCAATCAAAAATTCATTGTTGACTTTACGATAGCTGGGATCATTTGAATCACTAAATAAGTAACAGGATTACGTCATGAGAAATGTAATAGAAATTAAAAAGATGAAACTAAATTAGTAAAAACGCCGAATAAATTGACAGTGGTTAGTGAAAGGTCATTGGAAGTTGAAGTTTAAGTGACTGTATGTAAATTCTGCAAAGTTGCCAATCATGTAAATACGTACATAGCTACCCTCGTTCTTTATCTAATACTAGCGGTCACGTTGTGTACGATTTTCCCGTGGGAATAAGCCTTTTTACCGTAAAAAGTATCCTATGTGTTAATCCAGTGTACAAAATATCTCTATTCCAAATTTCACACCAATCTGTTTAGTAGTTTTTGCATGAAAGAGTAACAAACATCCATACTTACAAACTTTCGCGTTTTAATATTAGTAAGGATTTCTCGTGGTACGTAAGATACCTGTAGTAGACACACCAATTTATATATTAAAGTTTACATATAAATTTATTGATGTTACAGAGTAATTTTGGTCCTCTTAAGTTGAGTCTAGTCTAAGTCTAACAACAAAAAACAAGTGAAGAAATGGCTGAAAAACTTGATTGACTTAAGTACTTATCAAAGAGATAGATATAGCGCGTGCACATAGCCTCTCCCAAATAGCGCAATTATTTTGACTCTACTCACTCACTTTTGAAAAGAGTCAAGTCAGTGAAAACTCCGAACAAAAAAGTTCCCAACACTAATCTGGTATTTTTTCGTCCGGTCTCGGGGCAAACTGCTTGGCCAGTACCATGATTAATGTGACTGGCTGGATGCATTCGTAGCTTTCATTCACTTATTTTTTCTTTATTTCTGGTTTTTCTGAACGCAACAGGTTACCGCGTTTTCGGGACTTGCCGAGTCGCGATTTGAATTTGGAGTTGGAACTTTTAAAACTGGAACGGTCTTTACAAGATTCATTTTAGACACTGCAACATGACACAGATTCATGTTGCAGTTCAAGTGCGATTCATTTGATGAATCTATTATTCGGTGTTACTTCGTATAAAAAAAATCAGTGTTTGTCCTGTGAATAGCTTTTAAAGTATAGTTACGTAGTAGAAGTAACTGGAAAGTTTTAAAACAAAAATTGTTCTGTTAATCTTGTTATGTTAAAAACGTTGGACTAGTACTATTATGTCAGTCCAAACAATTTTAGGTAAGATCGTTGGGTAAGATGAATAAAATAATCGATGTACTTGCTTATTAGAGCCTTTTTAGATTTGTGACAGTTTAATGACAAAAGTGCAACATTATTCTTTCATCTACGTAAGAGGACATCTTTCACCTAAGGCTGGTTTACACGTATTATATTAAGTAGTCAAGTAGTAACTAAATTTTATCTTAATTTTAAGCGACCTAATTTTAAGTAAGTGTTTACACGTCAAATGCACTAAATACTAGCTAAGCTCTTTAGTTATCCCAAGATCCGCCGCCAAACTTGTGCTTTTAACTAAAAATTAACTAAACTGTACCGTTCAAATGCGTTAAGTGACAAGTCACACCTACCAACTTACTCGAAAAATAGAAATAGTTCTAATCTACTTGTTTACTTCCACGCTAATTTTTAACTAGCAACGTATTACTAAATTCGTCGTTTACATCTACGAATTATCTATACTCTAGAAGAGTAACTACGCTTCAAACTTGACCCCACCAGATGAATACCAAAGAAGCAAAACTATACCATACGATATTCGAATACGCGGTACAATGATATTTTATATAACTCAGTTTGTAAGAACGTCGAAAGTAAGCTTCAATGTACAGCAGCGACATCATCTGCCTGGCTGTCGTCGTTGTCGTCTGTCAAAATTATTAGGTGCCATGTCTTAGCAGGCTTTTTAGACGGTTACTCTTCTAGACTATAGATAATTCGTTGGTTTACACGCATTAAGTGGCATAAAATTAAGTTAATATTTAATTAACATTAACTTGACAACTTAACACGTGTAAACCAGCCATTAGGTTATTCTCTTATTATATTGTGAAATCTAGTAGAATCATGAACAAAGTCCGTATTACATTATTGACCGAGCGAGCGAAGCGTCTCTGTTTCAGCTTGGCCAAATTTGCTTTTGTATGTCCATCTGTCCATCTGTTTGTTTGTTTGTTTCACTCGCGTTTCTCAACCGATTCTCGTGAAATTTTGTGAGCAGGTTCGATAAATCAATCGAACTTTTTTGTCGAGTCAGTTTTTGGAAATTTAAAAAAATGACGGAGTTATGGGGGTTGCCAGCTTACAAGGTCTACGGCTGAGGCTGTTTTCCTCTACAGGTCACATTTCTTAACCAATAAATAAAATAAATAATACAAAATAAAATTAAGTTAAAAAAAAGCAAGGGGTCGGGGAAGTCTGTGGAGAAAAAATAAAAATAAATATGAAAAGATATGCAGACTCGCGAGGTCTGCAGCTCACAGAGCCACTAGTTTAATTACTATTTAATTTATAAACAGGTGTTCTTTCTTGACCTTAACATTTAGACTCTACCATACTGGACACCGTTACAAAAATACCTAAAAAAACATTCCCATACGCGAATCCACCGACCAGCTCGTATGGTCACAGCTGGGTACCGCCGTGTATCGCTATTCCATACATACATATATCAATACAAATGTCCCGTCTGTATGCATGTGTGTATGAACCAGACAACCCCTGCTGCGTGCACTATGCGAGCAATTCGGTTATAGGGTTGGCAAAAAGAAAACAAGCACCTATATTAATTTAGTTTGCCACTAAAGAGGTTTTTCTGTTCATGGTATATTTGAAACCACTATCTATCTAATATCAGCCCTTGTAATATAACAAATCATTATCATGATCAATTGCTCGTGTACGTCCCCCCCCACCGAGGCGTTCGAGCCTACCCTGAATTAGGGCGATTAGGTCTTATCTTAGTCGACCACGCTGGCCCAGTGCGGGTTGGTCGACTTCACACACAACCTTTGAGTTTCTTCGCAGGAATGTGCAGGTTTCATCACGACGTTTTCGTCGAATAAACGTATATGGATTCGAAATTCTAAAGCACATTGGAACGTGGTGGGGATCGAATCCCGGACGGGCGCCGCGGCCATGGCCACTAGACCACTGACGCTCTCACATATGAACCAGAGTACAATATCTGTTTTCCGTATGGTATGTCGTCAGGATACCAACAAAGTGTGATGTTTAAATCCAATACTAATTTTATTTATTTTTATACCTTACGCCAAAATAATGTTACATCGGGGCCTTTTTAGCACTAAACAGTGTTGTTGATAAAAACAAGCCGATTTAAAGTAAATTTTAGATCGCTAAATAAGAAGTTCATATAGCTTAATTAAATAACTGAAGTTAATACAATAACATTTGAACCAAAATCCGTTTAGCGCAGCGGCAACAAGGTTTGCCACTTACGAAACTCGTTCTCTCTAAAGGTAGCGCTTTAAATATACTCTTAGTCAGTGCAATAAAAAGGTAAATGTTTTTTCCAAATCACCTCGCGATCGAAGTAAAGAAAGTTCATAAAAAGTATAATAAAATGTTATACTTACTTAACACCGCAAGCATAATTTTTAAAACGTACAAATCCAGAAAATATTGATATGAGACTATACTTACGTACGGTAATACTTATAGGTATTTATTTTTCTTGTTTCAAAAATAGTATTTAGGTTCTTAATTATTATTTTTATTCACATTTTCTGCGTATTCCCAGTAATTGCATTGTATTTAAAATGATTTTACGATTGCCATGCCTATATCTCAGCTATTCAATCAATATCAATGGTGCTACTTTATATTGAGTGAAACACACGGCTATAACTCGACACCATCGTTTACTGACAACTGAACGCAACTACCTTCCTAGTACATCACACCTCCACTAACTACATACAATCAAAACCTCTTAGCAGGTAGGTATAGTCAAAGTCCAAACGGCCTAGATCACCAGCATAGGTAAGTAGGTCTTGCCAGTACTAAACACCAATGACGTCGCGTGTAAGCTAATACTGGAAAAGTTAATAATCGCTGTGACGTTGACTGCATAATACAATGCTATAACTTATAGGTATCTTATCTTATCTTATTTAGCCCAGACTGTCCCACTGCTGGGCAAAGGCTTTCCTCTTCTTCTTCCATGAAAAAGAGTCAAGCTCATCCCGCCTTATCCTACGAGGCCGTCCACGTCTCCGCCTATTTCTTTGTGGGCTCCAGATGGTCGTTTGTTTTGCCCATTAGGTCTAGTGTCCGGTCCAGTCCCACTTTAGCTTGGCGGCTTCCTGCGGGGCATCGGCGATTTGAGTTTTGGAACGCAGCATGCTGTTTCTGACTCGATCGGTCAGTTTCAGACCCAGCATGCTGCGCTCCATGGCTTGTTGGCATACAGAGCGCCTGGACCTCTGATGTTCCGTCAAAGACCAAGTTTGTGCACCGTTAGTGAGGATCGGGAGAATACAGCTGTCCATAATTTTGCGCTTTAATGTAACTTATAAGTATATGATAAAATAATAAACAACAGTCTCACAAACAAACAGTGGTAGGTAAACTACCTAAATTTCAAGATTAAAACCATATCTAACAGGAGGCTTCCTTAAGCGGGAAAGCATTGCGCATCAGTGAAAAGTTCAGGACTTGCGCCGGCGGCGGCGGCGAGCAGGTCGCGCTTGACGACAACGCCTCGGCCGAGCCAGCCCGTTCCGGCCCCACCGATTTCCCCGAAACCTTCGACCTTGGCGTTCCGCTCTCGTCATCATTAGGTAACACTGTATAGCCCAGCAGCTGCCACACGCTGCTGGCCGCACGATGTAGAATAGAAGTATGGTAGCGTGGCAGGGAAACTGGGTCCAGTCCAGAATAAACGGGTTTTATTAGAAAAACAAAGATTTATAGCACTTTTTAGAAGCTACTAATAATGAAAATACATAAGATCCGGTTATTAAAAGGTCGGTACAGTCTGATGTATTGAAGTGGAATAAGGAAATTTTGATGAAAATGACAAAACCGAAACGGATAGATTCGAAATTTGAAAATCAATTGAAAATTTATGATGAGACTGCCAAAAACAAAATAGCAGAAGAAGGAAACAGGATAGCAGTACTGCTACAACACTAATAAATAGCGTTTATTTTGAGCGCTACCCCTTCCTCTCAACTGATCGATATGGCGATGTACCTCAGTTCCATTGCTAGCCCTAACCGTATAATCAGTATCACCTAAACGTCTTATTACCCACCCTAGGCCCCATTTATCATAATGTCTGTACCAAACCTGGTCTCCCACGTCTACAGCCCGGTTAGCACCAGCTGCCGCTGCCTCCTGACGCTCCTGTCACTGCAGAATTTTCGCTGGACTCTCCCCAGTCGTCGCGTGTACGGTAATTTAATAAAAATTGACACAAAAACGTTTTGTTTCATTGCCTTCTTAATTACATACCTTCTTACAAATTTTTATAGCATTTTCTGCCGCTCCATTAGAGGTCCCTAGATCTACACCATTACGACTAAGAAATTCCTGGAACTCCACACCCATTATCACTTACTATCTGCTTGGGTATTCCAAATCGGGACCACAGCTCACGCAGCGTTTTCACGACCGCAGCTGTAGTCGTGCGATGCATCCTGTAGCCTCAATCCACTTGAAACATGCGTCAACCACTATCAAGTACGTCATACCTTCTAGCGGCCCTAACAAATCCAAGTGTACCAAATATGTTTGCTCTGGAATTTGTCCAGCTTCCTCAACTAAACCAACCATCTTTATGTGATTTGATAAGTCTAGATTAGACAAAGCGTCGGTTTTATCAGTAGACACGTACTGTATATCAATTTCATCAGCTGATAAAATGATTCCCAGTATTTTCCCTATGGGAATATTCCCGGTAAATTACCGATTGTTTCCAATGTTCCCGGGAATATTCCCCTACATATGAAACATTTATTAAAATATGTAAACCTCTTTTTTACCTGGTGTTTTAATTTAGTTTGGTTGGTTGGTTTGGTTAGTATGGTTTATTAAATATCATGCAAAATTTATTATTTCTTATATGGACTAAGTGAGACATTTCACACAAGGTCATGTGATCTAAAACTAGGCAAGGCCTGTACTACGAGTATGGGTGTCAAAGATACATAAATATTCAATACCAAGACACAGAACTAATCGTTGACGTCCGTCTTTTTGACTTTCCGCGGCTTGGCTTGGTACTACAGTTAAAACTTTTAGAATCTGCCCAGCAATATTCCCGGGAACATTGGGAATATTCCCAGGCTTATGGGAAATTTCCGGGGAATATACCCGGTAACATTGGGAATATACGAAATCTCTTAGGTTGGTGAGTATTCAAATATTACTTGTGATTTGTCTCCTAAAACTTAATATTGTGACATATAAATATATATAAAAAAAGAATTGAGGTTTTCGACAACTGTCCCATTATTTAAGTTCTCACCCAAAAGTAATTTACCGGGAACGGCACATCATTAGTTGTAGGCGACTAGCCGCTGTTATTGGTTTGGTACTAATATGCCCCTCTTCCGTCTTATTAACTAAAAAGTAAAGTAGGTACATAAATGTCTATTCTGTCACAGTAATCTAGCCAATTTGCACTATCCACATCAAAAGTATTCAATTTTCCTACCATATTTGCCATTGATTATTTTTTTAATGTAAATAATACCGATTATTGCCCTCAATTCCAAAAACAACTATCTTTTATTTCTTCGTGGCCACTACTTTCACGTCTATAGCTCGACACCGTTTACTGACAACTGATCGCAACTACCTCTAGTACATCACAGTACTGACAACCAAAAAAAATGGTTTTATTATTATATTTTTTATTTTAGTTATTAATTGACAACCCTACACAACTAGCGCGATCACACCCCCTGCGTGTCACAGACCCCTCCGATGGCAAGTGAGCACTCACATATGCATGAAATATCCGCATATATACAGGACGCATACACTCACACATCGAAATAAATGAGTGAAAATTTGGACAGCCCATAAATTAAAAGAACCTGTTAGGGGGTAGTTTTTTATCACTACGAACTAAGTTTCGGATTATTTATTGTTTTTAATATAAGTGTAGTTAAGTCGTGAGCAGAGGCGTGTGCTTTACTATGATAAATAAAAACGAGTTTTGATAAAGACAGTCCGGGGGTATAGTTATTTTGCAAAAAAACGCTGGTGATAAAAGATTTTCCATCCAACTTCCATACAAAGTTTCAGACGGTTCAAACTTTAACTATGAATTTTCCAAAGATAATATTTGGTCTTTTTTTTATTATTGAATTTGACTAGACTAACTGATTAGACTATGTGTTTTTCGTCATCAAATAACATACAGATTTTGGGCGTATACCGATTCAGACTTTCAGCGCTATAACTATTTATATATTCCCTTTATAGATATTCCGTTTAGTTTCCCAAACTTGACACTGGCACAAAGTTAATCTAGTGCCATAACAAGAAAAAAAAAAAACACTTATGAGTTTTGACAGCTGACAGTAATTCGGAACGGGGTTACGTACGGGTGCTTTATAGTAGAAGTGATAAGGGTTATAATTGTTAGTATCTATTAATTATGATTTTAGAAAGATATGACGATGTTAATTTAAAATATAAGGATTTTTAAAATTTTTTCTTTACTTTTCTTTAAAAAAAAATATGAAAAAAATATACTTTTTATGTGACAGAAATGAATTGGTAGTGTCCATTTTATGCGAAAACGATATCTCACATGCTCTAATATCATTTACTGATCAGCAAAAAAATAATGTTCGAGAAGCCTCTTTCGACCCCCTTCACCCCCTACCCCCGCCGCCCCCGGTTCGAATCTGACTTCCCTCCACATCAGAAAGTTATCGTTTTAGGGCATTCTATTCATGCTGAAAATTTCATAATTCTACCTCGCAGGGAACAATTCCTATCCTCTTTGTATGGGATGTATCTTCTACTATTAATCGATTTCATTTCAGCGCGTTTCGGAACGCAGGGTATGTATTTTACAAATCCTTTTTGGCGCTCACTGTTAAAATACTTAGAACTTCTGCAAAACTTTATTCTTCAAGACCTAGCCACCCAACATACAAAAATCGGTTTCATAAGAATCCTGGAACCTGGAAAGTATACTTATAACGAATTTATAAGCGCTTACTAGCCCGGAAAAGGGCCCACTATATAAGTGTATTCTGCCTTGTAACACCCTGATAGTACACTCGTCGGATTCGACTTACGACCAATACAGCCTTGTAATGGCATTGTGTGAAACTGTATACACTAACATAATCAATTATAAGTGTCTTACAGAGCTAATCTGGATTATTACTCACTCCACAATTCTACTAAAAATTCTAACTCATTCGGTCATTCATTCATTTGCTTTCCAAAATAAACGGAGTTTTGTGCGCCGGTGAAATAAATATAATACAAATATTTGAAGAGAACAGGAGGAGAGAACTACGGTACGTGTATTCTATTTATATTTTATTTTCTCAGACTGATCGTTATTTAATGTTGTTCATCTTAAACGCACGGGGAACTCATATTTCCTGTGCAACATTTCAAGTTTTAGGTTAAAATTTTAAAGCCCCCCTTAAAATAAGCATTTTTATATTATGTTTTATTTTATTTTAAATAGTCACTGTTAAGTTTAATCGCCATTTTATAGGTTAGCATTTTGAAGTACGTTACTACAACATTATCAGGGTGCTCAGTTCTATAACGTCACGCTAGGAACTCAATGACTGCATTCACTCGCCATGTTGTTATCAATTGGGGATCCGTAGTCAAAAAGTAACTTAGTAAAGTAGTAAAAAATGTTATTTGATTTTGGCCATCATTTGTGTTTAGGTGTCAACGTTCGAGCTGAAGATGGTTATGTTTCTGGATATCGACCGATTCTTGACCAAAAAGGATTTCCATTTATTATATAACTTAAAATGGCCTTGGAAAGTAACACATTTTTTGTTGTCTGACAAATGCTACGGCTGTGGTCACACAGTTACTTATGAAAGACTAATTGATAGTGTTAATTTGACCGCATATTATTTTGACCTAACAATAAAAAACCTTGATTTTTCTTATTTTGTTTTATTTTATTGTTTTATTGTATTTACCTTGTTTACAAAGTATGCGATAATGGTATAAAAAAAACATCTATATCAAACTGGATGCTCACTAGTTTACATTTTATATTTGCAATTTTAAAAACACTCTCCGACTTTTTAAGTTGTCTGTTGTCACATTTATAAATGTTAAGAAATGAAGATCTCAATGATTCCTCAAATGCATCTTCAATATTTTCAATATGATAGCCATGTATTTCTATAGCCTGCTCTTGTCTTTCATTAACTTTATAATAACTCGACAACTTTATTTTCATTAGTGAGAAACCATTTGTCCTGCTTTTTTGGGGATAATATGAACGTCTCCAAATGCAAAACACCCCAGATTCTCCACGCTTGATTTTTTTTATCACTGGGTAGTTTTGGACTTTATTCGTCAGTGTATCTATGTCAACTAAGGCTCCTTCATTAATTCTTTTAGCTACTTGTTGAAGTGCATTGTTTCCTTGTCGTACCATTTTTTTAATGGAGTAAAGTTTATTTTCAAAGGGGTACGCATTGAAACTTTGAAGAACCCCGTATTTCCTTACTTTTTTTGTTAAATTCTGAAGTTTAGTCTTCAACATCACTTTCAGTCTCACTTGATAAGTTTAAAAAAAAAACTTCTGGATTTGAATCCAATGAAATACAATCATTTTGTGCGGAACCCTCGCTATATTTTTCAACTTCACCTGGCTCAAGATCAGAATGTAATCCTTTCACCATTTCTTTGTAGGTTTTTCGAACTTTCCTTTTATAGTGACCACTTCTTTTAAATCGTTTCCCCTTATTTATATCCATTTTTAAACAATAAAAAGTACGACGTGTTTGCACAAAACTACAATCAAAATGGCTGATCCAGCGTCATACACGAGAACTTTTTCGGCCCATAACACCTATTCCAAAGGTAAGTAACCTTATAATAGCTTTGACAACTATTTTTTAAGTTTATTGGACTATAAAAGTGTATGGCAAGTAGCGTAATAGGAAAAAGTAGTATCTTCGAAAGCACTTATAGGATCGCATAGATCTAGAGCCACTTTATACTTACAAAATGCCTTTATGAAACTCTTTTACTTATAATGGACTCAAGTATCGTACTTATAAGCGCTTATAAGTGCTACTTATAACAATGATCAATCTCAAGTCTAGTTGCTCCTATCTGAAGCTTTTATAAGTGAGTTTAGCTTATATTGGTCAACAAACATGACCTTATAAGCGCTTATAAGGTTAAATATAAGAGTAATTGCGATCAAAAACTAAGTAGCATTTTCTGGAACACATAGAAGAGTAGTAGGAAACGCCAGAATCATTATAAGAGTCTTATAAGTGTCATACACTTATAAAATGTGTATTCTGAGGCTAATTTGCTTACAGACTGTGAGTTTTAATTTATTAAGAAGAATAATAATATACACTTGATATAACTTCTTCTTCATCGCGTGGTTTGTAAGGTCGACAACCAACCTCACAAACCCTGGTGTCAGTGTTATACACGTAGAGTCGCCTAAGGCCCCTTGATATAACTTAAAACAATGTTTTCTAACATAAATAAAAATCTTTCTACATCAAAAGTACATTATATTTGAACAATCCTACAAATAAGAAGTAAGTAGCCTTAATAAAAATGCCAGTTAGCAACATTCCTAGAATTGGTTGCACGCCGCCACCATTTTGAAGTATTACCTACATTGTGAACTCGAAAACGGAAATTCTTTATACATTACTCAGTCAGTGCGTGTGGCGTTTGCTAATTTAAATATGTACGTAGGCATGATGCTGGTATGATGTTTGCAGGATTTAATCATTCAAATTCCTAGATAAATTACGTATATAGGAATAAGTATAAAAAAACAGAATAATTTGAAGTATCAAATACATACATAGGTACTTACTTTATTATGCTAGAATTGGTAAATTAAAAAAATAAAGAATATGCTTTTTTTTGCGAAAAAGAACCGCAATCTTATTTCTTCTTTTTATAAAATACTAGCTCTTAGCCCGTGACTTTGTCCGCGAAGGTTTCATTTAAAACTACAGAGTTACCTCAGAGGAACAAAAGACGATCGCTTCGCGGTAACGACGCGCGTCAGAAATCTTGAGTTACTCTAACCTCGAGGAATTTCCAAAAATCTCTTCCGTGTACAAGCTTCTTGACTTTTATCAGTCAGCCAGTTTTCCTTTCATACTCGTAAATACCGATTTGCACGTTTCCTAGACTTAATAACCCAAAGTGCATCAATACCAAATCCCCAACGTTTTACCTAATCCGAACAAACTCGAGTCGGAGTTTTACTTTCGTAGCATTCCTCGTTTTTTGCCCCCGTCCCGTAACTCAAGCTTCACGAACACTTATTTTTTGTTAGAATACGTAAAGAGTTCGTGCGTCGTGCGATACAGATTTCTCGACGAAAAAAAGAAGAAAAAAACACTGGCTGAAAAAAAAGGTAAGTATAAGACGCGCTGTGTCGGGCGGGCCTGCCTGCCTGCCGCATGTCAAGCTAGCGACAGCGCCCGGGGCTGTACAGGGTTGCTACACAAGTGGTTAAATGTCTCGAGATCTGTCTGCTGATATCTAAAAAATTTCAGTGATTTTTAATGTTTTTTTAGAGAAGATTCGAAGCATAAAAATTAACGTAACTTTATTCTAAGATAACACTCGTTATCTCCGATATGGTTTTTGGTAGCGTAAAATAGTGACTTTTTTGGTTTACACCGTGGATCTCTTCAGTCCGTGACTTATAGTACACATTCCAAAAGAAGGAAATTTATTTGTATTTATCATGTAACATGTTTCTCTTTTGTTAAACAGTAGGTATAGAGACTGAAAAAATATTACCGTCTGTCTGTTCTAATTCCTGATTTAATAATCTCATGTATAACATTGAGCGCTATGCATTCCGTAGCACTCCGGCACATTCAATGGCAAATTTCTAAGCAGCATTTTATAGACAAAATATACCTTATAACTACTAGCCGTAAGCCCTATTTTCACCGCATTTGTTATCATTGTTTTTCCGTCTGCAAACTTATGATGCATCATTTAGAGCAGAAATGGATTTAATTGTCTACGATATAAGGTGTATTCCAACCGCATTCTTTAACTTTGCTGTGGTTCTTTACTGACGACGACTACCAAGCGACCAAACCATCGCTGACTATAAAGGAAACGATTACGGATTCTGTTCCTCCGATTTAAGGACTGTTTTGATCGCATTTTTGTATTTGTTTTGTGAAGTTGCGTTTACAAGCTTAATTTTTTCATGTCTAAAGACTAGAGACCAGTTTATGTATCGTTGTGTCTAAAGCTGAAGTATTATTTTTATCAGCGTTTTCATATTTGTCAAGTTTTTAGGGTTCGGACCTAAGGGTCCTAAGACCTAATTAGCTTAAGGGCTTTAGTTCGTTGGGCAACATTTTATTTTTATCTAAATAAATCTACAAAATATTTATCTACAATTTTGAATTTAGCGACGGTTTAAACAAAAAATGACGTAGTTATAATAATGTCCATAATAATTTACACCGTGTGGTGACGGCAGAGTAGAATACATTTGTCACCAACCCCTACTCTTCCCGTGGGTGTCGTAAGAGGCGACTTAGGGACTACACATTGAACAGGGAACGGGCAGCAGCGCTCTCTGATACAGTAACCTTTTAACCTGCGATCTCCAACCCGCCTGTCAAGCGTGGAGATTATGGCAAAACCAAACACGCGGAGTGGAGGAGGCTCATAGTCCAGCAATGGACTGTAACGGGCCGAGACATCCTAACTGTCGAACTGTATGTAACATAACAATCGCGGAAAAGTGTTGCCGCTCGATAGTCCAATATCGATAGCCTATCGATATACTATCGATATATTAAGTAAAAACGATAGTATCGATAGGTTTGTACTATCGATAGTGATCTTTATTTCAATATCGATAGTATCGAGGTAAATAAAGGTCACTCGATAGTTTATGCAATACTATCGATAGGCCTTTCGATTGGGTACATGTTTTTGGCGTTTTAATAATAATACTAATAAGATGTTTATTTGTTCATAAGGTTACATACAATCATACATGAATGTTAACGAAGTACACTTACAAACAAAAAGGAAGGTACCTCAGCAAAGGTGCTGATTTTCAGGCACTTTTACTATCGATTGTAAAAAGAATTTATATAACATTTCAATAATGCAGTAGGTTGTGAATTGATACCTCACACACAGTACTACATACAGTAAATAAAAATTTAGAAAATATGAACTAAAATTTTATTTGAAACTTGTGCGAAGTGATCTAAACAAAACTGTAATATTATATAAATATATTAATATTGTGCTAATCTAGTGCTAATTTATCAATGTTTAATTATAAACAGTACGTAGGAGAGCAAAGTATGACCAAGATCGGCTCATTATCTGAAATAAAAAAATATCTTTTTTAATAATGCCCTATAAATAATAATAATAATAATAATGGCAGCACAAAAATTTAGTAAAATGACTACAAATGCAGGCTTGCAGTTTCAAAACAGTCAACATGCGTTCAGATATTCATCCACATACATAAAATAAATACACTTCTCATAAAAAAATCTTAACACCTTGCAAGTTTATGTTTTGTAAGGAATAACAGAAAAAATATGTGTATATTTAGGAATATATTATGTCAAATGTCGTTTAATAGTGAGTAATATGAGGTTTTCAAATCCTATATGATCACTCATTACTCACTATTAAACAACATTTGACATATATATTCCTAAATATACACATTTTGTTAGGTATGAGTACATTACCTATACTCCTAAACCTTGTTTGTGAGTACTGGCGGATAATATTTTAGAATCTTTAATGTTATTTGAATTATTTAAAAACAAATCTGTTTCGAACGCGCTTTGAGTCATTCAAATATTGACACTCAATAATTGATGAAGTGAAATTCCAAATGCTTAAAATATAACAAAATATTATAAATAGTTTTCGCGTTTGCATTTACTTTGAATACAGTAGCCTCCACCCCGCACCAGACGTTTTTCTGTTATTCCTTACAAAACATAAACTTGCAAAGTGTTTCGATTTTTTAATGAGAAATATATAATAGTACTACGCCACACGTTATACCTAATCTAATGTAAGTAGTTCTGTCTGTGTGAATCACCGTCCTTACGTCATCATCTAATGTAGATACCTAACCTACTCAACCGTGTCGGGTCGGGGACATTTAGCGCTAAAGTTGTGCTACTTCTATAGACAGACTAGAGACCAGTGTAAACAGACCCTGCGATGCAAGTAATACCTGATGTCGTTGCATGTCAAATTATAATTGATATAAATTATATTGCGTAAATAAAATTGTACTACATACCATTTTGTTGTTATTGAAAGTTTTAAACGTAAAAACTATTTAGTAAAAAATGCTAGTTTTGATTGCATCTATAAGGTAGATAAATTTTTAGTATTCGGAGACTTAATGTTTTTTTTTTTTATATTTGACTTAAGTCAAGTTAAGTATCCCAAGCGTCACATCATAATTTAATATAATTTAGTCAAATGTTTATCAACTGCTCAATCTCAATCTTAATGTTTTGGTCATCTAAATTCATATCAGGTCCATATCATTGGGATTGTAAAATTGTTTTTAATTTACTATTTACCTAATGCTAAGTAACTCTGTTTTACCTACTAACATCATTTAATAATTTACATGTGGATGGTGTAGTTGGCTGTGTATAAAGTAACATCTTTTATAAGTCTATACTATTAATTTATCATATTGTATACAGCTGTTTACTTTCCCAAATAAATAAAGTAAAATATAAATTATGGTTATGATAAATAGACCTAATAAACAGACCTAGAATTAGACCTAATCCTAGAGTTTTACGTAGCTTTCATCTTCAATCAACCATAACACCCACAAAACCCAAGGTTTGTTGTATGTCCATCTTTTCAGTCACCTTTATTGACCGAGAGAGCGAAGCGTCTCTGCTTCAGCTTGGCAAAAATTGCTTTTGTATATCTGTTTGTTTGTTTCACTCTACAGGTCGCGTTTCTCAACCGATTCTCGTGAAATTTTGTGAGCAGGTTCGATAAATTAATCGATTTTTTTTGTCGAGTCAGTTTTTGGAAGTTTTAAAAAATGACGGAGTTATGGGGGCTGCCAGCTTACAAGGTCTACCGCTGAGGCTGTTTTGCTCTACAGGTCACATTTCTTAACCAATAAAATAAATAAGATGAAATAAAATAGAATAAAATAAATAAAAATAAAATTAAGTTTTTAAATAAAAAATCAAGGGATCGGGGATGTTTGTGGAGAAAAGATATACAGACTCGCGAAGTCTACAGCTCACGGAACCACTAGTATACTTAATATAGAAATGAATGATGATGTAGAAATTGTCAGCCTAGCGACCAGCCCGACTAGCTCTGGTGTAAATTGTAAATAATATATCACAACACAATGATGTTTTTGAATTCCAACTATGACTTTCCATTCAGCTATGCGTACTTACGAAGTAAAAACAACGTGTGACAACAATTTTATAGGTCAAACGCAGTAACAATGTAAAACAGACTTCGAAAAAGGTAAGGCTGAATTTGTTTGAGACCCTGACATAAATAAAAGTAGGTCTGCTGGAAGATATTTCTTTAGAAATTAGCAAGCCTGTTGTGTCGTTTATCTTTTGTGTTATTATCATTGTGTGCAATACATGGTTAAATAAAATCACAGATATAATAGAAGATAATAAAACAAATAAAGGTACAGGTCAGACTGAAATAGGATAGCTAGAAGATAAGTTAGATGTTCTTACCGTTGTAAATGCAGTCAGATTCAGGTTTGCAAAATTAGCAGCTGTCAGACGACATGGCTTCTGAGTCCTGTCACAAAAACATGAACATGTTAAGTACATCTTTAAAATAGTCATAATGCTGATTGTGTCTTCGATTTGAAAGTTATCTACGAACCTTATCAAAATGAGAAATACGGTCCTTTTGATGCCGGGATCAGTGTCGTACCAGCGGCAATTGTAAATTCCTTCAGCGACTTTCATACTCTGAAAAAGGAATAAATATATTGCCTAATGACACTGTCAATTTCAAATGATCCATCATCTATTCATCATCACTTTTCCTTATTATGGATTCAATCAAGTACTTGAACCTATATCGGTCGTGCGTGACTATGGCCTCGTAGTTCTTTTTCCCTGTGCAAAAATGTTTTCTTGGGTAGCAACTAGCAATCGATAGCATATACTTTTTAGCAATTTCTCAGAAATCATAGTGCCAAAAGTCGAAATCTGTTTAGACCAACAACGTGCAGATAGTAGTTACTTTTTCATTAATACTATTCGTAAAGATATTAAAGACAAAACGGATCTTTCTACAAGTGAGTGATTGATTGATAAATCCACCACGGTGTGGTGTAGAGAATTCCTAGTATATAAGTAATTAAATCATTGTTTTGCAGAACAAAACACATCGTCGCAGTAGCCGGAAAGAGCAGTGTAATTTTACTCAGAACGTGACTTGACCGGAAAATAGTACAGATAAATAAGTAATTCCAGTAAGTGTGTGGGTTGGAAACTTGAAACTGTACGTATCTAAATATATAAAAGAAGACACTGACTGACATACAACGCACAGCCCAAACCACTGGGTCTAGAGGTTCCCAATTTGGTACGTAGGTTCCTTAAGAGATCTAGGGGTGCACTGAGAAAGGATTTTTCAAAATTCACCCCCTAAAGGGGTGAAACGGGGGTGCAAAGTTTGTGTGGGGAAACAAGATTAGTTACACTATTTTATTCGAAACTTCACAGGAGTACTCCTATCAATAAATGAGTAAACACGTGTTTCAGGTTTTTTTTAAATTCAATCCTTAAAAGGCGGACTTACCGTTTTCTAATCACATGACATAACATAACATTTGACACTTTTGACACTAATATTATAAATGTGAAAGTATGTTTGGATGTTTAGATGTTTGGATGTTTGTTCCTCTTTCACGCCTAAACTAAAGAATGGAATTGGAATGGAGATAATTTGTATGCTAGAATAGGATATTTTTTATAAAATCCTGTATCCAAGGGAAATATCTAACACAACGCGAGCTTAGCCGCGGGCGGATAGCTAGTTTTAAAATAAATAACTAAAAATGAAAAAAGGTTTTCACAACTCAGCCTTAACAAAATAACACAAAACTTCTTACCGATCTCATAAGCAGATCACCAAAAAAGCACAGTAGAGATATTTGCGACAGGCTCATCATAAGAAACGTGAAGAATGCGAAGATGCCGGCGCCATCATCCAAGATCTGAACGCAATAAATCAAGTTCATAAACAAGAAGTGAGTGAATTATGTACGTGCATTGCTCTCATAAAATCTTCTTCAAAAATTACTGACTTCACTGCTCACTTCAGCTATAGGTTGATCCATCGTACAAAATACTTCAGAAGTAAGGAAAGAAGACAGATGACAGAACCGTCAGCCATTGTGGAAGCAATAGATGATTTGTACTTTACCGTCACATTGAAGGCACTGAGGCAGATGAGCACAGAACTGGTGATGATGTTGAACAAAGTTGACTTTGAAGACATCAACTCGACTTGGTCCACTAGTCTGTTGAAGAAAAATTTATCGAAGAAGATAACGGAAAATATAAGATTTCAACTTTTGTATTATTAGGGATTACAGAGATCAAGCTAATGCGATTCAATAAAATTGTACTGTAGGTGATCTTATAATGATAAAGGCTTGATTATATCCTCACCAAGGTACAAATGGCTGAAAACACAAAAAACTATTACACACTTACTCTATCAATTCCTGATGTCGTTTGATCAAAATTTTCAACCTCTCTTTAGTTTCCGTCGTAGAGTCTGAAACTACATGTTCGAATCTATGGCAGAGGATTCTGAAGTGTATATGTGCGAATGTACAAAATGCATACATAAATGTGTCTACCCCAAAAACGTTGAATGCAGCAATGAATGCTGCAAAAAGAGAATTCCTAAATGTAACAGATGCAATAACAAACTATACTCACCGACACATCTAACCGCCCACCCTTGTATTTCGGGTTAATTTTAAACTACGCTTATTGATACAATTGATTACAATTGATTTATTGATAATTTTACGATAAATTAAACGTTAAATTAACAATTTTTTAACTAACATCAGCTGTAACTAATAGAATTATAAAGAATCACGAGTATTCCCTGAAATGAAGGGCGGGCGGTTAGTTGTGCCGGTGAGTGTATGTTCTGAAAATTATTTCAATAAACTGCTGGTGCTCAAATATTTGCTGTAGAATATTCATTCAAAATAAATACGTCAAGTACATATTAGTGCTTACTTGACCAAATTTGATGAAAATAAATAATTGGCCACGTTATCTTTGTGAATGGGTCAAAAAAGTATTTTGTCAAGAAAGGAAGCTCCAGTTTCCATTCTCCAGTCATGTAGTAATGATAACTCATGGACAGCAAAGGCAGCGTTGTAAACGCAACTACGACTACTGCACTTGTGTAGTAAAGCAGGTGAACCACGAAATTTAAATTTCTTGTTGCGTTCTTTACAATTTTTCTTTCTATCATCTCAAATTCCACTGCATCCGACACGCTCATTTCTTTTGTGAAATCTGCTACATTTTCATTTCCATTATTTTTTTCACTGTCATCATCAAAACTTGGGTGGATTTTTCTTAGTTTTTCAGTGACACTAATAACATTTTTTCTATAGTAAAACATAGGTACAGTTTTTGCTGTTGACAGAAGGCAAATGGTAAAACAAGGAGCTATCAAAGACAGTTCAGTGAAGTTCTTCCCCTGTTGGATGCCATCTATAAGCCAGAAGAATTCACCAAATACGTCCACATATAACCACAACAAATTGAAAACGAATAAAAAGTCAAGAAGTCTGATCAAAAAGGCGTTATTTGATGGGTATATTCTTATACCAGAAAAAAGTAATGTTATATTAGTAAGCTTTAAAGCTTTTTCGAAACTTCCAGACATTTTGCGCGAATAGTTGAGAAAATAACTATTTTTTTCTTTATTTTTACTTTAGAAAGTGACCAAATTTTAAGCTTCTCTTAATGGGAATGAAAACTTTTCCTAGCTTGAAAACTTTAAATATTTCTCAAAGTATCTGTAATTAGTGTCTCCTTTAAAAATGTCAAACGATAAAAAGACAAACAGAATAAGAAATCATTAATTAATATTCCGTTTATTATGAATTTCTAAGTAAGTATATTTTCTTTGAGTTTCATTTCAAGTAAGATCCTGTAATTAAAAAATGTTTAGTTAAGAAATATTATTAATTAGCAAAAATGCATGTATTAGCGTTTGAACCTGGTTCTGCGTGTAACGATGAGTTTATTACAAACCTTAATTTACATGCTGAAACCGAAAAAACCCTGATGAAAATATAGGTTCGAGTACGCACAACAATTTATCTAATAAAAACTCAGAATACTTTTAACTATTGTTTTATTAAGATTGTCTAGTGCATCCGAAAGTATCGACAACAAGATAAAAAACTTTCATTCGAACGATCATCCAGAAGAACCAAATCTAACTGATACTACGCCAATACCGTCAACGTCTGCAGCTGATATATGAATAGCTTCACCCATAGCCTCTTAAACTCTTCGTTTGATCATGCCGACGATACCGACAAAGCAGTCCACCGCCATATTGGAAGTCGCGGCGACTGTCACTAGGGTGTTAAAAAAACAAGCGGCGAACGACAAAGATCCATGGGCTCCAAAATGGATGGAAATACTTTTGTTATTATACGGCATGATGAAATAAAAATAGTCGTAAATGGAAAACAAACACCGGAAAGGGATTCGTTGGAAATTAAAGAAGCAAGTAACTTTAATATTATTTTGAACCTAAAGGAGTAATGCTAATGAAACGGATAATAAATTGAACAAGCATTGCACAAAAACTGAACTTCTAATTTCCGAATTTTATAGCATTTGGTTTGCATTTTTTTATTTTTTTGCTATGATAGTGATAAAATTGTGAGAGAACGTACACATGTCATATAAGTAACATTAAGATAATTTGAACTTCTAAAAATGATTTATAATTATTTTCTTAGTAAGCAAACTGTTGTTGTTTGATTAATCCGTGGTTATTGATATGTGTAAATACTACTTTGAACATCTTTTGGATTGTGTGACCAAAAATAAAACTACCGATCTCAAATTCCTTTTCATCATATTAATTTCAGTTTCTTGTAACCCATCTTAGCCATCCATACTCTATACCTACTTACCGTCTCTGAAACTCAGGGGTTTATGTTACATACATCTTCCTTGATCCTCTGATTCATCATTGTCCAAAAAGGGACACTTCATGAATATGCATAAATGCACACCTTGTACAATGTCCCTTCCTTTACCGTTAGTAAACAGTGTTACACAAATTACAATTCCAGTTTAAGTTGAAATTTGATGCTATCCAATAATATAGAATGACAGACCAGTTAAGACTGGTTTGGGACCAGTATAGACTGGTTTTTGGACTTGGGTAGCCCGTCTTGATTTTAGACATTCAGTGGACCGTATTCAAGCTTTAGAATAGACTTTAAAGTGTTGTCTTAATAATAAAATTATTTTTATTTCAAAAGTTACAGGTGTTTCACAAAGTTGGCTGAAAAGTGTCTTGTCGTTATTAGTTGAACAAATAGTCTGTTTCATAGTTTGGAATTTATTCCACTAAAATTATTATTTTTTCCAACTGAGGACAAATTTATATTTTTTTTCCCTTTTTTCGTCCTATTACCAAAGATTCGTATTTTAAGCATACTTACTCAACTTACAGCGCAAGTTCAGAAATTTCTTATTTGCAAGGTTTCATTGACGTCAAAAAAGCTTTGGACCCGTTTCCTTTATATAAGCTCAATTTATTTCTGGAATAAGTTACCTAAGTACGCCAACTCCACTAAAAATAAAAGGTTATTACAGCAACAACAGGGTTTATTTTCTGATAAACTTCATTTTCTGGGTAATCGTGATTCACCCTTTACCTTGTCAGTTTCCATCAGAAATAACTGCCTGACAAATGATTTTTTTGAGGGCGTTGTATACTTTTCTTTAGATAAATAAATAAATATCAATCATGCCGACAAAGCAGTCGAATAAAAAATTGTGTTCTTCTGGTACATATTATTATTATTATTATTTGTATTTGTATTATGTTTATATTTTTGATTCAAGACCGGGTGTGTTTAAATTCAATACCAAAAATATTCTCAAATTAGCTTCCAGATTTTGATTTCATTGTTAGTTAAGTATATAACCATTTTACATAGTTTTGTACTACTTATTTATTGTTTAATGTATGTGCTGTTGTGTGACACTACCCCATAGTGTGAGGTGTCATTAGATTTTTTTTAAATACAGTGCTCATTTTTGTTAGAGTCAAGTGCCCCCCTACAAGCGAAACCGTTGAATATGGAAATGTGAAAAAATTCACGGTAGAAACCTATTAAACATCAAGTAGGCTTTACAGGTTAACGAATAATAGATCAACTTATATTGGTACAAATACTTATCATGATTTTGATGAAAGTTAACTGTCTTAAACAGGTACCTCTAAACTAAACAGTGTTGGATAACTACGGAACCCTACACTTTTCGTGGCCTGACACGTGCTTGGCCAGTTTTTAACTGTCAGTTCTGATACCCCTCTCTATAGGGCCGATCGCGGACCTTACAGCCCATATGATGAAGAAGATCCCCTCACTGTGGGAGTTGCGCCTGCTCAGCGTTGTGCGTTGCAGAGCGTCATCGTCGGTTGTTTTGTGGCTAGAGCCGCTGCCTCGCCTGCCTCCTGTCCGGGAGACGCAAATTCGATCCCTGTTTCGTGTATGCTTTCAAATTTCTTAGAGTACATAGGTACTCATAGGTATGCATAGGTATGCACTATCTTTGCGCATGCTCGTGTCTTTAGTTACTTTCACGCCTGGCTCGGTCTTTGCATTTTAGCTGATTTGTTCAGAAAGTATTCAAAATTCAGTGTTCGAGTATCTTCGAAAAAAAACGTAATGTGGTTTTAAATAAGAGAATAGTAAGTAATTGACTAAAGTTCATCATAAAGAATTACCTATTTTATTGTGACTCGCTCCCTACAACCTTCAGGGCCTTACCTAGTACACCGTAATCATCTCTGCACCGTAATACGAAAAAATTGGCTAACGAATAAAAATCTCTACGACTACGACGATCCGACTGAGTATCTTTACCTAAGATACATCTTAAAACCTTAAAGCTTAAAAAAACTGCTCTGTCCCTTTCTACCGTTACTTCTTCCTAAAGACGGCTACCTGCGCCCGCGTCTCCGTTTCTCGGTAACATCGCTTTCAGTCCAGTTATCTATAACCGACGCCAACCTTATACCGTGTTATTATAATAAATGTCTATAATAATATGTCTAACTAAAGTAGGGCCGCGATGGCCCGCGTGTTGGCCATTGAAATGGCATGGTGTTCAAATATTGGAAAAAGAACAAATACAAATTAAAACAAATCATGCTCCATTTTATTGATATGGATGAAATGGCACTGGACAGTCACTGGACAGTCTCATAAAACTAAGAACTCTGATTAGGTAACTGCAATCTTATGGTACATACCTACCTATACGTATATATACCTAATTAAATTAAATGTTGTCTCCCTTTCCCAAGCCCTTGCGCAGTGTTATCAATAGCAATACATTCCCATGGTAGAGTCAACATACAAGTCAGTCACATCACAAGCATCTTATACAGAGACGAAAACTAAAGCTGATATTTGTTCTTAGAAATGTCAAATGGTGTACTTAGATTGTTCTTAGCCGAGTCCAAGTCGCTGAAGTTGGTGACTTAGAATAAAAAAAAAAAATTTTGATTTTAGTATATTTTGATTTTAAATGTAATCGGTTTTTGGGATCTCTAAGATTTGTCTAAGCTTTGCCTCTGAATGTCATCCTTAGTTTTTTACTTCAATAGATCCTTCTCAGGTCGCAGTGATCATCGGACCTCGACTACCCGATGCCTTTCCAACAAATCATAGTATTGAACAATATGGTTTGGTTTTCTTCATGATCCGAGAATCCCAGCATAGAATATGGTGAAAATTGTGAAATATATTTTTTTTGTTATATAAGTTATTCTTAAGTAAATACAAAAACAGTAAACAGCATAATATATTTTTTGAATGGGTATATATGAACATGAGAACTCTCAAAATCCCGAAACCATCTAATATTTGTCATTCTTTCGTTGGTACCAATAATAGGATTAATAAACAGGTTTTTTTCAGGTTTTGGGTTTATTTTGTTGTGTTGAGTGTCAAATAAAGTTGTCTATGTCTTTAGCATTTCTAGAGGCAAACTTAATTATTATTAATCATCATTATTGTTATTCTTAGCCGTGTGGTGACGGCAGAGTAGAATACTTTTGTCACCAACCCCTACTATTCCCTTGGGTCGTAAGAGGCCACTTAGGGACTACACATTGAACAGGGAACGGGCAGCAGCGCTCTCTGATACAGTAACCTTTTAATCTGCGATCTCCAACCCGCCTGCCAAGCGTGGAGATTATGGCAAAACCAAACACTTAAGTGGAGGAGGCTCATAGTCCAGCAGTGGACTGCAACGGGCCGTTGATGATTATTGTTATTCTTATCAGATACGTTACAAGACAAAATAAAAATATCCTGATATCACTGAATGATTTAAAATATTACACCCTCACCAAGGGGATCGAGCATTATATTAAAAATAGTACGTGAGCGAAAGTACTTAAATATCTGTGGTCGATCTGTTGACTTATTTGCTGTCCATACAGAACAGAAGTATGGGAAATCTCTCCGCCCAGTGGTTTCATACAAACCATACACAAGTTTCCATACAAGTTGAACGAGACAATAAGTATGGAAATGCGCGGGAAAAGTTAAGCTAGCGTGGGAAACGGTATCTTTGACGTCGAAAAATGATTTGTAAAAATCTTAATTCGAATAAAAAAAATTGACTTTGAAAAAAAATTTTGACTTTGACTTTGGTTTAAAAAATCTATTAGTCCTTTTCGTCTTGTACTCGTTAAAGCCGATTTAATATTTTTTGTAGTTTAAAATTTGTATATGCACGTTTATTCGACACTTTTAAAACATCGTGAGGATACCTTTTGTGAACAAACTCAAAGTTTGTGTGTGAAGTCGACCACATCACTGAGCCGGCGTGGTCAATCTAAAGCTTGATCATCCATCACCTTGAGCCCCTCGGTGAGGACGTATATAAGCTGTAGGTGATGAAGTGCCAGTCAGACTCCATTTACGAAAAGTTTGTGTCTTGGATGTTTCTGTTTACCACGCTGCTGTGCTGACCCGTTGCCCCGTTATAAGAATAAGAATAAATTTATTGAGTAATATGTACAATAAAACTACAACGGACTAAATAAATACAAAGGGAAATAACAGCACAAGCCTGAACTAGGAAAATCCTGTATTTCAGGCTAAAAACTAGTGTTAAATATTATTACTACCTAAATAAATATAAACAATTACATGCTAAATATAAATAAATTAAAGTAAAATGGCAATAGGCACAAAATAAAGTCATTCGCGTCAGCACATTCATAAACTGGGTCAAAGTCAATATTGCACAAACAAATCCTCTTCAAGTTTGTTTACGTTGCCCCGTTATACATGAAAGAAGAACTAACCAACAAACCAAACATCCAAAAAATAGTGGCTCCACTTTTTAAATATATCTTGGACTAATCCTACAAAATGATAACTTTCTATCATTCAATGGTCGTAAACTGCATTTTTATAGTTGTACAACAACAACTATTTTACTTTACGTTGCAATCTTCAAGACAGATTAACAAGATAACCTTGTTTACATTCTTAGGAAAACATAAATAGTGCGGAAAATGTATGCAAAAAAACCAGTATAAAGTAGGTTTCGCGGTACGAATGATGGCTAGGGCGTCGCGTGTCAAGTTATACTGGACCTATGTTTGAGTTGACTGTACCTATAAAATGAACAGCGCGCAAGTTGCACATTGAATGAGTTGCCTCACTCACACAACATCAGTTAAGACAGGGGTCATAAACATTTTTAACTTCGAGACCGCAAAAAAAGTAAATCGTAGAAATTAGTTTGATTAGATCGAACAGCTGACATTATGTAGGAACCATTTTTTATTGTATTTACCTTAAAGCTGTTTGCAAAAAAATTTGTTTCTAAAATCCCTATTTTAATACACTTGCTTGCTTCATACTCAAAACATATCAAGACATAACCATATGTTTTCAAAGGATTTTTTGTTACAAAAGCAAAAGAAACAAAAACTTTCTGTCTCCGCAATATTGTAAGTAAATACCAAACTAAACTAAGCTGTGTCACAGCTTAGTTTAGTTTGGTTTTTGGTTTGGTAAATTTTAATTTAAAATTAATTTTCCGTTCAGATTTAAAAATGTTTACGACTCCTCACTCAGCTTAGGGTCTGTTGCGAAACTAACTAGGCACAACAGATTGTGATCTCAAGTAGGTGCAACCGGTCCTCGATACGCGTTGGTGGCTTCCACAGTGCCCTGGCTACCAACCGTGCCGCCGACCACTCTCTTACTTACCGCTCATACGACGTTATGTTAGTGAATATTATGTTGAGCTGCCTTTCATAATATAGTACTAGATTGCTAGCTATATTCCCGTGAGCATAAGATTTTTTTCACACTCGCATACCCACACAGTCCCATGTATTTCTTTTTTTTTTGACAATCAGTTACTGTTGATTCAATGTAATCTTTAAAAACACGAGAAAAGTGGGCGACATACTTTAAAAAAATATGGAACTCCAAAAAGGGGGCAAAAATCTACAATATGTATGGATGTGACAGTTTGTAGGCAAGATCAGAAAGGGGGCAAGTGCCGAACAGACCGTCCTTACCCAACATAAAGAAAGTCTCACAAATAGATTTTTGTTTAACAGTGTCGCCACCGGGATTCAAACTCGAGACTTCCACAATGAGAGTCAAATACTTGACTACTCAGCCACAGAAGCTGTATTGTTTTGATTTCCAATACAATAATATCGCGATGCATACGTACCTAATTTACGTAGCCGTATGCATCGCGATCTATCACCAGTTGAGGAGTTTCCACTTGTACTCCATCATCAGATTTTCACAAAAGTCATTACAATCGGATTAAAACTAGCTGAGATATGACCAAAAGAATAGACGAATTGTAGCGACTGCTACCTTCCTCTGAGGAAATTCCAAGTTTTACCTGATATTTCATCATCAGATCATGAAAAAAAAAATATGAAACAACTTCGAAGGTAAATCGTATCTAATGAAAAAAGAATTACCAAAATTGATTCACAATTGGCGGAGATATCTAATTAATAACATACATAAAAAATACAACCGAATTGAGAACCTCCTCTTTTTGAAGTCGGTTAAAAATGCTATTAATATTGCCACCTATAGGATTTTTAAAGGCGACATAATATAAAAAAAAAAGAAATCTAAAGTAATTACATAAAATATCTGAGCGCCACAATTTTATTAAATTTGACTTATATACTTAAATGTACATGACTTATGTATGTATGTGACTTTATAGTTCATTCATTGTATACTATATTGTATATTTGCGCAGTATACAAATTACCTACCTGAATTATTTATTACATCTTGCGCAATGTACCTGTGCTATGTACTACTCTACACTAAAAATCGTGCTAATTTTTTGCACTGAGACCTTTACAACATAAAAAAAAACCTCCGCCGTCGTCGTCGGCGTCATGAGGTAAAATTGAACAAAACATTTACAAAAGAAACCTTGGAGGGAACGTCAAGGAAAACGGCAACTTGAGTGCTTTAACTTAGAAATAACAACACTTTAATATACCTCCGCCATTTTGAAAACGAAATCTATATTGCTCTTCTGTTACACAAAAGTTCATTAAAGGACAATGTCCACTATTGTATTATGTTAACAGTAAAGTTTTACAGTTCAGCTTTTTCTTTTATGTTTACCGATAGGATGGGATGGGGCTGATTCTTATAAAAACAGAATCATATTATGTAGTAAATTTATGAGCGCTGCTCTTAATGTTGATCATCATCATCAATAAGTTTAATCTTTTCTATTCTGACGTTTAGATTGAATTCTAAGCACCTACTTACTGGAGATCAATAAATTAAAATTTAAACACCTTAATTCAATATTATTAAGATGTCTAGCCCAACATTGTATTATTATCGCGTGTTCTACATGTTTTGACTGAGTCTAAGAATGAAATCAAGTGACAAGGCTAAATAAATTTCTGTGCGAATCAGCCTCAATGTTTCTGACAGTAATTTTACAATTTAGAAAAAAAAAAACTGAGGGTTTAGTCCTTGAAGGCTAAATGCAACGTTTATTGTTATAATGGCGCTTTGTAGTTACCGACACGCGAAGTTAAGGTTTGAACGCAGCTAAGAACCAACTATTTTATTTAAACCGTTATTGTTTCTACATTTTTACTTTTTTTAGCTTATTTTTGCATACGCCATTATTATAATGTATTGTGTATAGACATCGGCAAAATAAAAAAGGAAATTATTAATTTTTTACACACTTGTCCAAAAATAGGTGTATGTATTACGAGTATAATGTGCTTAGGGTAGGATTCATGTATGTGAGTTTCTTTATTCCACCATAACTTCTAAATACCTGAACAGATTTAGATTTATGGGGTAGGTATCTTTAGAATATATCAGCCCGAGAGACACTGGGATTTTTTTTGGCAGGGCAATATTTTTTTTAATTTTTAGTTTATTATTATGTGCCTATTGTTATCTGGATTTGCCGTGTGGTGACGGCAGAGTAGAATACATTTGTCACCAACCCCTACTCTTCCCGTGGGTGTCGTAAGAGGCGACTTAGGGACTACACATTGAACAGGGAACGGGCAGCAGCGCTCTCTGATACAGTAACCTTTTAATCTGCAATCTCCAACCCGCCTGCCAAGCGTGGAGATTATGGCAAAACTCATAGTCCAGCAGTGGACTGTAACGGGCCGTTGATTTGATTGATTTTTTAGATTATGTGGATAAGTTGGTTTAACCCTGTCCCAGGGTCCTCCTCCTCCTTTCACGATGACGCATCTAATTGGATAATGCAGCTCTCGCGATGCGCCTCCACTTGGTACGATCCTCAGGGTCACGAGAACATTAGGCTATGGTGGTCTGTGTAGCAGCTTTTATCAGATCTGTCCAACGCGTAGGCGATCGCCCTCGTGATCGCTTGCCTTCCACTTGCCCTTGGACAACGAGTCCCAGGGTCACAGAGCCTGAAAGTCCTTTAGGCTGAAAGCAACCGGTTTATCTCGCGCGTTCTCACGATATGACGTCACTTATATGTTCAAACTTGGCGTCACAATGTTGAAGTATCTACTATATGTGCCAGACAGAATATCCTTAAGTGGTAAAGAGAACCAAAGAGGTAAGGACAACGAGGGTCTATTGAAGTGTATTATGGAACTCCTGAATGTGTCCCTCCATACAGCAGACGCGGAAGAGGGTGGCCTAGGAAGCGATGATGGTGCGACGATCTAGACACATTCAAAAGACAATGGAGGAAATTGGTCAGAAGGACTAATGGTAGGAGAAGAATGGAGAAAAGAAGGCTATAACCTAGCAAGTCTGTGAAACTGAAGTTTTGATATATTTTTAATTAAAAATTACCGTGTCTTTGTATTAAATTAATTAATGACATATTGTGATTTTTGAAAGAAAAAAAGTTGTTCACTTTTAATGGGATAAACTATCACCGAGAGATTTAGTTAAGACCTAATTAATAACTACGTTCAAGAAGTTATTAAAGTAATCTTTTTTTTGTATACACCGTGAAATTTACATCGTTTTGTTCCCGTCGTGTAGTGATAGTACTCGTCAAACTGAACAACTTTTTGCGAAAAAGAAAATCCCTGCGACAGAAAAATTTTTGGTCTCTCCATACAAAGTGAGACTCCCGACCGACCCATTTTGTATGGAGAGACCAAAAATTTTTTTGTCACAGGAAATTATTTTTTCGTGAAAAGTTGTTCAGTTTGACGGGTACTATCACTACACGGCGGGAAAAAACGATGTAAATTTCATGCTGTATATAATATATAATTGCAAGAACTAACGACACACTAATATGCCTTCAAGTTATGGCTTCTGCTTGGCTTGCATGCTATTATGATTTTAGCAAAACATGAATGCACTTACTATGTAACATACCAGCCTTATACCATGTTTTACGCAAATAAAATATTTTTATCTTTTATCTTTTCTTTTGCATACAAATTTCTAGAGCTGCATAGAAGTTCTAAGTACTTCTGGCCCTCTGGTCTATTGTTAGTCAAAGAAACATATCGCTTGAACACTGAACAATCGTTCATAATGCCTGGAAAAAAATACTTTAATACTTACATGAATCTTGTTCAACTTTACAACTAGTGATGTGCGCTATCGAGTCTGGTACAGCGTACTGATACCTACTTGTTATTGTGAAAATACATTGATATTCGCACCATTCTCAAACTTTTATTTACGGCGACATATTACTTGAGCTCACCGTTACATAGCAACGCGCCTCGTAACTATAGCGGTCCGCCCGCGGCAACGCTCGCGTTATATACGATTTTTCCGTGTGAATAAGACTTTTTCCCGTGAAAATTATGCTTTGTGCTAATCCAGGTTACAAATTATCTCCATTCCAAATTTCATCCAAATTTGTTTAGTACTTTAAGCGTGAAAGCGGAACAAACATCCAAATATATTTTCACATTTATTATATTAGTGTGATGTCGATGTATCAATATCTAATTATTTTAGTAACAACTTTACTTACAAGAAAAACAAAAACCTGTCAACAATTTTTTTTTATTAAGTTACTTATATGTTTACTTCCTCTCATTCTATTCTATATTTTTAAACCAAAACGCGGCAATCTTTTTTCTGCTTAAAGACATTATTCATCTTTGCATTGTTCGTAAATACCTAAATTAAAATAAATTAAACAATTTGTGTAGTTACAACCTATCTCAATCAATCAATCAGCCTATTGCAGTTCACTGCTGGACGTAGGCCTCCCCAAGGGCAGGCCACCAACCTATCTATATAAAAAAAAAACAATAATTGTAACTGTGCACTTCGAGCTGTCAAAATCGTCATGTTGGTGGCATTGAATTCACCCGCCCGCTTATTTCCTCACCTCTGCCGACGCCTATCAAAACGGATACCAAATCTACCAACATGCAAATATTATGACGTTGACAGGTGCACAGTTATAAAAATTGGGTTATACGCATGATGGTTTTGACGTACTTGTTACATAAAATAACAGTGATTTCGTTCATCCAGTACCCGCGTTTGATGTCTACGCACTACACACAAGTTTACTTTCGTTTACGGCTGCAGTAAACAGTTTGGAAACAAAGAAGAGGACAGTTTTATTGTACCTATTTGCATGTCTGCCTTTTTGTTCTTTGACCGATAACACAAACAAAAGAGAGTTGTTTATATACGACGTTGGGTAAAATGGAACTAACATAATTTGTCAGCCTAGTTCTTTGAACAGGAACAAAATTATTTAAATGGTTCTGGGCCTATGTTTCTTTTTATATAGGAATTACTATTATCCGCAGTTCATACATCATTACAGAATTTTTAAATACATTTTTTTATTGAAATAAGTTACTAAATTATTTTTGTATGTATAGTTTGACTTTTGAAAACGCTATCTCTATTTTCTCAATTTTATCTTTAAAATAGGTAATAAATAAATAGATCTTATCACACTAACAAAAGACTGATGTCAGTACTTAGATAAGTTTATCCTGGTACTCTGGTTGTTAGTAGAAGTTATTTATTATCATCGTATTTATTTCTAAACATACATAGACAACTACATTCGTACGATAATAAAGATCACTGACAGGTCGTGCAGGTGGCATGCCAATGTTGTCTCTGACAACCCCGCCGCTTTGTATTGAAACAATGAATGATAAAAAGTATTGAGGACTTCTGAAGTTTGCGCCATTTAGGTCTATCCACACAGCTCAGTGCCGTGTCAGGGACGGGGCCGGAACGTGGCAAATGTCATAGAAAATGTATGTACTGATATTTTTTTAGACTCGTGACGATTACGATTTTCTGTGACGTTTGCCACGTTCCGGCCCCGTCCCTGACACGGCACTGAGAGGTGTGGATAGACCTTAAATGCTCAAAAACGTCCAAAGTACGCGCGTTTTAGTCATGACACAATCAAAACATGCAAAATAATCGCAAAATATTAATTTTTCTTTTTTTTTGCATTTGGAGGAAATATAGCTACATTATATTATTTCTCGATGTTTCAGTTTTTTAAACTCTATATTGTTTTAATATGAATTATAATGAACCGCACACTGGCCACTTGTAATGTGCCAAACTAAACAAAAGAAGAAAATTGTTTCAGTAAACGTCAATACATTTGCAAAGAGTAAGAATTGCCCATTGTTTTGTGCAGCTCTCGTTTATAGCAACCTGGTGAGAAGCTTAAAATTTTGGTTTATTTTCTTGGTAGGGAAATATACCTACCTACTAAGAAAAACCGGGCAAGACATTCTTACTTCCATTTTTCTGAACATAATTTTGTTGAAATATGTATTTTTATTAAAGCGTCTTATTTCGTATAGAGTCTCTTCTTGGAATCTCATTTGGTTTGAAATTCAATTAACTTCAGTTTTCAGAATTTGCAAAAACTTAACTTTATTTGAGGGTAAAAATGAAATGTCTGTTTTAGATTTGTAACTTAAACGTTGACTTTTAATACATTTTCGTATGTTACATTTTGTTTGTTTATTTGTACAAAACAACGTATAGTTATAGTATACAACGTTCCGTTTTCAGTTCGACCTTAGGCTGACAGTCATCCATCACATTCAATAATTACAACTAACTTCAATAAAACAATAACTAACTAACTAATGTTACGTATAAAAAGAGATCGTGGCTTTTTGGGAGACTTCGTACAAAAGGATTAAATTTTGAATATTTGAAAGACGTTTTCGTGCTTTGACTTCACGTGGAGAGGAATATTTTTTTTCTGTCAATGTAAGTGAACATATTTGCTCGATTTAATTTTGTTGAATGTATTTTTCTTCGAGCGGCAGCATCAAGTAATACGTCTGCTCTAATATTCAAAATATTTCCTGTATTGACTTAAAATCTCTAAAACATTATAAAAAAAGTTTTTCATTGCAGAGCATTATCGTTTAATATCTAAATTGTATAAAATATTCCTTACAATAAGAATTTTAATACAGAGTTTTTACAAAAATCATTTTTATTTGTCATTCAAGACGTTTGGGAAGACAGTTAATGTCGTCGTATCGTACACACACACATACAAATATTTTATTTAGGTATGTATACATTTTAAAGAGAACAATCTCAGACCTAAGGATGCCGAAGACCGGGCAAAGTGGAGAAGGTTGAGTAGGAAAGCGGTCCCCAGCACTAGGCCGGGAAAACGCTAGGATGAAGAAGAAGATACATTTTAATGATGGTTCCTTTGGAATCATGTATTTATGATGTTCTGTATTTAATTTAATGGGTATTTTTAATAACTTTTTTTAAAGTAGGTACTATAATTAGGTAATAAGCGATCTAACGAGAAACCTAACTGTTCAGCGATTGCATTTTAATTTCTTCCTTTATAATTGTTTCTTACGAATGAATTTTAAAAGCTGATACTTTTCTAAGGTTAAAGTAAATTCAAACATTAACCTCTAATGAAAATAAAAGACAGTCACGAAAATGAACAATTAACAATTCAATAATTCACACTATTATATTCAAATGAATCCGTGAATTCTCCATGGTTCTTCATAATAAATCAAAGTCTTTGCGTCAGATCAGGTTGTTTATCAACATCATCTACGTCACAATTTAAAGTAAATTTCCACCATCTTAACAAAGTTTTCACCAAGCTTTATTTGTCCCATTGTTGCTTTTTAATTTGTCTCTTTTATCACAAAGTTGTTCAAAGTTAAACAATTAACAACGTTTTGACAATAAACATCTTGTTCTTGGAAAGTTTCTTCCATTTTGGAGACATAATCGTATACATTTTTGCCATTTTTATTCTATCCACATTGTTCGTTCACAGCTAGACAAAAAATAATTAAAAAATAGAATGTCTTCACATTGTCTCCCAACTTTGTGAATGCCACAAAAAAATTCAAAAACCTAATAACGAATTGGACATTTCCCAACTTGACGCTCAAGGTCGAACTAAAAACATTAATAAATTTGAAGAATGGCTAAATGTCTAACTAATGGAGCAATTACATTGATAAACCAGACCTTTTTGCCGTTGCAAAACTTGCAAGGTACTTGAAAACATGGGTATTACGTCATTGCAACATTAAAACTTAAACATAACTAAATACAAAACAAGGCAAAATCAAAAAGGTCCTGACTCATCATTGCGACTAGGCGTTGGGGCAACTTTCCTCACAAACATAACTGCAAACGGATAATTTTCAAATCACAGAAAACGAAGATCCAATCCAACAAATCATAAATGCAACAGTAACAGAACTGGCCAAAATGGAACGTTTTAAAAAAGAAAGCAACCCCGTTCCCTAACAATAATTCGATAATATCTTAAAAATTGGTTAAATCATTTATTCACTGTCCAGATTATACAACCTTGGCTGCTCCTTCACTTCAACATGGCGGTCGGCGACACGCACACTAACTCACTCGCGCGTGTGTGGTCACCGTACAGACCACAGGCCGAGGTTAAGTACACTAAGCCGAGGCAACTTCACGATTTGGTCCAGCCCTAGCGGTGTGATGCACGTGCATCCGTATAAATCTATCTCTTTCAAGTTCTGCAGCCCGTCTCCGAGGGATTTCAGGCCCCTATCAGTGATCCTCGTGCATTGCCCTAAATTTAATATTTCTAGTTGCGATAGCCGCGCGACCCGCTCCAGACCCTCGTCAGTGAGGTTACACGCGTTGAGAGATAACGAGCGAAGTCCCGATAACCCGCACGTAGCGTGGACCAGCGCTTCGTCACCCACTTTCTCACAGAATGATACGTCCAGGGCTTTCAGTCTGCCACTCGAACTCTCCGCCAAATGGGCCACACCGGCGTCCGACAGTCCATCACAGGCCCTCAAATTAACATCCTCTAATAAAGGAAGACGCGCCAAATGCCGTAATCCGGCGTCCGTGACTGCTACACAGAAGGAAAGATTTATGGATTTCAGGTTTGGAAGCCCTGTTGCTACGTGCCTTAATGCTTCATCAGTCAATCTTTGACAATCCTGAAGACCCAAATACTCCAGTTTCAGAGTCCCTCGCGCTTCTCCTCCGCCACACAAATGAGCTATACCAGCATCATTGACTTGCCAGCATGATCTCAGATTTAAATGTTTTAAATTTAATCCCCACGCTATGAGCAACAGTCCTGTATCTGTTATTTGACTACAACCACCTAATTCCAACTCCTCCAAATTTTTTAGCGAGTGAGCTATCCTTCCGAGTGAGGAGTCTGTCACTTGTTTACATAAGGATAAGTCTAGTCTTTTTAAAGTAGGAAGTTTAGTAGCGAATGCACTAGCCAATGCTGCATCTGTGACACTGTAGCAACCGCGGAGGGACAGAGATTCTAATCCAGGAAGTGCAGCAACAGCGTCTCTTAAACCTCTTCTTAGGGAAAGCACTTGAAGTTTCCGTACGCCTCGCCTTGCCAAAGACTGGAAGAGCACCGGAGCTGGACGTCTAAGGTGCAAGGAAGCTTCTACTCCGCGCCACACGGAGCGATGGTCAGCTGCATCTCTCCACGCGCGGCACACTTGGGCAGCGCGGCCCCGATCACGCACTGGCAGTCTTTCAAATATGAGCGCCAAGAGCTCTGGATAGAGCCTCGATATGTGAGTCCCTTGTGGCTCCGGCAGCGGTTCAGGCACGTGCGTCGCAGGCAAATGCGGCCTATGCAGTTTATACGGCGCACTCCGCTGTTTTCTCCTCGTCGTGCTCGGCAATTCAGTTAATCCGAGGCGTTCGTCTCGCCAGGACAACACTTCCTCCGTGTACGCACTCATGGCGGCGGCACTGCACTATAACATGACACTGGGCATTGGACCGGTTTTCGGTGAAACTCGTGTTGTGTTTGAGCGCGCGCGGCGTGCGTCCATCCGCTGCGGCGAATCCTCGTGCACTAGCGAGCGGGACGCGCAGGCGGTGGGTGGGGGCCGCTCCCCCCGCGGCCCGCGGGCGGCTTGCGCGGCGATTGGTCGCGCTCGCCGGCACGTGACGCGCACCGTATCGATTCGGAGGCTCTGCGGCGGCATTTTTAAGTTGGCGGACCGAGAGCCCGCCTTCCCCGCGCGGCCCCTGACGCCCGTACAAACATCATGCGACGTGCAGACTTGACACTGTCTGTAAAACTTATACCTAAAAAAAAACAGTTTTGAAACATTTTTATCGTTTATTCTTATTTTCGAGAATCATATAGAATCTGAAGATAAAATTTCAAAAGAAGCATAAAATTTTACATATTTTTTCCTGTAATCATTGTATAAGTACCTTATAAATAAATACGTTTTTGACGCGCGAGTTTACAGTATTTATTTATTAAACATACACTTTATACAAATGTCTCACAAAATCCTTAAAAATTTAATTGCAATAATTGATATTAAAACACGGGTTCAGAAATAAAAGCATTTTAGTATATACTCCAAAGTAGTCGTGGTGCTGTCATAAAATTATTATACTACACGTCAAAAAAACATCGTCGTCGTCGTCGTCGTCGTTAAACGTCTCGTTTTTCTCCAATCGTTTTTCTTTCTTTCTTTCTTTTTTCATACCAGTTTCCCAGACGTTGAACCCGAAAAAACCTAAGAATTACAAAGCAATAACAAGCCAAAAGATATAACTGCCTCTAGAAATCTTATTGGATTATTTTTTAAAGCTTGAACATTTTTTTTTTTCACGACTATAATTTTAACACTACACTCGTAAACTCGTAACACAACAAACAGAAGATAAATATCTTTAAGAATGAAAAGGGGTTTTGTGTGTGTTGTTTTTCTAAATGTTATTGTATATTTGTTATTTATTGTCGCTAACGTCACATGTTACCTAGTTATAGTTTTTATAAATATGTATGTTAGTTTTAAGGTATTATTATTGTGCACAATAAATGGTTAAAGAAACAAAATAATACTTGAGTCTTGATGTATAAGCCCTGAGGGGAAAATCTAAAGTAGATACAATTAGAGTACTTTATCATACCACTTTATCTTTGACCAGAATGATAAGGCGGCAAGCAAGACGGCGCGCCGTATATTTTCGTTCGCGCTGCACTTGCCGACGACGTGCGACCAGTTTTAAAAGACCTCACGCTCTATGAAATTCGTTTTTATGCCGTTGTAATACAACCATTACAAAAGTTCCTTCTAATTTGGTCGTCTGATAACGCCAGCCAACTATTACAAGGGCGACCGGTCTCGAACTGTTCCAAATATGAATTTCGAATTCAAACGTGTTCCATTCCAGAGAATGAGACACTGGCCGTATATAAATTAACATTGGAAGTTTTAAAATTAGAATAGAGATTGTAGAAACTGTATAATTTAGCATACCAACTTAGTACTGTTAGTAACTCTCATGTTTGTGCTACGAACCTACCGTAGGCAAATAAGGTTTGTCACTACTCTGTATGTCCTAATTCAAATTCAGCAGCAACATTTTCGCCGGAGACTTTTAGGTCAAACTCCATACATTTTTGTCCACAGTCGACCACACTGGCCCAGTGCGGATTTCTTCGCAGGAGTGTGCAGATTTCTTCACTATGTTTTCCTTCACATTAAGAGCGTCGAATAAACGTACTATGAATTAAAAATTCGAAAACATATTGGTACGGTGAAGATCGAACTCGCGACTTCCGGACGGAAGACAGCGGCCCTAGCCACTACACCATGCTCTATGTATGTTTTCAAAAAATAAAAAATATCTTTAGGACTTTATAAGGGTCACATATAGTTGTGTTTAAATGAATTTTTGTTCAACAGAGCTTTAGAAATCAGTCCTATTTTTAATTAATTCAATTTATATCTTACATTAACTTCATTAATTCTTGTCTTATTAATTGCTGCAGCTGACAGTTAGCAACTGTCTGCTATTTTGTGTCCATGTTGTATTTATATTCGCCTTTAGGTAGGATTCTTGTTGTAGTTAGGTCATTAATGTTCTGTAATACGAAAAATTTACAATTCATTGCAATTTTTTTTATGGGGATGCGGCATGTAAGGATTAGCCTCCTTTGTTGTTACTGGCTATTGGGTGGTTTTCATATTTCATTCTAATAATTTGTAATTATTGAATTGCGAATAGTTTTTTTTTTGCTTGAGTGTCTTTATGCTTTCGTGCTAGAGACTACACGCGTTTTATGTATTTTTTGAAATTCACTGAATCTTTACGCGTATAATTTGAATGAAGATGGAGCTTATTTGAGTTGAAGATGGAGCCCTTCGCTACGCTTCCCTGTATCTAGCAAGTATCATCATTTATTATAAACTAGCTTTCCGCCCGCGGTTTCATCCACGTTTAATGAGTTTTCCCGTAGAAATGAAGTGCTTTCCCGCCGTAAAAAGTAGCCTATTCCAGGACCTAACCTATCATCAACATCAACGGCCCGATACAGTCCACTGCTGGACTATGAACCTCCTCCTCTTAAGTGGAGGGTTTTGCCATAATCTAACCTAAAAATCTGCCAAATTTCATCCCGATCTGTCCAGTGTAATTGAGTAACAAACATCTCAAACTTTCGCATTTATAACATTAGTAGGATGTGCACACTGTTGCACGATAGTTCGTTGCACTCACGAAACCTTTTTCAAGCTTGCCAGCCAGTTGGATATTTTTTTTTTCTGTCGTCAGGCAGGCAAAGGCCGCTGGTTTTTGCTTAGCTACGGCCCGCGATTTCGACAGACGGACAGACCAAGTTGAAGTTTTTCTTTTACTTGTGCGTTTTTCTTTTTGCGTTACGACGACGTACGAATGAATTGATTTTAATACAGGTATGGTTATCAATACAATACCTAGCATATGTTCTATTGTGAGCATGTTTAAATAAAATACATCATCATTCGCTTGCCCTTATCCCATCATTTGGGGTCGGCGCAGTATGTTTTCTTCCTCCATTCATCCCTATCAGCCGTCATTTCAACACTCACATCCTTCCTGAACATATCATCTTTTACACAATCCATCCATCTTTTCTTTGGTGGTTGTCCATCCATCCTCTCCCAACATATCCATCCACATTTAAATTCAATACCTATGTTTAAATAAAATTAATAGGTAATAAAATAAAATAAAACTACTAAATCATGCGACCTAACAATTTTTTTTGTGAACAATATATTTTTTTAAATTAATTTATATTTGCAGCAAGCGGTTAAATCTTTCTACTGATAATAATAAATAACAGGCTGCTGAGGTCATATTACGTCTGCCAGAATCAAAACGCCTTGACTACCTGGGGTAGACCTCACCGCGATGTGGTAGAGATGTATTATGTCAAGTCAAAGTCAAAATTATTTATTTCCATTGGACCGGATAACTCAACATTCAAATTTTAAATTCATCTGTAATTTTTTTTTCTCCTCTCATGAAGCTCGTTTGTCGAACTAAAAAAACACAATAACACTTGATACTGGCGAAATCATTTTGGGAACGCCATTAATTTAAAAAATTGAATTGTTATTACATCACTTAGATGTGATATAGTTATATTCACTGTCATCTTGCCGGACATACCATATCTTCTTCTTCTTCTTCAACCTTTGTCTACTCAATGCTGAGTATAGGTCTCTTCCATATATTTCCACATCGTGCGGTCATGTGCTTTCCGCATCCGTCTCTCCCTGCAACTCGCGTCAGATCATCTGTCCATCTCGGGCTGCCTTCCCACATTTCTGCGCCCAGTCTGTGGTCTCCACTCCATACGGGACATACCATATACCTAGTTCTAATTTTAAAAAATGTGACACTTTCCCCAGTTTCTTATTTTTTTGGGCAGGGGTCCGGGGGCAGGACATTGTAGGCCGAATTACCAAATTTTCCGAAAAGATGATTCCTTGCTTCGGAAGGCACGTTAAGCCGTGATTCCCGGCTGCTGACTACGGAAATACCTAGTAGTTAAACGAGTTATGTCAGTGGCCTTTGGTGGCAGCTCTATTTAACACTAACGTCGGGGTTTGTAAGGTCGGATGTTGTGTTTAACCCAAAAGATGGAGAAGACCGTGGTTGCACTACTCTCCCAGTATGTGATAAGTTGTGTGATTAGATTATTAATGCGGTAATGATTAACGAATAATGATTAATAATTAAGTTTTTTGACAATTTACTTAAATTAATGTTTATGTTAAACTTATTTATATTGACTTATTTACACGCTGTATTGATGTATCTTTTGTTAAATAATGCTTTGTTTTTTACGGTACTAATACTAAAATTCCTTAGCTTGTTTGTGTCTTGGATTCGATCTGTAAGCAAACAAGTTACATTGATAATTATAAATAAATAAATAAATTACGTGTCTATTTAGGTCATAAAAACGTTAAGTAATTTTTTAGCATGGAATGGATGCCTTCAGTCACTGAAAAAAATTTTGCTTAGTCTAGACGTAATAGGGTGCTCTGTCTACCAGCTTTACACTGCATTATTGCAAATACGAGTTATACACACAACAAACAGTTAGTAGTTAGTGTTAGTTAATATAGGTCGAATAAGTCAACAAAACACCACATTAATCTATTTGACGGTGTTAAGAAATGAAGAAACCCTTAATATCTGTTGTGAGACATTTCTTTAGAAATAAGTATTTTTTATGAGCACTCGACTTTTATTAATATTTATTTTAACAATATACTTTATATACCTAACGTATTTCTTTACTAAGTAACATTTATCTACTTTTTGCCTTGTTTTCCTCTTTTTGTCCGCTAAGTTAATTTGCTATCTATAGATAGCGAGTAAAAGCATTAGAAGCATAGCATATATGTGCATAGTCTCCACATATATTATGTGGAGACTTATAATTAGCATTAGTATATTAATTTGTATACATAATGTAAAATTCAGCTGTTAGTCTTCCTAAAAATGAATAAATAAATAAATTAATTAATGTGTTTGTGTCATTTTATACAATTTAAACAATAAATAAATAGATAAGAAAATAGTCTCACCTTCGGACCAAATCGCACCGCCTGCATAGTGAACGGTAAACAAGCTCTTGCGACCGTCTGAGATCATAAGGACGTCATCCTGTTTGCTCATGCAAAGGAAACTAGAGATTATTTGATATTTATACACATGCCATGTCTGCTATGATCCCTAAAACTGCACTGCATAATTTTTTTAGAAACTTTTTATTTGTCTGTAGCATTTTACTCGAAATAACAAAACGAAAATAATTTTATCTCAATGGACTTTATCAGCACCATCTATTATAAAGCAGCAAAACCAGTGGTGCTAGCGCCATCTGATGTCGAGTAGCAAAACTAGATTCAGGCATTCTCAAGAAATCACTCATGAAATGTTTTTAGTCGTTTTACAAGTATAACATAGATGGCAGCACTACAATAAGTTGGTAAAGATGAATGTAGATGGCGCTGTAACTAAAATAATTGAGATTAGCTGAAATTATCAGAGCGGCATGGCAGCGCGGTGTTTGTTTTTAAAGCTTTTGTCATTATTCTTATATTTTGTTTTTGCATTAGAACTGAAAAGCTTATTTTTCCATTAAGTTTCTAGTACGCTAGCTTTCTCTATTCGTTATTTCCACTTCAGACGAAAGCGTTATTTGCTCAAGACTTATGAAGCCCCGTCCACGTTCGTTTATCAACACTCAACAATGAATTAAAAAGCTTTGACAATAAAAATAAGGATAGATAAGTAAGTACACTTGTGAGTAGTAATCTTTGTTTTTCCAAACTCTCTAGTCCAATGCGAAGCGTTTTTTGTTTGTAGAAAAAAAAAGAAAAATAGGCAAGCGGCAAAGGTATATTACAAAAACCTAATAGTACAAGTAAATCAAAGCAAAGGTGGCCTTATCGCTTTTATCGATCTCTTCCAGACAACCTTTCTAATAGGTTTAGGTACTTTTTAAAATTCGATTTCTGGCAACTTTTTAAATTTTTTTTTTTTTTCAACGTATAAACAAACTGATCTACCGATCGAGTCAATTTGTATGAAAGGTTGTTTTTTTTTCTTACGAATTTTAAAAAGTTGTGTAACAAAATTTGTTCAGTTTCATGGGCTGACCACCCGAAAGGTCTTATTTTGCTAACACATTGTATGTATGTATAGGTGTATATCTTTTCATAAACAATGCATAACTAAAGTTGAATAAATGAAATTTTGTTGTTGAATGTTTTTAAAACGTTATTCCAAAATCCTCACCTTCTTTCTATGTTCCTAGTAATCTAGAGTTTCTAGTTCTAGCTAGACAGACATTAGTACTTACATATTAGCATTCTTATCAGACCGGTCATCACTTGAGGTGACTTAACTCTCACTTAGTCGACAGCTTAAGATTTATCACTTAGGAAAACGGCTAAGTTAAAGGTTACCTTAGATTGTATAAGTAACAGTTATTTATGTTAGTGATGAAACTTAGCGAGTTCTATGTTCAGTATTGCTAATACGAGTACTATAAACGGGAGGTAAAATCTGCTATCTGTCCGTGGCGCGCTTTGCCCTTAATTAGGCCTGGAAAATTTTGCAAATTAAGTGGCTAGACTGGCCATACGTATTGCAGAGACGGGTTTCTGAGTAGACAAGTCGAATAATGTAGAGGTTTTTTTTACGTGGCAGGAACTATGAAATCGGAAAATTTTATGTAGAATTGGGACCAGAAACTCACCGACTAGAGGTAAAATAGAAAATCAGAACAAAGGAAAAAAAATGAAAATGTGAACAGTGAGAAAGAACTAGACTTAAAGACAGGAGAGTCGGAAAACCATGTCCAGCAAAACCGTTAGCGGACACTATACTTTACCATAAATATAAACTCAACGATTTCATTGTGATTAACGTGGGTGGCATGCAAGGAACGCAAAATGAAATACAAGATTAAGTACTACTCTACAATAATAAATAGCCCCGCCCCGATTCATTCTAATTTTAAAATCCAGCTATCCTTTTCGTTTTTATGACTAATGAAAGAGAGGTGATGAATTCAGATGAACGAATGATATTAATTTGAACGAATGATAACTTAAAATAAGGGCATAGCTGTAAGATTAAGAGATTTATAAGTCGCATGTTTTATGTGCTATCTAAAATTTTGCAATCGATACGGTCATAAGGTTCGAATTTGATGTTTGACAGCTCCAATATTAGGATGGCCATCTCCTGTCCCTTTTCAATCTTTAAAAGGTGAAAAGGACGGCGATAGTGAGAATTAGCCTCAATATTATGCTTCTGTGTCTTCAAATTCGACCTAAATTAAACTGTGAGGATTGTTGGCCCCTTTAAGGGGCTGGTTATGAGTTTAGCGGTTTATTGTCATCTCATATACCGTCGATTTAATAAACCGCGCGCGCGACATATGGAGTGACCGCCGCCGATAGTATCCAAGTTTATATCGCGTTATAGCGCGAAGATAAGAACTACGTTACTAATATTTACAGAGTCAATACACTGTAAGTTATGTTACAGTGTTTTGTTGTAATAGGTAGTGTTTTTAGAATAAAGAAGCTAGCACTACTTTGTAAATACACTGTATCTCTAGGAAAACGAAACCCTTATAAAATCACTTAAGGCCAAAATTTAAAACAGTTATTGTACAAATTAACATTTTCCAACATTTTGTACTTTATACGGCAGAACCGCTGTCGTATTCATCATCATCAACAGCTCATATACGTCCCCACCGAGGGGCTCGAGCCTACCCTGATTTAGGGCAATTATGCCTTAGTCGACCACACTGGCCCAGTGCGGGTTGGTCGACTTCACACGCATTTTTTTTCGCAGGAGTGTGCAGGTTTCATCACGATGTTTTTCTTCACCGTTATTTCGCTGTCGTATTAAATCAGTGCAATTAAAAGTAAAAAGTTAGCATGATACGAACTAAGTTAGGAGCACTTATAGGTGCATATAAACCTACCGGCAACTTACCTGTCTCTCTCTCGATCCAGGCGCGTTTGGTTCGGTACGGGGCGACACGGAATTTTACAGTGCATTGGATCATTTTGATTTATTTAATTATAATTCTTTTTAAAAACGATTAAAGCAAGGGATGAAAAAGAAAAAGAAATGAAAATATGTTATTAAGAAAAACATTTTCAGTTAATTTACTGTAATAAAATTAGATGAGCTTTTCTGATTAGATATTTTAACTATAACTACCTGCTTTAATATGGTATAATGCTAGCTATGATCTGCATTATATTATTAATTAAAATAAAATAAATTAAGTTATGTATAAAAAACATAAGAAATACGAATATTTCTAATAACATAAGTATATTTTGAACTGGACATTAACTACAGAGATTGTTATGAATTCTTTGATTATTTGAGGTTAAAGATCTTCTACAGGAATCGGAAGAAAAGGAACTTCTGCGTCAATCAATCTACGGGAATCAATCCTAAAAAGTTTAAAATGGCCACATCACAGGTCTTTTGTAACCCCCAAGTCAATGGATATCAAATTCTCTGCTCTCACTAAAGTCCCCAAAGCCTCCTCGCGCCAGTGTTACCGAACGCCGGACACAGAGTGCACGCTCAGACTTAACCTCACTTAACTCTAACTTAATCGAAACTTACCTCGGAAAACACCAAAACAAAGACTCTATTAACAATAAAACGTAGTATTTTCGGTTAAAAATACGTGTAATAATGATTTCGTGTTGTGTTTAAGTTATTTAAGTGATATTTAAGTTGTTTTGTGCCGGTTTAAGTTGGCGAGTGCGAAGTTTTTGTGCTTTTTTTGCTCTGTTCTTATGTTATGATTGTAGTGGGATGTTTTCGACTCTCTGTTGGTTCGCAGTACGTTTTATCTTAATTTAAATTAAGTTGGTATTATTTACAATCGTGCTACTCTCACTCTATTTATTTTACTTTTTTTTTAATTATCGCCGGTTTTTTTTTCAACCTGTCGCCATTTCCTGTTTTAAGACAATTTCACATTTTAATCTAATGAATTCCGAATTTATAAAATACATCGTAGATTGACAAAAATCTTATGATACCTAAAATAAAAAAAAACGTTAATTATTCATTCGTTATTCGTTCGTTTTTTAAATAATTCGTTGTAGAAACAATAGTTTTTAGAATATACTTACGAAATCTAATAAAATACTTAAATATGAAGTAAATTTACATAATATGTGTAAACATATAATTAGTATGTAGGATCAAAATAATGGCAAGGTGTGGCCAAAAGCTAGGAAACTAGAGCATTCTCCGTGCTTTGGACTCGGATGGCACGTTATCTCATTGAACATTATTAAAGTAGATAGAGATATCTGAAAATAGAAGTACAGATTTATTTTTCATTTTTATTCTTCCATAGAATTATTTAACATCACTTAGATAGCCTGGAAAACTAAATAATATACTCGATGGCTACACAAAAATAATAATAACGTTTACTAATTACGTTCAAAACTAAAGTTTTAAAAAGAAACCCTCTCTCTAATTTGTTTTTAATAACATGGTTCCCATACAAACCAGGGTGGGTCAGTCCACCAGCCTCTACTTTTTAATTAATTTATCACCCGACTGCGCTGAACTAAACAGGAAGGTTAGTGTAGGTTCGTGTTTACTTTTTTTATTACTACAAAATTACTAAATATCAAATCCTAGACTCCTTTATTATAAATGTCGAAGATGGGTGTGCTATGTTGCATTTTTATGAGCACGACACTGATGTTTATAAATTATTATGTTCTTTAAGCTATTTTTTACCATAAGAATACTTATAACCAGGCTTTAATATAGAATTCAAAGGTTATGTGTGAAGTCGACCAAACAGCACTGGGCCAGCGTGATCGACTAAGGCCTGATCGCTCTAATTAATGGTAGGCTCTCCTCTCGGTGGGAACGTATATAAATAAGCTGTTGATGATGAAGTTTTAATATCATTAAACTGCTTATTATTGCCGCTGAGTAATCACTAAATGAGAAGTGATATTGATTGATAAATAAATTGACTCGATGATGAATAGTCATTAATATTATTTATAATACTTCTATAACAAAACAAGGCATGTTTACGGCAGCAGCAAAATAATAACAACGTTTCAAAGACGTCAAGAACATGGCCGCAAAAAGGAATTGTCAATACGACAAATAATAGATTCAAAACATCAAAAAGTGAAAATCAACGGCCCGTTACAGTCCACTGCTGGACTATGAGCCTCCTCCACTTAAGTGTTTGGTTTTGCCATAATCTCCACGCTTGGCAGGCGGGTTGGAGATCGCAGATTAAAAGGTTACTGTATCAGAGAGCGCTGCTGCCCGTTCCCTGTTCAATGTGTAGTCCCTAAGTCGCCTCTTACGAACCCACCCAATAATAGATTATATTACGAGTATTAATAAAAAGGTACTCACAAGATACGAACGCTAGTTTTTATCTATAAGCTTCATAAGCATTTTATTAGTAACAAGTCGGATATTTTTAAATATTTATTCACTTCACTTCTTCTGTTTTTATTTTTTGCCTTCACAAGTAAGTAGGTAGTTAATTATTACTATTCATACCATAAGCTATAGTGTCCTTTATTTATAAAGTAATCTTGCCTACGGACGATGAAACCTATTATTTACAACCTACTTTTGAAAGTTTTTATTACATAATAAGATAATTGCAAACTAATGAAACTTACTATAAATTGCTTCTTTAATTTTACTGACATGAACAATCTAAATAAAAATAAAAGTCCTGCAAAAACATAAAAAAAAACTGCAAGAAGCGTTGCATGATACATACGGGGAATATTTCTGCTATGAATAATTATTTACTCAAAAAACTTTTTCAATCCTATAATGTCGATCTAACAAAATTTCTTGAAATGTTGATTTTCACGTGCCTCATACATGTGCTGCGTTGCTATGATAATAAGATCCTCTCCCAGATCACGTATAAGAACTGAGGTATTTCTCTTACAAAAGAATAGGTTCTAAGTTTCTTGTCTTCTTCTATGTCTTGGTAACCAACCTATTTCTTTTTCTTTCTGCGCTTAGATTTTTATTTTACCTGCATATAAAAACAAATCTAACTATATTTTTATCAATGCCTGATTCTAAGGTGGTCTCGTGCTCTATAATTATAAAGATTCACACAATGGTGTCTCGGAGATAGCTATGAAATGATTTTGGAGAAATGTAGAGTCCTTCCAATTTGACGGGACAATGGCGGGCAGCGCCATGACTAATTTCTTTATTATAGACCCTGGGTATGTTTGAATTCATATTTAGAAGTATAATAATAGGATCCGAGAAATGCCGAGTACTTCAAAGTAATATTTTTTAATAATTTCCAGTTTTAATATTTTCGTTGTGACTATTCTGTAATGATAATAGTGGCGTTATCCTTAGTCTGTATTTTCTGTTCGGTATTTTTCTTGTGTGCGGTGATTTACAATATTGTTTTGTATAGGAATAGCGTCTATCCAATATCGTGACTATTTTGATATATTAGTTTTGACCAAAATCTATGTTTTTTTTTGTAAAACATAAAATTACTGTTGAAAAGTAACTAACAAAGGACTAACAAACTTTTGGCATAACCGGTGGATGGATAGGCACAGTGATGGTTTCTATTCTAGGATATTTATTACTGATTGTAAGAATAATTTATTAATTAAGCCTATGTAGTAAGTTATTTTTTTTTAAGCTCATTATATTTTTTTTAATAAAACGGTAAAGAGAAGACTACGCCGACGTAGACGGTACTAAGAAAAGTCTTTATAAATTCACTGTTCAAAAAAATGTAATCCAATATTATCAAAAAAACTCTTTTAACGAAGCAGTTTTCAACGAAAATTGCTACCTAAAGCTGCCAACTACAAATTACTCTAATTAGTACCTGGACTGATCCTTTGTAAGCCGACTTATAGACTTACAAACTCTTATGGACTTACAGGACTAACTGAAACGTCTGTCTGCGGTTTACTACATTAATGCTTAGTAAGCGCTTACTAATCATTGGATTAATAAGTAAACTCACGAAGTTACATTATTAATATATTAATTAAACAAAAAATAATATTTTGCCTATATTTTGACTAGCCATATGGCGCCTAGACGGAAATACGTTTCTCAATCGATATCTAACAGCTCATATATGTCCCCAACCTCTCGGTATGGCTCGAGCCTACCCTGAATTAGGGCGATTAGGCCTTAGTCGACCACGCTGTCCCAGTGCGGGTTGGTCGATTTCACACGCAACCTTTGAATTTCTTCGCAGGAGTGTGTGCAGGATTCCTCACGATGTTTTCCTTCAACGTAAGAGCGTCGAATCAACGTACAAATGAATTCGAAATTCAAAAATACATTGGTATAATGTTTGGGATCGAACCCGTAGCGGCAGCCACTACACAACGCTCTTACGTCACACACACCATCCCCTTTGTTTTATTACGTGCTCAACCTTTACTATTACGCAGTCCAAAATCCTATTAATATACGAATATTCAAATCCTACCGAATCCCACGGAATGTTCCCAAGTCGCGCTAATCGTGTAACTCACTGTATTTAATTAACCCATTCTATATTGATATCGGAGTAATATAATCACTGTTTCTGGGCCCAAGTTTCTAGGGCTGGCATACATAAACATGTAGGACCAGTGACGTTAGATACAAGTCGAATATACGATCTTCCAGGCCGCTCTCTCCATCTTCTTATAAAAAATAGCAATTTGGCTTCGAATGCGCCTTGAAGTTGCGGCGAATCAACTTACAGACGTTGGTTCAGACCTACCGTTAAATTTCGAATATTCTTGTTATGACTCTAGTGCCAAAGCGGATAATCTAGACGTAGGAGTTATTTAAAATGTAAAAAGCCATATTATAGGCACAGATTCGATTGAGCGTCAGTTAAAACAGTATTATAGACATAAATAAGAAATGATAGACATAATAGATTAAAGAATCAAGAAAGACTGAAGAAAGAACATATCAAAGAGACGTTAAGGTAGCAACTAAGATATGTAACATCCAAAAGTTAATAAAGTATTAATTCATTCATTCAATGGTGGAATGTGGTGTTTATAACCTACTCTATTCTCTGTTTTGGTATTCTTTTTCAACACTTGTTTGATCATAAGTTTTGATAATAATATTATTAGACAGATACTACCTGTGCATACCAGCCCTGTAGATTAACATTAGACACTTTACCCACTATTTGTAACTGTTAATTAAAATGATAATTGGCCAGATAAGTTTAACTATTTGAACACATACCTAATACCAAAGTTAGGTTTTATTTATAACTACAGTTATTATATCCTGATAGAGGACAAACGTTGCTCGCGAGACATTCTTTCCGTGGAAATCAGCTCATCAAGATACATTTGTAAAAGGTACCTTCTGTAACGTATGGTTTGTAATGTCGCAAACTAATCTCACATACCCAGTCAATGTTATTAGAGCCGTCAAAGGTCACTAACTTGACTCGTGTAACGTCTAAGATAGCAGCTGGGAGTGGGACCCACGGTTTAACGTGCCTTCCGAAGCTCTGAATCTTCTTTCTTTTTGGACAATCAGGCGATTCAGTCTACAATGTCCTAACCAAAGCAGAAGAAGTTTCAAATAAAGATTTTCGTTTTGACAGTATTCCCCCCCCCCTGAACCTGGAACCTCTATAATGAGAGGAAGCACAGATATATTTGTTTCCTTCAGAAAATGACATAGGGTAATCAGACTTATTAACTTAACTCAGGTTTTCATCCACTCAGCTAATCTAATAAGTACTTATTTTAAAATAACGACGTGCAAAAAAGAACCAACTTAACTTTAAAAAATAAAATGTGAGCTGTAAAAGACCTGAAGTGCGATCTCCCGCCATGTGACGTGGCGGCCATTTTGTTTTGCTGTGCGTGCGACAAGATGGCGTCGCGGACGGTGTTCCGGTTTCTGGTGCTGCTTGCCTCGCTGGTGTGGATCTTGGCTGAAGAGAACGGGACTAGGAAGCGAAGAGAACCCTGGACTAATGGAAGCTGGTTGTGAGTGAAAAACTTTTTTTAAGTAATAATATTAGCTAATATTTATTTTTAGTTTATTGTGTTCGTATTTCCAGAATCATACAATCGTACGAAATATCAAATAGGTCTTCTGGGTAAGCATTTTTCATCATTAACTTCTTCGTCTTCTCTTATCATAATTTTTAAGAATATACGTAATGCTATTTTGGCTAAGTATTATTTTTACTTCTTAATTTAATTCTAGAAACTTGAGAACTTTTTATTTAGTAACAGAGCATTTTCCAAACTTGAAGAATTACCTACTTACTAAGATAAAGATGGGGACGTATATGAGCTGTTGATGATGAAGATAAGGATTTAGCTTTTTTTAGTTGGGTTAAAAGAAAACTAAATAACTTATTAATTATCTTATTATTAAAACCATTTCATATTATATTGTTTTAAACCAAAATACCCGGCTTAGGTCTTTTAGGGTAATAAATCAATAATATTTACATCAATTATATTTGATAAATATTTGGATAGGCAGAGGTAGGAGTAAGAAAACTAACAAAAAAACAAAGGGCCCTGCAAAATGTCCAAATAGCAGAATGTCCAAGTTGTCATTCGTCAGTTGCAAACGAGGGTGTCTTCGAAAAATGTCTCCTGGTTGGGGCTGGTCTTGAGAATACCGTCCAAACGGAACTGGTAGTACAGGCGCGTGATCTCCGGGATTACGAACTCCAAGCTTATGAAGTCCTGGTAAACAATAACAAAGAAACTTCCTTAAACTTTTTCAAAAACTACTTTGAATGACCTGTGCGGGGTCTGGCCTTTTGGCCATAAAGTTTGGCCTAAAACTCACCCTTTCATTTCAATACCAGATATATTTTGCTCAAACTTAAAAAACATGTGTATGACCATATCTTCCTCGTAGTGGGACGCAACAAATATCCAAGATTTTATTTGAGACGTAGTAGAAAGAAGAGGAGCACCAGAGGTTTATGCACTTACCCGGTTCATACCACCAGCCGTGACGAAGCCCTTACTGATGGAATTGCCATTAAAAAACAGGTACACTTCTATTGATGTTATTATGTAGTCTCTTTCACCCTGAAATATCAGATATTGAAATTACAAATTCATTGTGCGCGTTGAGTTTTAAAATTGAAAGAGAAGTAAGTTGTGATCTACTCGTACGATATACTAGGAAAATATGCATCAGCAGGAGTCTTTAAGCAGGGTTTATAACCAGTGTGTTCTACCCGTTTTGACATACGGAGCTGAGACGTGGGACATGACGGTGTAGCTGGCCCACCGGCTACATGTCACTCAGCGAGCTATGGAAAGATCTATGCTTGGTATTTCGCTACGGGATAAAATCCGAAACGAAATAATCCGGTAGAGGACCAAGGTGATTGATATCGTCCAGAAATGTAGCAAGCTGAAGCGGCAGTGGGCTGGCCACGTCTGTCGCAGAACCGATGAGCGATGGAGCAGACGGGTTCTCGAATGGAGACTGCGTCTCGGGAAACGTAGTGTGGGACGCCCCCCTGCGCCAGATGGATTGATGATCTGAGGAAGGTCGCTGGTGGTGGCTGGTTGAGGAAAGCGGGTGATCGTGCGCTTTGGCATACCCTTGGGGAGGCCTACGTCCAGCAGTGGACTGCAATAGGCTGATTGATTGATTGATTGAGGAGTCTTTACTTTTTGCAGTGGTGAAATTGGATAGGTTATAAGTAAGTTATCTGATTGCAAGGCAATTTATAAAGCAAGAGATTTCTTAATATTTGAAACCATTACATAAAATAAAATGATCAACATTTAACTTTACTGAGCTCAGCGATTATTATTTCAGTAGTCACTGCTGTTGCAGTACTAATTTAGCCTTCCAAGTGCGGTCCAAACACAGCAATGTAATCCAAATTAGTCACTAGATCTAGAGAGGTGTAAAGTGTAATCAATGTTTAAGAGATAAATTATTTAAGTTGTTGTGGCAGTGGGTTGGTCACATTTGTTGCGACGAACCGACAGGCGATAATCGTTAGAGTAAGCGAATTCTGCAGTTTAGACCACGTTTGGGCAAACGAAGTGTGGGATGCGCGACGATCTATAGAAAGTGGCTGGCTAATATAATGTAACACTTGGTCCGTGAATGTAACCGAAGATCGGGCTAAATAGCACGCCTCGGCAACCGACTTCACCAAACCCTGGTGTCAGTATTATAGAGCCGCCAAAGGCCACTGACTTGGCTCGTGTAACGACTAGATAGTAGCCGGGACCAACGGACTGCCACAGGCTGATGATGTGATGATGATGCTAATGATGATGATGATGAATCTCATACGTACTCACATCACTCGTAGGATAGGACAGAGTAAGATTGATATCTTGTACTGGGAACCTCCATTCGTTGGTGGTAAATAGTATGTTTCTTTCATCTGGAAATAAAATAATACACTTGACTTAAACACTTGTGGATGTTATTTCTCATCATGTAAAAAAACTGGTTAAGGCCTGGTCGCCCAATTCAGGGTAAGCCTAAGCCCTTCAGACATCATCATCATCATCATCATCGTGTGGGTTTAAAGGTCGACAACTGACCTCACAAACCCTGGTGTCAGCGTTATAGAGCTGCCAAAGGCCACTGAATTGGCTCGTTTAACGACTAGATAGTAGCCGGGACCAACGACTTAACGTGCCTTCCGAAGCACGGAATCATGTTTCTTTTCGGACAATCAGGTGATTCAGCCTGCAAAGTCCTAACCAAACTGGGGAAAGTCTCACAAAGAGATTTTCAGTAAGGCTGGTAACAATGTTGGGGAAACTATGATTGCCTATCTTATAAAAACCAAAGCATGGTGAACTTTTGTGATTGCAGACCCATGCAGACCACGTTTTGTTGGGACCCAAAAATCAAAGACCACGTAGAATACACAAATATACGACTAAGTAGTTCATTAACATTGTTAATAGAGTGAAAAAGCCGCGTACGAAATATAAATAAACAGAGTTTTTAGCCTGTACGGAATAAATACAACAGTAACTAAAAATAAAGAACACACAATTTGATTAAAATACAGGTAACAATTCGATGAGTTTCTGCGAACTTCACTCACATCTCGTATTGTTTTACACGGTTTCTTTAATAAGGTAATTGATATATCTTTTTTATGCGTAAATAAAATCATGCACCCGTAAACCGCCGTGTAGTGACGGCAGAGTAAAATACATTTGTCACCAACCCCTACTCTTCCCGTGGGTGTCGTAAGAGGCGACTTAGGGACTACACATTGAACAGGGAACGGGCAGCAGCGCTCTCTGATACAGTAACCTTTTAATCTGCGATCTCCAACCCGTCTGCCAAGCGTGGAGATTATGGCAAAACCCTCCACTGAAGTGGAGGAGGCTCATAGTCCAGCAGTGGACTGTAACGGGCCGTCGTCGATTTGATTTGATTTGACTCGTAAATAACAAAAAAAACAACATGCTGATAAATAACATGCTATTGTTGTTATGAAACTGACGAATGATACTTACTGTCCGGATCACCACTATCTATTACACAGTGATACCTCTTAACATTCTGGTAGACCGTCGAGGTTATTTGTGCACCAGGTCCAGGGTTTGAGGATTCCTCAGTACGGTTACCGAAGACCAGGTCTTTGCAGTCTTCTCCATCACCTAACTCTGTAACGTTCTTCAACGTTATAATTACACGAAACACGTTCAAAATAAGAACAAATTTCAAAATGCCTTTCATAATGTTTAGAGAAAATAATCGTAAATTATTATATAATTTGATTAAATAATTAGAAATAAAGTTTTGAATGGATGCGTAACATCGTATTTGGTGACATGGCTTCGACTGATAATAAAGTAGATAATAAGTTAATTAATTTGATTGCTGATATAATATTGATAATAAACGATTTAAGTACTTGTTGATAATAAATATGCGTAGACGTTTGATTGGCCAATTTCTTTACTCTAATTAATTGTTTCTTATCAGTTAATTCTTGTTGTTTTAACTGAAGGGCCCGAGCCTACCTCGAACAAGAGCGATCGGGCCTTAGTCGACCACAGTGGCCTATTGCGGTTTAGACTTAGACGACTTCAGGTTTCAGGTCGTGTGCAAATTTACCTATATTTACGACTACGAGTATAGCGGTCCGCCCGCGGCTACGCTCGCGTTATGTAAGATTTTCCCGTGGGAATAAGTCTTTTCCCGGTAAAAAGTATCCTATGTGTTAATCCAGGATACAAACTATCTCTATTCCAAATTTCATCCAAATCCATCCAGTAGTTAAAGCGTGAAAGCGGAACAAAAATCCAAACATCTAAACATCCAAATATATTTTCGCATTTATACGGGTAATATTAGTGTGAAGTGTGATGTTACTTCACCGTAAGAGTGTAAAATAAACGTAAGTACATATGAATCAACATGAAAACACTTGGTACGTGTGAGGACCGAATCCGCGTCTCCTGAACGGGAGGCAGCGGCCTTAACTCAACGCGGTTGACTTTACATAAAACTTTTGAATCTATTCTTTTGAATGGTTGGACAACTATGACTATGATGGAATTGAAAACCTCTTCTCAGTTATAACATAAACATAATATCTAACATGCACACACAAATTTACAATCCACACACACATATCCAAACAAATGCATACATACTCAACTCACTCACACACACGCACTGAGACACACACACACACACACACACACACACACACACACACACACACACACACACACACACACACACACACACACACACACACACACACACATACGCACATGCAGATACATACGATACAATACAATTCAAATATACAATACAATACAAATATACAATACAATACAAATATCACAGGTCATGATTCCTGCGTTCCGAATCGCGCTGACAGCACTTTGAGTACCCGAAACCGCGTACCGAATCACTGTCATTGGGATTACGGCAGCCATTGTGACGTCACGGATTGCGTCATGACCGCCGCCATCTTTCGCTAACGGCGCCCATGCTCCAGAGCTAAATTCACGTAAGCGTAATGTCAAATTCGACTTTGACATAGGTATTGTGTATTTATTTTTAAAAGTTAAATGTTTAATTTTTAAATGTAAAACTAACGTGTCTTATATTTATTTGGTTGAACAAAATTAAAAACACGTTATTCAATTATGAAATGGAGATAAATTACTGAATTATTTTAAATCAATCAGTTTTGTAGGTTAGGGTTGCCAGATGTTCGATAGTAAAAGTATCGAGTAGGTTATGTATATATTACGATAGTTTTGACTCAGGCACATACATACATAAGATAATATCATAGGCAATCTGATAAAATATAAATATAAATGTCAAACATTCTTTTTTGTATTTTTTTAATTTCATGTGCCTATTTACATCTCCATTTTTAAAAATTCGCATACCTTTTCTTATTTTGGGTACTAGCCATGCGAAAAGTGCTGTTTTCACAGCTGTACGATACTTTTTTAATACGTATAATAATTTAGAATTTTGTCAGTTTTGGTACGGTAATCAACATCTGGCAAGACTGAGTTATAAGCAGTTTCAGCGCGCTCAAACGCCGTTCCGTTTTGATTTCGCTCATGAGCCGTATTATCGCGATTTCTGAATCGGTACGCGAGTAATCGCTGTCAGTACTTTGAGCCATGAAATCTGATTCGGAATACAGCCGTTTACTATAAATTTTACCATACCTTTTATTTGAAAAACGTGGGGCCTGGCGATCCGTCACACAGGTTTTTACCTAGCACGGACACCAGGTTCTCACATTCTTAAATTACATTTAAATTGTTATTAAACTTTGTACTTTTAGTTTAAGTCTGTGGGAACAAATAAAAATCTTTATTATTTATTATTATTATTATTATTATTATTCGCTTGTGTATACTTAACCTCCAACTGCAATTACAAATATTTAAATAGTAATTAATTAGTAAAGACAAAAAAAAAACATTTAATTACGATTGAACTACCAGGCGATCATAACATTCTCAGAGCCTTCCCATATCCTACTAATAGGTACCTAATTAAGAACAAGAGATATCTCTCAGATAAAGAAATGTCCAAAAAAGCCTTGCCATTTAATGTGAGCTCCGGGCCTCGGGGTCCCTCATTAAGGCTACTTAAACACTATTATAGGCCATTATATTCACGCCCCGACTTTATTATGGAACAAGAAATCTATGGACGCAAACGGGCTGATGAGATTTATATAGAGCTGATAAAATTGCTGGTTGTAACTCCTTAATATTACTTACTTACAAAAAATGCGCCTTTTATTGGGGCCGAAACGTAAAAAGACGCAGATCAACACAATTATTTTGAGGATCAGCCAGGCGAACTCAATGCTATGTAACCAATCTATAAAATGCAGGAATAAAAAGCGATATAGGTGAAGTGGACAAATATTTTACTTTTGCAACGGGTATTCGTTAATAAATATAGGTTTAGATTCTTCATCTGTTATTTATTGACCGAGCGAACGCAAGCTTCTCATGTTGTGAGTAGGCACTTTCAATTTCGTCGATTCAGTTAAAAAAAAATCGGAATGGCGTTGAAAACGGAAAATAAATATTTCAGCCATTTCGAAAAACAACTTAAGTCGCGAGGTTTACAGCTTACAGAGCCACTAGTTAGTCAAAGTCAAAGTCAAAGTCAAAGTCAAAATTTTTTATTCGAATTAAGATTTTTACAAATCATTTTTCGACGTCAAAGCTATCATGGATGGCACGTTCACTACCAGTGTACGCCCTCTGTGGAGAAGAACGGCCAGAAGAAACTCCACAGGAATTGTATCTTTTGTACTTTTCTTTTAAATATATAAAGAATCATACATGAGTCATAATTACAATCTACTCCGTTGATTTGGAACAACAGTTGACCAGACGTTTTTATCATCTAAGTAATCATTTATCGTATAATAGGCCTTAGAACATAAAATAGTTTTAATTTTAGCTTTAAATTGGCTATCGGACAGATTTACAATATCATCTGGTATTTTATTATAGAAGCGAATACAGTTCCCCATGAATGAATTATTAACTGTGCACAGTCTAAACTTTGGGTGCGCTATTTTATTTTTATTTCTAGTATTTATATTATGTATATCAGAATTCTTAGGAAATAGCATTGTGTTCTTCCGGACATACAAGATGTTTTCAAATATGTACTGTGAGGATACTGTGAGGATATCAATTTCTTTAAACAATTCAATTATGTTATGAAGTTAAACATTTTACGTAACATTTTATGTATGAATATTTAATTTTCATTGCACACGAATTAAAATAATAATACTTTCAAGCACTTAATTCAATTTTGAAAAAAAATTACTACATTGTGAACGCTTTTATGGGTACCACCAACAACTCTATACAATTCTTTAAAGCCGACCAACAAATCAGCCGTGTATCTCACAACCTCTTTTATTCCCAGTCATAAGTTTTCTATTTTTCTTTGAGCAGCTTGATTTATTAATATTTGTGGCACGGACAGACAGAATAACGTTATTTCTTATACTTAAACGGTTGGATTTAATTAATCGCTTCATTACTTATATTAGTATGGGTGGTGATTCCACGTTTTAAAAATAAGTCTCTCAATGCAGCAAGACTAGAGCTATTGCTCAAACTTATTTTTCAGGCATTTGGAGTTTAAAATTTTGAAAATCGCAACTGCTTGTTAGCAAAAGAGACACATTCAAGGTTCATAGACATAGACACATTATCACATCACACTTATATTATAAATGTGAAAATATGTTTGGATGTTTAGTTTATTTTTACCTATCAATAACGATGTTCGAAGTGACAGTTCGACAGTTCGTGTTCGTTCCCCTTTGCACATACCAATTTTGAGAATTTTTATTCCATTAAGTAATGGAAGGGATCGCTAATAGCGATAAGACTGCCTTTGCGCACTATTTCAAATTAAGGTCAACTATGTATTTTTTTCTTGTTTATGCAATAAAGTGTTACTTACTCTTGTGTACAGGAAAGTTTTTACTGATAAAACGCGACAGTCCAAACAGATTTTAGGCACTCTTTAACCGCGTGGTTCCGGTGAATCGACCCATTACCGGCCGGGGTATATCATAATGTTAGATATATACCTAAATACATAAATTAAATAACGATAATAGCAAGCGTTCTCTTATCTTAAATCGTTAACAAACGGCACAATATAAAAATGGAAAATTCAACACTTGGAATTGGAATTTTAAGAGTGGAACACGGTTGCATACAAATAATAAAAAAGTTGAATTAACAACCAAAATGGGTAAAATTCTACCAATCTGCTGTTTTATTTTTGTGTTGGCAACATTGGTGGACGCGCGCGGGAACATAATTCAAGGAAGTACCTATAGGTGGTATTGGGACGCACCTGGTGTATCATGAAGTCCATGAAAAGCGTGCAGTGCCTTTTATGAAAAGAGACAAAGAGGTTAAGGTAAATATCGTGCTTTTTCATTTAGATAAGGACATTTTTACTCGTTTTTTATAAATTACTTTCTTGTTTGTTCGGTCGGCTTCTATTATTTGCAGGTTTTTTTCGAAATTGGCTCATAAAAAAGACAGCCGCCATCTTGGATTATTTAGAATCCTACAGTAAAAAACGGAAAATAATATTAGGTCCTTACATATGAAATTGGCGTTTTGTATGGGAGGAACAAAAAGTCGAAAAATTTTTATATAGTATATTTATTTAATCAAAGTATGAGCCATTGTAATCTATGCACTTTTGCCATCTCATAGGTAGTTCATTGATCCCTTTACTAAAAAAACCATTCGGACGGGAATCAATAAAATCTTTGAAGGCGATTTGGACTGCCCCATCTGAGTTGAATTTTTTCCCTTGCAAGAAGTTATCCAAATTTCGAAAAAAATGGTAATCTGTTGGAGCAAGGTCCGGGGAGTACGGTGGATGCCTTAGACATTCCAATTGAAGCTCTTCTAATTTGCTAGCCGTCTGTTGTGCAGTGTGTGGTCTAGCGTTGTCGTGAAGCAGCAGTGGCGTAGAGCGATTGACCAGCCTCGGTTGTTTACCAGCCAGCTTTTCCATCATGGTTTGCAATTGCTGACAATAGTCATCTGCCGTAATCGTCTGGCCAGATTTGAGAAAACTGTAATGAACGACACCGGCGCTAGTCCACCAAACGCTTACAAGTAACTTTTTATTGGTCAATTTTCGCTTGGAGCAGGCTTTGGCTGGCTTGCCAGGGTCCAGCCATTGCGATGAGCGCTTCCGATTATCGTAGAGAATCCACTTTTCATCACAGGTAATGATTCGATTTAAAATCCCTTCGTTATTGTGCCGGTCAAGTAATGTAACGCAGCAGTTGACGCGCGTTTGCCGGTTTGCTTCACTCAATTCGTGAGGAACCCACCTTTCAAGTTTTTTAATCTTCCCAATTTGCTTCAAGTGGATTAAAACAGTTTTATCACTAACACCGAAGCCTGCAGCTAACTCGGACGTGGTTTGCGATGGATCCGCTTCCACAATAGCCTTCAATGCTTCATTATCAACTTGGGTCTCCGGCCGTCCACGGGGCTTGTTTTGCAGGTCGAAATTTTCAGAACGAAAACGTTGGAACCAAAAACGCACTGTGTTTTCTTTTGCGACACAACCGCCATACACATCATTAACCCTTCGAGCCGTTTCCGCAGCACTGGTGCCACGGTGGAACTCGTACTCGTAAATAACGCGATATTTCAAATTTTCCATTTTGTAAATCGAGCGATGCAAACAGAAAAAAGGTAAGTAAAAAAACAAATGAATGACGGTTTACGAAACACAACTACATGTGGAAATAGCTGTATAAATTTGAATTTCGAATTCCTAACCAAATAGGAGAAATTTGTGATCAAAGTGGCCAGTACGACAAAACGCCAATTTCATATGTAAGGACCTAATAATTTATAATTCAAGTATTTCATTCGGCACTGAAACAGAAATTTACCAATGTGAGGTCTTTGCAAACTTTACACAACTCGTCTAGAGAATAGGTAAAATGCATTTAAAAAAGTTGTGTTTTTTTATATTTCGTCTGAAAGTATACAAAAATAGAATACTGACCGACAAAACTGAGTCGAAATGGTTCGAAAAACAAACTAGATACATCAAACCTCTATGACGTCACATTACACATCGAACCTCTCTGTCTAACCATCAACTGTGAAGCCTTATAGCATTGCTTCTGAACAAGATATTTGGAAAATTTATTTTTGTGATTTTATCTGCAACTTGAAATATTTCGATTAATGAATAAAAAAAATTGTGCACCTCTTTAATCAAAGCAATATTATTTTAAGGTAACCACGATTAATAACGAACTGATCCGAGGAATATCAGTCCAGGACCTCACCGGAGACGCCGAGAGCTACATCAAGAGAGGAGGCCTGGGCTTCAGTTTCGTTACCATCATGCTGAAGAGTCGGCGAGGACACGGATACAAGTTCTTAGTTGATGTGTACGCTTCTTAAAACCTTATAATTAATAAATAAATTATTCCTTTGTATATATACCGTCTTTCCTTAATTTTATATGAATGCAAATATTCACTTAATATGATTTACTTGTATAGTTGGTTCGATAAGAAGAAAAAAAAAGAAAAGAAATCCCTTAGTTCCGGTTGGAACAACCAGTTGATCCGTTTAGTTGGTCGGATTGGAAAAACAGATTCTATACTATAAAAATGATTCGCTAAACCAAATGTTTTTTTTTTCTGTTTTTATTTGTTTTTTTATTTAAGTATTTTTATTTTTGTGTTTTGTTTAATTTGCTTTGATTTGTTCTATGATTTTTTTTCCTTTAAGGTTGAAACGATATTACTAATCTAGATATATTCAAGGCAAGAGTGAATAGGCACTTTCTGGGCAAGCGTATTGCACCTTCGCAGACATTTTTTTTTCTTTAGAAAAAAGTCTTCAAAGTCTTACCAAAAGTTGTTAAATTTCATGAGCTGAGCTACCATCCATTTTGCGTTATTTTGCTAACTTATTGTAAAGTCTCTTTCATTCTATTAAAAAAAATAACCCTATGTCTTGATATTATCCTTTTCAAATGAAATAAACACAGTTCGCATTGAGAGAGAGTTAATAATGTCACTGATAGTTTTAACAAAGTAATCTTATATGTAACTGTAATCTTGTATAGGATAAATTAGGATTTTATAATAGTTTTATGGTTGATTACCAATTTCTCAAATACTAGTATGTTTACTTTTTTTTACTAATTACGATGGCTCAGTGACCCAAAGAGGATCTTAGCCTCCGACACAGAAGACGCCAACTGTCCCGGTCTCACTTTCTGACGCCAGTTGGGTTTGGAGGTTATTTGGTTGACGAGCATATATGCTATAGAATACTATTGAATGAAAATGAAATACCACACAATTTAATAAAAAAAAACGTTTTATTATCACTTTGAACCAACGTAAACGTCGACTATGAAATTGTAGCCATTTCCCGTGTGGCTCTTCATCCCGATGGCGACGTATGACTGGCCAACACCTCCTTCTTTGATGTAGCTCTCTCCGTCGCCCTGCACGTCGACCACTGATATCCCTTTGATAATATGGCCCAAACTCATAGATGGGTTAACCTTTAAATAAAGAAATAAATGCTACAACTCAGCACATTACCAAGATAAAAGGATATGTCCTTAGATAAATGAAAGGCTCGCGCGGCGCTCGCCTAGATACCGCCGCGCTATCTAATAAAAACAGCTCCGTGAATGCGGCAACTCAACAATGACAATGACAATTTGGAAGGATATGCAAGCTCGGAGGAAATACGTGTTTACAACGAGACTGCGTCGGCGCGAGCTCGGGTACGCCAAATTCGGCGTAGTATTTGTTGCCGCATTTTACAATTACACCAGCGGTATCTAGGCGAGCGCCGCGCGAGCCTTTCATTTATCTAAGGATATGTCTTTATGCGAAGTGAGATTTCACGAAATTATTTTTCGATGTCAGAGCCATCTAATATACCAAGTACGAAAGAAGTTTGTCCCTGGTTGGCAAGTTGACATGCCTACTATTTACAAGTGTACAGAAGAACGGCCAGGGCCCCGATTCACGAAGCAACAAGTTACAATTTGATAAACATTGCGTGGCCAATTCGCCTAATCTTTAAGCCCTTATCGTTTTATCTAATCGTCTACGCAATGTACGTCAAATTGTACGTCTTGTAATTTGTAACTTATAGCTTCGTGAAACGGCCCCCAGCAGGAACTCTACAGGACTTCTATCTCCTGAAGATTTTTTAAATTCTCTTAATGAAACTTTTTTCTTCTTCTGTCGTGTCGTGTTGGTTGGTGGCTTGTAATGTTGTTTGACCTTTTTATTTAAGCAAACTTTTACTTTTTAAACTGAGAATATAAATTAAAATCAATACCTAACCCTAACCGTATGACTCTTGATAAAGGAATTGGCGCTCTGTTTAACGATCTCATGATGAAGTAGTTTGTCTCCTCTGCAGTTGATGCAGCCTTCTTGAATATCGCCTTTGCCGTAGACCAGTATTGCCAACACAAAAATAAAACCGCAGATTGGTAGGATTTTTGCCATTTTGTTGAAGTATTTATACTACAATTTATAAAAGATACTTCTAGTGTTTAATAGGACAGCTGTGTTCCTCTACGGACTTTGATTTAATAAATTTATGAGCGGACCTCTTTATCATCGGGGCAATACTTAAGAATACTTAACGCAGACAGGTCATTTAAAGTTTAATGCCTATCAAATCGTGGAATCCTAGAGAAGTGCTTCCCCATAAACTAATTAAAATTAAACATAAATTATATTTTAATTTCTATTTTAAAATGAGTTACACCTTAAAAGATTTAAATACTTTCTCTTTTTCACAGCTTTTTCTTAACCAAAGGTTATCTGGAAGAAATTGCTACCTTAGCAATATGGCCGCCTAATTGACTCAACTAACTGTAAAAATGTTTTCTTGTAAATTGTAATTGGTGTCAATAAAGAAAATTTGTATTGTATTGTAATACACTACTGACATGACAGTAGACGGCTCCGTAGCCCAGGTGGTAGTGTATCTGCCTCCGACGCACAGGGTCGCGGGTTCGAATCCCGCCCAGGGCAAACATTTGTGTGATGAGCACTTGTGTTTGCCTTGTGTCTGGTTGTTGTTTATGTATATAAGTATGTATTTTAAGTTTTGTATATCAGCTGTCTGGTAACCATAGTACAAGCTCTGCTTAGTTTGGTATCAGATGGCCGTGTGTGAAGATGTCCCCACTTATTTATTTATTATTATTATTTAATTTTGAAATTGTTAAATATGAAACTTATGAGATTAGATAGGATACAAGTTTATTTTATTTCTAAACCTATTGACCTTTCTTACTTATCTAGTTTGATAGGTGAAATACAACTAGTTCTTACAATAGTTTGTCACTTCTGTTACATATTACAATTTATTATAATCTATAGTGTTGCATTATACCCTAAGATAACCCGGTTTACTTGTATGTGGTTTTTAATTAGTACTTAGTAGTGATTAATACTAATGGTCAGTCAAGTAGTTTGAGGTTTGGTTAAGTATTTATCGATTTTATAGAAGATCTTGTTAATTTTCGATCTAAGAATATTTACTTTTTCATTTAAATTACTAGGAATAAGTAATAAAAACCCGGATAGGTGGACTAGAATAGCCACGGAATGGGTGCCGGAGGATGGTCGTCGCCGTCGAGGCCGACCTCAGAGACGATGGCGAGACGACATTGACAGTTTCCACAAGGCTTGGCATCTGGAGGCTCAAGATCGAGACAGTTGGCGAAAACGAGTGCAGGCCTTTGCCCAGCAGTAGTGGGACACAAATACGGCTAGATAAAAAAAAAGTAATAAAAAAATTGAGGAGTTCGATTGGTACTGCAAGCGATTTGAAAAACACGTGAGTGTAGTTTTTCTTTTTTTAAACAAAGGACTGTGTCTTTTCACTTTTCAATAAAATCTGCCAACATTAATACTAAGGATTTTTAGTTTTTTTGGTGTCAATAAAGTATAATTGTATTGTATTGAACTTTTTTCTATTAACTATCGCCTTATTATTCGTCCCATAACAACAACTTTTAATCAGCATACACGTCGACTGTGAAGTGGTAGCCATTTTCCGGACGAATTTTAATTCATGCAGACGTACATGAGTCTGAATATGATGTATACGCATACAAAAAAAACGCGTATTTCTTTCTTTAAAAACTATTTTACAATATTTTTTTTAAGAAATTCCCGCGCTTTGCATGTAAACAAACGCCAGCTACGAAATGTTAGTAATTTTCCTCAATCGTGATTACATGATGTAAAGCTGAATGTAAAGTAAACACAAGATAAATGATTTCTGAGAACTAAAACATCTACAATGACTTTTGGCACATAATACAAAGAGATAATTTTAATTAATTAATTATTATAATACAAGATTTCGCGTCGCTAAGTGTCAAAGAAATACCTTTCGTAACCTATAACTTGTATCAAGTCAGGGGTCAAGCAAATGGCCATCTTAGGGGCTTTGGGTTTTATTCAACAAAAATACTATATACTAGCTTTCCGCCTGCGGTTTCACCCGCGTTTAATGAATTTTCCCGTAGGAATGAAGTGTTTTCCCACAGTAAAAAGTAACCTATGTCCTATTTCAGGACCTAACTTAAATGTGTGCCAAGTTTCATCCCGATCCGTCCAGTGGTTCAAGCGTGATTCGGCAACAAACATCCAAACATCCAAACTTTTGCATTTATATTTAACGTACATATGTGTTTAGCTAGTTTATACTTTCATACAAAGCATCCCCCATCCATCTAAAACTAAGAATTTTAATTTTACTAATTAGTTCTCACTTTTTCACTAGATGTCTGTTTTATATGGCCATAACAACGCAACCACCAAACAAACTGAAAAATGAAATGAAATGTATAATTGAAAAGTCTCAGCTCAAAATGTCCTTACCTTGACCACATCCCGCTATAGCTTTAATGGATGAATGAAGGAGCAAGCCTTTGCAGCGGGCGCGCGGGAGCACCAACTCCAACCTGAGGGTCCTCGGTGACAAGGTGGACTGCCCCCTACTGCAGCGCTGGGTTCGAGCGCATGCGCTTGTGCCCGGCGTTCCAGTGGGTGGGTGGTATTTGAATTAGATTTATTATTATTAAGTTAAATAGAATTTATTTTTATTATTATTTTTATTGAATTGAATATTTTAAATTTGAATTTTAAAGTCTTAAATTTTAATGATTTGATTGTATTGATTTTTTTAATTTGTCATTTACTAACATTATTTTATTTTATTTTTAAGTTTTACTAACGAAAAATATGGACGGACACAGTCTTAAAGAAATTGATTTTATTTTTTTATTTATTTTATTTATTTATTTATAGCTTCTAATTTACCCGAAACTTGATAGTAATACCACCAAACAAATTGAAAGGGATATTTTATTTCAAAACATGATTAAATATACACTGTAGGTAATAGATAAGCTACCTATATTATAAAAACTGTCTTTTAAGTTAACTGATTGAATAATTAACAAAATTCTTCAACGACTGCCATATTCAATTGTCTGTATAAAAATGCTTCATAGTTGTTCTTTTAGACTCTTGTTCCACTTCTTGTTCTTAAGCGTAGATTTCTATTAGGAACTTATAACCTGAACCTCGTTCGCTCTTCAGTTTGATGTTGACGAAGTTCAGTCCGAGACCTCCACGGGTGATGGAGGGCTCCGCTAGACCGTTATCCAAGTCTTTGATAGCGATCCCCTTGATCCTCTGGTCTCCTAGTGGATATTCAAAGTAGACTTCTTCGTCACGTTTAATTAAAGGAATCGCGTTCGCCTCAACGGTCTTTTCGTAGACTTTTCTGACAATTCCATTGTTGTCGTATATCTGACCGACAATGACCGTTTTCCCGTATACTAAAGCCACTAGAGCTAGTAAAATTATAACTTTGGAATACATTTTTAGGTTAAACGTCAGCCTGTCAAGAGTATGGACGAAAACTGACCGATCTAGTAAGATTTGTTTTGGTCGCGTAAGCTGTGCGTGTGCGGAAGAAGGACAGCGATTGAGTTGTTATGTTGGTAAGAAAGAGCAAGGAACAAGGTCAGAAGTTGTGCTGTTTGTAAGCAAAGTAGTTAACCATGTATTTAGAGTAGGGTTACATGCTGCCTCGAAATATTTTCCTTATTTAGTAGAACTGTCGGTATATAAAATGTTCGCAAATAAGTGACCAGAAAAAGTTTTCTTTCAGAAGTATTTATTATAATCTCCTAAAATATCGCATCGTAAGTAGTCTTTACCGCATTTTAATATTTTCCCCGAGTTTTCCGAATGAAGAGAAAAAGATTAAAGCAATCCATTCGAAAGTTGCCAAGAAAAAATTTTGACAAGCACAGTATAATAAAGTTGTCAAAACCACGAACTTAAGAGGCCAAGGTAAAAACGCCAAAAGTGTACGAAAACTGAGTTTTAAATTTTGAATGTGCCAATATTTATTTCTCTTTCACTCAATCCGTTACGCACAGGCGCGAAACGAATATCCCCTCCAAACGAATATCCCCACTACTTTAGCTGAGCACTCATAAACCTTGGTGAAACGTGTTAGCTAAACAACCCAAAAGCTTCTCTGGTGGTTGCTTAGCCTATGAAACTAAACATCTTTTATATTTATTTATTTCAATATGTAATATTAATTCAAAATAAAAAACAAGACTTATTTTATTTAATAAGACTTTTTTTAAACGTTGGGAGAGAATCCACCATCCCTTCGATCGCCTGTAGCCTCGTTAAGATCCATCACGTAATTTAGGCACAGGATCCTCGTCTCAAAACAGAAATCCTCCGGGAATATCCGATTTTCTAAAGTGTGTTTTTTACAGACAGGTGGTTTTTTAGTATGTACCTGCGGCGCCGTGCAATCTATGGAGCATATGCTGTCTTATCCTAACTGCCTTGTCTTTTGCTCAATGAACGAGCTGTCGATGTGGCCAATTAAACTGGGCTGGACTGGTTTGAGTCGACACGAGAAGAAGAGATATGAAAAGAAAAAAATACAGTTTGGAAAAGTTCTAGAAATGTTGGAAAAGCTAACACGTTGTTCCTTGTTGTATAACAGCATGTAAACCAGCTGCAATAATCAACATATTCGTCACCCATCAGTACATAATCTTGTCGCGGTCGAAGTGTATCAACAAGGCTACTGAGGCCATCTCATCATCAACTGAATCACTCAATCGGAGTGATCTAAAGTGGACTCTGTCTCTTTAGAACATGAGCTAATCAAGTATCAATCTAGCAGAAGCCTAAAGTGGACTGTGCCCCTTTGTAATAGGAGCCAATCAATGTGTTGGTTAATCAGTTAAGTGAACAGTTGAGTATTCAGGAGTTTGTTAGGGGCCCTTTAGATACTTGTTGAGTTGTAAAATCAATCGAATATTTATTATTATCATCATTAATACCTATACGCAATAACAGGTAGTAAAAATAAACAAAAAATATAGACAGTAAAAAATGAAGTAAATGTGAACTCATACTAGATAGTAATCCCCTTGATCCTCTGGTCTCCTAGTGGTTCTTCACGTTTAATTAAAGGAATCGCTATTGATTTAAAACTTATGATTTATGTTTATTGCATATTACTTTTTTAAATAAAGTACTGTTTTAACCTGTAACAGCAAAAACCAAACAAGAATAACTTTCAAGAAAATAAGTTATTTGAAAGTATCTACTTTTAAACGCGACCGTACCTGATTAGGTACTGATCTTTCTGTTCTTAGCTTCTGTTTATTTAGTCTTTCGTGCTTTCGTTAAAGAAGTTTCTTTCCCGTGGAGTTTCTTCTGGCCGTTCTTCTCCACAGCGAGCGTACAATGGTAGTGAACTGAACGTGCCTTCCATGATAGCTTATGATTTGTATCTTAATTCGAATAAAATATTTTTTATTTTGTTTTTTTTTTATTACTCGAAGTTTAATAAGTTAAAATCATCTTGTCGGAAAAGTAAGGGAAATCAAACAAAACAGAATTCAATGCTAAGCAAGTCGATCACAAGAACAAAACATTTATTTACAGGGACAGACAAACTAGTAGAATTTTACTGTAGCATCTCATTTAGGTATAATACCATAAATAATGGATACTTGTCAATAACACGGATCCAAAATTAGAAACAAGTATTTAGCCTATAATGTCTGGAACACGTAAAACAAAAAATAAAATCTACTATTTATGGAGTAAAAAATAAAACAAATAAGTAATAGAAAAATACTGTATTATCACAAATTACAACATATTAGCAACTATTGAATCCAAACACTGCACGTAACACTGAATTTTAATATTTCCTAGCGAACTGTCCATTGTCATAATAAGGAGCTGCTCCACCCTTTACACCATAGTTTGATCCTCCACTATTATATGCTCCTGATAAACCTGAATTGGGATAAACACCTCCTTTAGCGTTATACCTTCCAGTAGGGTCGTCAGCGTACACCTCAACTTCAAACTTGTAACCCCTCAATATTGAAGGACTCTTCAATGCAATAGTGACACTCTTCATCCCTAACCCACCACTTTCAATATACGCTTCTCCGTCCTTGTCGTCTCTCAGATCTGTGACGATGATGGCGCTGATGACTTCCGTTCCGACAGTGTTGACTATAACGTCATCAGTCCTCGTCCACAACGCTGGGTCAGCCTGCTTTATCTCGCTGAAGATCTTCCTTGAACTGGGAGCCGCATAGCCAAGTCGCACGTCATTCCCAAAGCATGACGTCACGTATGAGATCAGGAGCAAACTTGAGATTTTTGCAAACATTTTTGATGTTTTCCGAACTGAAGATCGAATGTAAATGAAGATTCGAGAAGATGTTTCTCGTTTATAAGCTTGACGTATGTATTTGTCACTTTAACGTCCATGAGATCATGTTTTTCTTTGTGATACTAAATAAGTAGTAACCCGATTGACACTAATGTGCTAGTTCAGGTGTTAACTGTTAATTATTACGAATGAATGTCTAATTTTATGAAGAAATGACGTCATAGGGTATCGACAATGATTCCATACATGGATCCTTCCTTTTGCATCAACGCAACAAATAAACACCATAGCAGTTTTGAGAATTTCAACGACGACGCCTTAGAAAGTTTGTTATTTATAAACTTTTTGTTGTGTTGTATGTTTAACCTGTTACATATTATTATAAAAATAATCGCTTAGAAATACTTAAAATACTTACAATAGCAAAATGGATGAAAACTTTCCGTTTTGCAAACAAACTCCATCGGCGCCATCTTCAGGTAGTTCTAGAACTTGTCCGAACTCTTAACAAAAAAATATTTTCATACAAATCAGCTGAGAATCGATTGGTCATCACCAACAACAGCTCATATACGTCCCGACCGAGGGGCTCGAGGCTACCCTGAATTAGGGCGATTAGGCCTTAGTCGACCACGCTGGCCCAGTGCAGGTTGGTCGACTTCACACACAACCTTTGAATTTCTTCGCAGGAGTGTGCAGGTTTCATCACGATGTTTCCCTTCACCGTAAGAGCGTCAAATAAACGTACGTATATGAATTCGAAATTCATAAAAACACATTGGTACGTGGTGGGGATCGAACCCGCGTCTCCCGAACGGAAGGCAGCGGCCCTAGCCACTAGACCACCGACGCTCCTAGTAATTATTTTAAAAGCCATACTTATCTATATATTTGTTGCCAAGTCCGCGCCTGCGGACTAGCTAGCGATTAGCCCATTAAAAAACATTGCACAATAATAATTTTTTTTTTGGTCGATATGGTGCAAATTAGACCAAGAAAAGAAATCCGAATACGTATACAGGCAAAACCCCTTAAGGTGTGAATCTTCTCTTAAATTTATTGTTACCTGTACTGTTTTGCGTCATCAATATATCATAACGCCATGTTACTCATCATATCATATTAGTATTTACAATCACCTTTTGTATACTCGATCAGGTTTAGCATCATTCATATGTACACTGTAAGTAAAAGACTTGTACGACGCTACAACATTCATCTTACTATTAGGAATTTTAATTTATACTTATTCATGCAACACAAACATGATAAGTGCTCCCTAAAACCACAACCAGTGTGCATAAGAGGGCTTTTTAAAAAAAATACTTCAAATTATGATCTTGCCCCTAATACTTTCATTTCATGTTAATATTGCAGAGTAAAATAATATTAACATCACAAGTAAAAGTTAACAATAATAAAGATTTATGAAAAAACAAGCTGTTTGCACAAAATAAAAAGGTTAACAACTTTGTGATGTTCGTGACACAATGTAACAATGTATTGTGGTGGTGGGGTTGTGTATATAAATAAGATATAATTTATGGGGATATAATTTATGCAATGTTTTATTTAAAATTAATATTAATATATTGCAAATTGTTATCCAAGGGCCTTCATTATTAGACTGAGTCAAAACGACATTCAAGAGCGACATGTTTCGAAATCATTTGAAAATACAATTCTAGAACAAAATAAAGCTGCCAGTGTGCATTTATCACATGCCAGCATTTTTAAATAACAGAGTAAGGAGTATAGGTATTGCTATACCTAACACAATGTAATTGAATGTGAAAATACTGTGTAGACCTCTGGATACAGACACTTTATTATGACGCTTTTTGAGAAATCTGTCCGATTGGCTGAACGTAGTAAAAACCTATCTTTCCTTCCTTACCACATTTACAATATTTCAACTACGTATTCACACACTATTGCTAATAAATTGAGAATATTTAGTGGAAACCGCATGATGTTTTGACTCTGTGGTTTTGTCTATTTCGATCTTTACTATCTTTTAGATCAGTTGTGTTTGACTAAACGAGTAAACATGTCGTCTTTCAAAACTATTTATATTCCAACTGTTATATCTCTTCTAATCCTCGTTGTGGTAGTGAAACCCCACGACTTGTACTTGGGATACCCTGACGCGACTTCTAAATTGATATACAGTAAGGTGCACCAAGAGAACCCAGCTATATGGGTGCGGTATGATGTCTTCACCGTCAACTGTTCGAGGAGTGAGGTCATCAGTGCGGTCAAGGTCATGGACTTGAGGGAAGACAAGTGGGGAGAAGCGTACGTCAAAGGAGGTGGAGTTGGAGAGAAGTACGTCACCATCGAGCTGGACAGTCCTTCAGTCTTCAGAGGATATAACTTTTGGGTGGAAGTGTACGCGATAGAAACTAATATGTTTATATACAATCATGGTAGAAAGTGAATTGTTTTTTAGGTGTTGTGTAATTTAATAAATTAAATGAGTTAGGTATGTTGTTATGTGTTTTTCTTATTGCCCGTCTTTTCTTCATTATTCTTTAATAACTCGCCTAATCTCATTGATCATAAAAGTCTTTTTTATCTCTATTATCGTACCTCTTATGGACCTATCTCTTATCTTGGGCACTTTTGGGAATATTTTCAATTTGTTCCTATTTTGCTCATATTACGATTATTTGAACTGAACAACTTTTGTTTTTGAAACAGTTCCTAATATGAAACAACCACTCCATGGATTTGCGTTATACACGTTGTACTTATAGGAAACCAACCTGAAGAAACCAATTTAACCACTGAAAATAACAAAATGCCGATCGATTTAAAATCAATATAGATTTTATTGGCATTCATCTATAAACGATTTCAATTCCCAAACAAATTACTAGACATCATGAGTTTTATCTGCGTAATATTTAAGGAGCAGAATGTCTGAGAACAGAATCAGCATATTTAATGTAATAATTTTAATATAAGTTTAAATATTTAATTAAATACAGTATTTAAACAATACAATATAATAAATAGCAATGCTATAGGTATAATCACCAGTTCTAAGCCCATCATAATTAAATCTCTCACACGGCTATCTGTTCCCAAACTAAGCAAAGCTTGTACTATGGGTATCAGACAACTGATATACTTTACTTAAACAGATAAATGCAGACTTATATAGATAAACAACATACAAACAGACACAAGGCAAAACAAGCAAGTGCTCATTACACGAATTGGATCCCAACCCGCGACCCTATGCTTCGTAGACAGGCGTACTACCAGCGAGGCGACGGGGCCGTCAAAATCGCGTTATATAAGATTTTCCCGTGGGAATAACACTTTTTCCTGTAAAAAGTATCCTATGTGTTAATCCAGGGTACAAACTATCTCCATTCTAAATTTCATCCAAATCCGTTTTGTAGTTTATTCGTGAAAGCGGAACAAACATCCAACCAAACATCTAAACATGAAACATCTATTTATTATAATATAGTGTGATTCTTACGCTGAAAGAAAACATCGTCAAGAAATAAAGTACTGTCATTGACCTCTACATATTAAAAAAATATGTTACACCATAAACAGGTAGCTAAGAACACCTTCAGTTTTATTTAGTGGAAAATCCATTTCCTAACAACAACAATATGTGCCTGTTTGTTTACCCGTGACATTGAAAGCCGCGTGACGCGACTAGTCTTGTCTGAGTCGTGATGGATGGACGTTTCAGGCTTTGTCGGTCTGTTTGTTCTTCTATATATGTAAAGGATAAGGTTATGCCGTAAAATGCCAAGCAATGGGAAGTATAAAAAAATAATACCTCTTAAAACATTAATATTATCTTACTACTGCATATTTTCCCACGGTAAAATAACCTAAGCTATTAATCCATAGTGTATCATATCCTGTTATGCAAAACATATAATTTTTTAATTTTACTTATTCCTATGTTTATTGATTATTATTCAAACTTTTATAAAATTAGAATAGAATGGACTCCATAAATAAAACACATACATAAATAAAATAATAGTATCTGAATAGGGTCGGACTACTTTTTTTAAATTTTATAAATCCAATTTTCTTAGTTTCTGCTATCGAACACAAAAAATTTTTTGCTCTATCTTTAAAATTGAGCGAGTTATAAAGGTTTGAAATTCAAGATTAGACAGAAAGGCACCTACCCACTTGTGACGTCAATTGTTAGTAACGCCATATAATCTCCATACAAAAAATTGTTTCTGAAAAAGACAGACATATTGAAACTTGTTTTCTTCTTCGCGAATCGTCTGCTACTAATCTATATTTTAAAAATAATTAATAAAATATGATATATTTAGTAACAGTCCGATCCCCTATTGACACAGTTATAAAAATATACCTACCGGCTACGTTTACCGTGTGTGGCATATTAAATGAAAATCTTTCAGATTCTGCCTCACTTCAGCATACCACCGTCCGTTCATATATAAAACAACAGCGTCTAATTAGCACCTCATTGTAAAATAACACGAACGAACGAAAATGCGTGCCATAACTCTAGCCACGTTTCTCTGCCTCTTGGCACTGACATCCTGCCAGAGCCACGACCTGGTCTTCGGCACTGCGACTTACGGCGACGTGGTGATCTTCAAACAAAACGAGTACAAATACGGCTTCCCGTTCATCGTGAGGACCAGCTACATAGAATACCCGGAACCAGGACAGCACAACTTCGCAGTGATCAGAGCTATTCACGTCAAGGACAACGAGAGAGATGGTTCGGGAGGCTACGCGACGATCAAGGCGGGGGGTGTCGGTCAACGCTTCGTGAGCATCAAGCTGAAGAGCCAACGGGGATCCGGGTTCAACTTCACTACCACCGTCTATGGAAGATACGTGTGATTTTTCATAAGTTTTGTGATCCTAGTACTTTTCGTGCAAGTGCCAAATGTTGAGTTGAAATTGTTGCCAAAAATATTTTAAGCTGTTTTAATTACTTTATTGTTGTTTCAATAAAGATAATATTTTTCTAAATCTCTCTTTTCCTGGGTCTTGAAGAATATATAAATCATAATAAGCATTGTAATGGTAATTTTAGTGTAGGAATGAATTCATAGCAATGTTATATTCTAACACAAAGGCTGGCTTAGAATTCTTAAGATTCTGCGTACATTACCTATACAGAACCCAGCACACCTACCTATCGTATCTACAGGCATAACATTTTATGAAAATGGCTAATAAATGTAACTCCAAGACGTTCTGCATAAAAATGTTCTCTTAATTTCATCATTGATTTAGCTAATAAGATGTTAATTAATTTTCACTGACGTGACGTGTCGTGTGTGGCGTGACGTGGGGGGTGTGTCAAAGTCAAAGTCAAAGTCAAAGTCAAAATTTTTTTTTCGAATTAAGATTTTTACAAATCATTTTTCGACGTCAAAGATATCATGGATGGCACGTTCACTACCAGTGTACGCCCTCTGTGGAGAAGAACGGCCAGAAGAAACTCCACAGGAATTGTATCTTTTGTACTTTTCTTTTAAATATATAAAGAATCATACATGAGTCATAATTACAATCTACTCCGTTGATTTGGAACAACAGTTGACCAGACGTTTTTATCATCTAAGTAATCATTTATCGTATAATAGGCCTTAGAACATAAAATAGTTTTAATTTTAGCTTTAAATTGGCTATCGGACAGATTTACAATATCATCTGGTATTTTATTATAGAAGCGAATACAGTTCTCCATGAATGAATTATTAACTATGCACAGTCTAAACTTTGGGTGCGCTATTTTATCATTTTATTTTGCGCGTGGGGTAAAAGTAAAAAAAGACGATCGCGATCCTGGGGGGGCACGGTAGTGTAGTATCTACTTTAACAACAACACTATCGTCGTCGACACAGTCTTTGCAATATGTATTTGCAACAGTAACTATTTTTCTTATGAGTCACTCTTTTATTAATCAAATCTCCACATTTACGTACATTTACATTTACGTACATACGTACTTATGTTCTTTTCTTATCTTTTATCTTATGGATAATATTTTTAAGATAGGTAAATGTGATTGTTGAGTAAGTAAAAGTACCACTATATACAGATTACATTGAAAAGTTACATTTAATTATATTTCAAAATAAACATTTATATTTTCTTTTAGTTTACAAAAATATATTATTATATATTCAACAAACACATCCAAGGCAATATACTAAGAACGTTCTTGGAAAAGTTATGTAACGGCAAAGAAAGCGTTTCTCCGTACTTTATGTAATTTCATATCTCAAACAAATAACTTTGCTGTGTTTTCCTTGTCCTTCCAGATTAATGATAACAGATCTTTCACCGTGCATCACATGAAGACATTTGATTACATAATAAAATAATAACACATGAAACTAAACTAAAGCAGTAAAGGTTACGTACCGTGAAAGGAACCGTGTTAAATAATTTAATTTGTTCGTAAGCTAAATCGAGTATATTGAGAAAAAGGGTCTTGTCAAACAGGCGTATAACAGGGGTTTTTCTTTTTATTTGAGGTACAGACTCTAAAAATAAGGCAACCTTTAGATACCCCGAAAATATTATATATATATTAAATATAAAAATCAACGGCCCATTATAGTCCACTGCTGGACTATGAGCCTCTTCCGCTTAAGTTAAGTGGAGGGTTTTGCCATAATCTCCACGCTTGGCAGGCGGTTTGGAGATCGCAGATTAAAAGGTTACTGTATCAGAGAGCGCTGCTGCCCGTTCCCTGTTCAATGTGTAGTCCCTAAGTCGCCTCTTACGACACCCACGGGAAGAGTAGGGGTTGGTGACAAATGTATTCTACTCTGCCGTCACCACACGGCGTATATTATATATTAATTATTATTATTGGGATTGACATCATGTTGTCAGTCAGTCACTGAAACTGACCAATGAGCATAAACGGGAAAAAGGTACACAGAAAAATTTTGAATGGTATTTTTTGCGAATGGAATTATTTCTTTTAGGAAAAAAAAAACGGAAAAATGGCTACACACAAAAAAAATAGACTGGTAAATTTTGCGAGTGGGAAAATTGCTCATAGAAAAACAAAATTTTGGAAAAGGTATCGCCGTTCCGCCCAGATAGATCACAATTAAACAGACAATAGCCCGACAGCAGATTTGGACTTCAAGAGTGAACAGGAACAGAAACAACGGTGTAAAAGATAGACAAGATTGAATTGAAGATTGTATTTCTTGTGTTGAGAGGAAATAAACCAAATTTTATTATTATTACAAGTACGAGAGACCAGGTAGGTGTGAGCTCGTGTTTTTGAAATATTCTTGCTGGTCTGGGCTGACAGTTAGATACACCCAATGCCTTTCTATTTAATAAGGGAAAGGTTTTTAGGAAACAAGTTGGTCACCTAATTCTTAATTATCTTCAAGCCTGACTCTGCTCACTCTGTAGTGAGAAAAGGGACGTGATTATACTCGTAATATGTTTAAACTATCTGTCTGCCCGCGGCTACGCTCGCGTTGTGTTGAATTTTCCCGTCGGAATAAGGCTTTTTCCTGTAAAAAATATCCTATGAGTTAATCCAGGTAATAAACTGTCTCCATTCTAAATTTCATCCAAATCCGTGGAGTACTTTAAACGTGAAGGCGGAACAAACATCTAAACATCCAACATACTTTCACATTTTGTGAGTGTGATAATAATACATTTAATTATACAAATCTCATTGTTCCAGTAACATGGGCCTGATAGAGTTCGAGAAGTGGTCGAACCAGCCGGGTCTGTTCACGGAGAAGTCCCGTTTATGTGCGAAGATCCGAGGTCTGACTCCTGGGCAGCGACGTATCTGCCGTCGGTACAAGGATCACATGCCAGCAATCAGCGCTGGCGTCAGGTAAGTGGTCTTCCTCTTCTTCCTCCTGCTGTGGTCATATGGCAAGTCGTATGTTTGAATCCAGGGCAGCAGCGGCGCATCTGCCCTCGTTACAAGGATCACATGCCTGCGATCGGCGCTGGCGCTAGGCATTTGCCTAGTATGGGACATTAGTCTTACTCTTCTCTTTTCTGCCCATGGGTAATTGTAATTGCAATGACAAATTAATGAGGTAGTCATCAAATGATAATTTCAAGTAACGATAGTTTTCATGTGTACAGGCAGGGCATCAGCGAATGCCAGTTCCAGTTCCGCGGGAGAAGGTGGAACTGTACCACGACAGGAGATGAGACAGTGTTCGGACCTCTCACTTTGATTGGTGAGTATATTTCAGATTTTGGTTCCTAAAATATTCATATTCATTTATTCATTGCATTCATGTATACAAATATTATACGGTACATGAGCCCTGATTAGGTATTGCAATCAATACAGTAATCTCGGTCAGTGATATCAGTTCTTCTATCAACCACATAAAGCAAGAAGAAGAATATGGGTTTGTTGAAGGACTCGGTGGAACTCCAGGAGCCTGACAGGAAAAAAAGGCAGTAAAACATTAAAATATTTGGTATGTCACTGATTGTATAAAATATAATAAATAAATATATGGGGACATCTCACACACGGCCATCTGATCCCAAACTAAGCAAAGCTTGTACTATGGGTATCAGACTGCTGATATACATTACTTATAGATAAATACATATATATATATATATATATATATATATAGAGATAAACAATATCCACATACAACGCAAGCACACGTGCTCATCACAGGAATGTTTGCCCTGGGCGGGATCCGAACCCTCGACCCTGTGCTTCGTAGGCAGGAGTACTACAACTAGGTTACGGGGACGGCTAGAAATGAAAAGATGTGTTATGTATCCGGAATAACAAAAAATAACAAACATCTATAACCAAATATACTTTTATTGCTTTTCAAAATATTCCCCGTGATGATCGATGCATTTTTTCATACGTTGAAACCAATTTTCGTAGCATTTTTTCCATTCTGTATCGGGTACCTCCAAAACGTGCATTTTGAAAGCATCAACGGCTTCTTCCCGGGTCGAAAATCGGTGTCCACGTAATTTGTTCTTCACGCTTGGGAATAAATAAAAGTCGTTGGGTGCCAAGTCGGGACTGTACGGCGGATGACCCGTCAATTCGATCATTTGACTATTTAAATACTCCGTTGTTGCGGCCGAGGTGTGACAGCTGGCGTTATCGTGGTGAAGGATTATTCTTCGTTGTCGATTGTTTTTGCGTATTTCTCCAAAGACTTCTGGCAAGCACATGGTGGTGTACCATTCAGAATTAACCGTTTTACGATTCTCTGGTGGTACTGTAGCCACATGTCCACTAATACCAAAAAAGCAGGCAACCATTTGCTTCAAAGTGCTTTTTGCACGAACAACTTTAGTTGGGTTTGGCTCATTTTGGAACACCCAAAACTGCTGTTTAGTTTCGGGATTATACGCGTATATCCAAGATTCGTCTCCTGTGTAGATATTATGAACAGCTTTTGATGTACCAAATTTGTATTTTTCTATAATTTTTTTGCACCAATCAACACGAGCCTGTTTTTGTTCAACTGTTAAGTTGTGCGGGATCCATCCGTGTAATCCGTGTAATATTTTATAAATACTCGTCATACTAATGCCCAGAAATGCCTCTATCTCGCGATATGTAACATGACGGTCTTGCATTATTAGTTCGCGCACAGCATCAATATTTTGTGGTACAACAGCCGATTTAGGGCGACCTTCTTTAAAATCGTCCGCAAGCATACGACGACCACGATTAAACTCACTGAACCAGTGATACACAGTGGTTTTCGATGGGGCTTCCTCCCCAAAAGTCGACAAAAGTTGATCCATGCACTGGTTTTGAGTTAATCCGCGCCGAAAGTCGTAATAAATCATAGCACGAAAATTTTCACGAGTCAAATCCATGGTGATGATAGACAATGAATTTTTAAAATGGCGCTACACTGTAAAAACAATTGACAGATGAATGAAACAAACTTTATTTTACAGCAAAAGAGTTCTATTTTTAAATGTTATAATTTCTTTTTTTTTAAATATTGTTTATGTAAGTGGCCAGTTCCGGATACATAAATAGCAGCCCTTGTATATACGAACATTTGAACAAGCGGTAAAAAATATAAACGCAGTAATAAAAGGAGAAATCCCGAAAGATAAAATAACTTTCTTTTTATTTATTGGTGTGTACGTACTTACCAAGGTTTGCGAGTGACTCAGGTTTATTAGGTACTAGCTGACCCGGCAGACGTTGTCCTGCCATTTTTCCCTACACCTACCCTATTCATATTTTTTTACCGTTTAAACCTTCCCTGGACTTCCACAAATATTTGAAGACTAAAATTAGCCAAATCGGTTCAGCCGTTCTCGAGTTTTAGCGAGACTAACGAACCGCAATTCATTTTTATTATATAGAGATAGAAAAAACTATTTTAAATGTGCACAATTATTTTATTACATAGGTTTTATTTACTGCTGGAAGGAAATTACCATTTATCATTATAATTAAACAAGAGCTGACTCAGAGATAACAAGTCGGGGAACATCCAATATGATACTTATGTATGCGCTCTATCTGTCTGTCTGTTTTTGGATTGCATTTCTAATCAAGAATAGACATAGATTTACCGCAGGAAAAGATTGATTCCTACAGGAAACGTAGCAAATAACAAAGCCATGGATGAACAGCTATATGGATATAGCAAAAACATCCTGTGAAAAAATCATCAAAGCGAAAAGTGACCCAGAAATTGATACTATGAAAGTTCTCGTTCATTTCATCCAAAATAAGATCTGCGAAATAGCGCTTATTTGAGATAAGACAAGATATCTTTCTCTTTACGATATTTTTATTACTGTTACGTCAACATTTCTACGACTCGTATATACGGATTTATTCTTTATTTACTGGCGTCTCTTTGTTCGTGATATATTATATTCTTTTTGGGACGTAATGGTCTAGAAAAAATAATTATCTGAGCAATCGGAGACAAATTGGATGTCTTTCTGAAGATAATTTTCGTGCGATAGGTATTATGATCAGCGACAGAAATAAACTCACGATTTTCGTAAGATTTTATTCGAAATTGAAATGAAAGCTTTTAAATTAAAAGCTTTCGATTTCGGAGGAAAAAGGCTTTCGATACATAAAACGGCAAAGAGGCGCATCGGAGACTGTAGCGTGTATATGAAATCTACACCTCCTATGAACAACAACGTAACTCAATTTTAGCAACTAATCAGTACATCAGTTGAAAAAAATATGTTTTACCTATAGTTAGATTTTTTGACTAATGCTATCTTCAGTTCTATTGTACTTAGAGACAGCTTGGACAGAAAATTAAGAGTAAATACAATTATGATAAGGCATAATAATTAACGTCAAAAAAGTCATTTTCTATCTCAAGTCACGTTGTTGTTCATAGGAGGTGTCGAAATTGTATACTTCTCTGTATAGTATGGCTTTTTGAAGTTATTATATTAGATTACAACTGGAAACTATAAAAGAAAGATATTTCCCGCGAGGATTTTTAATTAGAATCAGAATCAGAGGTATACACATTAGCAAAAATCTGAATTTTTTATTAGGCATAGGTTTGCAAACTAAAATAATTTTGTTTCCTTTTCTTTAACTTATTCTATTCTGTCTGTTTTAATAACTGTTAGCTATTTCCATTTGATATTTCTTTAACATAGTTTTCAAATATTCCACATTTTATTTTGTTTTGTTTTTTAATTGTATGCCTTTTTTTGTAAGTGTCCTTTTACATAATCTGTCTACATTGTTAACAACTTTGTCGGCAAGACTGTACACATCGCAGATTTTTCTTACTACAAAGATTTATTCTGTTTATTCTAGTACAGTCCACCATTTTCCAACTACCCTCAAACCACTGCTCGCCTGGTAGCAAGACTCTAAATCTTCGTTACGTCTACTCGCTGACATGCTGAAATTTATTACGACATCTTCCGTTCTTTTGGTCTAGAACACTTGGAAACATATCTAGGAGAACGTATCCTTAGAGAAAATCGGGTATTTCTAACATAAAACACAATTTGAAAGTTATCTATTGAAAAGTTTTGTAACAATGCGCTTTTAGTAGAAGTGAAACATAAAAATGACAGTTGAAGTACCAAAACTCATTATTATTCCTCCGATATACCTACGTAATTTAGTGCTAATAAAGTAAATGACAACTGTATAAAAAATATATCATCAACATCAACGGCCCGTTACAGTCCACTGCTGGACTATGAGCCTCCTCCACTTAAGTGGAGGGTTTTGCCATAATCTCCACGCTTGGCAGGCGGGTTGGAGATCGCAGATTAAAAGGTTGCTGTATCAGAGAGCGCTGCTGCCCGTTCCCTATTCAATGTGTAGTCCCTAAGTCGCCTCTTTCTTACGACAACCACGGGAAGAGTAGGGGTTGGTGATAAATGTATTCTACTCTGCCGTCGCCCGTCACCACACGGCTAAAAAATATATGCCTCTATAATAACTTTCTTATATTATAATAGAGGTACATAACTATTATTTTTTACATAATTATCAAATACAATATACATTAAATTACACTCTTATTCCCAAGAGGTAAGCAGACCTTTAATGAGATACACACAATGATGATGATGATGATGAGATAGACGAGTAATATCATTCATATTGAATGAAGAAACGTAAATAAAAGATGCAACGCATGTAGAGTTTTCTCGGTGAGGTCTTCTCCGCAGAATCCGGACTATGTGTAGTGAACTCACCCAAAATATAATGGTAAGAGATATAACAGCCAAAATTCAAATAAACGATTCAATTATTGTTTTCACCAACAGCCTCAAGAGAAACGGCGTTCACCCACGCGATAACAGCAGCCGGCGCTTCCCTCCACGTCTCGCGCGCCTGCAGAGACGGCCGGCTCTCCAACTGTGGCTGCAGCCGCTCGCATCGCCCCAAGAACCTGCACAGCGACTGGGTGTGGGCCGGCTGCGGCATGGACCTGGAATACGGATACAGGTAACTTATGTATTCCTGGTAGTCTGCTGGAAAAATCGCGAAACCGCTGCTACGTCGTCAGCTGGATTCTTTGGTAATATTATTTCAGGAAGGGTTTCAGGGTAGGATGATTATCAGGAGATCTAAGAACGAATAAAAAAAACTATTTAAGAGAGGCATGAAGGAGTGATATATTCGGGATACTTATAGATTGAAAAAAAACAGTTACCAATAACATTCTAAAACAACTCTACACAGGGTGATGCATACGGTAAAGTGTGGAACAGATATTGGTAAAAACTTTCATGAACATAAAACAGCCGTTGATCTTCCAAAGTTTTGCGTTAGAAATGGAATGCGCTAAAATATTCGTAGGTTATAATTGACAAAACTGATGAGATGGTGTAGAAACTTTGAACAATCAATGAATGTTCTGTTAAAGTAATAGTTGTCTTATAAACTTCTAAACATAAAATCACAACCTTCCGACATGCACAATGTACAATGCCATCGAGTTACAATGCCATCTGTTCAGGTGGACAAATGGAGAACTACAGAGGTATCTTTGGTTGAAATACAATTTTATTTTACTACTAGCGCCGCCTCCACCTGAACAGATAACTCGGTGGCTGAAACGTTCTTTTGAACTGCGCAGGAAAATGCGCAGAAGGTCGGAAAACTCTAACAAAATATAGATCCAACAGTTTCTGCTTTCCTAGTGATTCGGAGCGAGAAGTCGCTCGGGCTATTAGTTAATAGCCTCACTTAATCGTTTCCACAACATAACCATAAAACCTATAGCTACTACAGGGTGGAAAGGGGGAAAACTTAAGAATTAAACGGAAGCTCCATCTCTTTCCTACATACGGTAGAATTAAACAAGTGGGAGCAGAACAGCGTCAACGATGTGGGGTGTGAGGTATGGTGTTATACTTCGCAAATACCTCCATACCCCACATTCTGGATGGAGGTGTAGGGAGGTTTGAATTCACGACGATCACCCCTGAACGTTTATGTGTCCCTGGTAGTTAAGGGGCAAAAAATGTCGACTGGAGGCAAAGTGACGTGAGGGCCACTCCACGACTTTGACGTGAACCAAAACTGGCAAGTGCGGTTGAAGGACGGCGGGGCGGCAGCGGCGGGTGCGGGTGCGGTTGATTTAAAAAATCATATTGTTTTTCGAAATTACTATTAGGGGTTTTGTGTAAAGCTCGAACTTGAAGGAATTCGGTCACCTAAGGCCACTTCCCATGAATGGCCAAAGGACCCTCGGAGGGGTAGTTTGAGCTGTTAGTGCCTGTTAGCAAATAAATAATAATAAAATAAATACAAAATAGGTCCAAATGTTGATAATAGTCGGGATAACGAACAACGGGAACAGACCGGATAAACGTGCATTCCGAAGTACTGAAACATCTTTATTCAGAAAATCAGGTGCTTCATCTTGCAATATTCTAATCAAACTAGGGAAGAGAGTTTGTTTACTTTATTTTTAGAGCGTATTTTATAAGTTTTATGGAATAATGGGAAGTAATTTATATTAAAGTGCTTCCTTAGTTTCCTAAGTACGAAATCGTCTTATTTTTCGGATACTCAAGTTGCAATATTCAATATTAACTAACTCTGATTTTTCAAACGGTTCCATGACTTACGCATGGATATAGTGGGGAACAATTTTTTCCTGGAAAAAGCAAATATCATGTGGTCACAAATAGTCGCAACATCCTAAAATGCCAACACGATGACAATTTTCAGCAAAAATGCTCTCCTGGTACGCTGTCCATACTGAAAATCTACTAGGAGGACAGTAGCGACGATTTATCGAGGAAGTATATTTCAGCATTTGCATCTGTGTGCCATCTACTGCAAGTTTGCCTGTGTAAGTACCCAATCACAGTGAATACTGGAACTTTAGTGGTATGCGGACGGTTTGTCTGTGTGCGTATTGAAGGCACACTGGGGGCTGAACTACTCCAGAGTTTTATGCTGGCCTGGTAATCGAGGGACATCGGCAGGCTAACTGGGGACATAGTGGGACAGCACAATTGAGGACCGGACACGAGGATGGTCCCATAGTGGTCCCATATCAATCCGCAAAGCTGTCAGCTATTTAGTAATCTTCTTCTTCTATTCTCTATATAATAAAAATAATTTTGACAAAAAAATAGAAACCTCCTTCAAATTGCCTTATATGGTTATCTCCACTAAAAAGTAACAAATAATATAACATTCCAGATGGAACATGAAAAAAAATATTGCCAATATCCTCAATTAAATAGATAGGTAGTGTATTAAGTAAATATTTAGAATTTTGTACTTCCTTTTGGAGTCGGTGCCAGCCAAAAATTGAAGATGACGAAACTACGAGTATTAATTATTTATCGAATGAAACCTACCCGGACTTTCTTGGTAGTCGCTCCTGTCGTTATCCCTGCGTTTGGTCGGGTGCGGCATTGCATCCCGCGCAGCACAACAAAACATTTATATCATAAGCGCCCACTACACTCTCGTCCGAAGTTCTTCGACGAAGTCTCACGAAGTGTCAAATTGGTGTAAAAGTGAAGCCCGAAGTTGCACGAAGTGCCTCTCTATACTCTCGTCCTCGGCTTACTTCGATCAACTTCGCGAGTAGTGTAGTGGACGCTATAGACTATCAAAGAATTTTATTGATAGTCATATAGAAATATGTACTGACTTAACGACGACGACGACTTAAAACAGTTGCCCACGACTAATCGACGATTTTTTGGCTGGCACCGACTCCAAAAGGAAGTACAAAATTCGAAATATTTACTTAATACACTACCTATCTATTTAATGAGGATATTGGCAATATTTTTTTTCATGTTCCATCTGGAATGTTATATTATTTGTTACTTTTTAGTGGAGATAACCATATAAGGCAATTTGAAGGAGGTTCTATTTTTTTGTTAAAATTATTTTTATTTTATGATTTTCAGTGTTTTATTTAATATATTTTATGTAAGTAATAAATCCTAACCGCGACACATTTTCTATTATTTTTCTTCATTATCCAAAGCTAGGTTTTGTTATTTAACAGTTTCAGTACAAAGATATTATATTTTTGGTATTTGCTTAGTTTAGACTGCGTCTTTCGTGCTTTGCAACCGCGTTTAGTTGTTTATATAATAGTTTCTAAAATAACATAAGTTATACTGGGTAAGAGGCTACGAAGTAAGAGGTCATTTGGTAATCCAGCTGGCCACTAAACTGACAATGCTAAGAGGAAAGAATAGCTTCGCGATCCTAACGAAATAGGTATTTAGGAAAACATTTGCTATCGCTCGTGCGCTCATACCCCCAGGAGAGAGAGAGCGAGAGCGTTGCAGCTCGCCGACAATAGATACTTTTCTTGATGAAATTCCCACTACGGGAGAAAACGGTTTTCAATTACTAAATTTCAACAAATCACTTTGACACAGTTTTAATCAAAAAAAATACGTTACATGCCTATATAAGTTTGAATCTATTGCGAATTTTGAAAAAAGCAAAAACTATAAACCTAGTCATTCATTGTGTCAATAACATACTAAAACATCATGGAGATTGGAAAATATATATAGAAGTGGAAAAACGTTTTTTTTTTTGTATGGACGAGCACGATTCTTCCCTTAAGCTTACAGTTTACCCCGATACTTGGGCTATTCGTAAGGAGTTTCAGGTTTGAGATGGTATCTTGAAAGTCTATCGTTAGTTGATTACAGATAGTGAACGTAGGCTGGATTCTTCTTTTTCTTCATATTGTGGATTGTAAGGTCGACAACCAACCTCACACACCCTGTTACACAATTAATATAGTACTGGGCCCTTGTCAAAACCCACTGACTTAACTCGAGTAACGTCGCCTTCTGTAGATATTAGAGCCGAGACACACGGCTTAACGTGCCTTCCGAAACACGGAGTAATCTTTCTTTTCAGACAATCGGGTGATTCAGGCAGCAATGTCCCAACTAAACTGGAGAAAGTCTCATAAGGACATTTTCGTTTAAGAGTGTCTTCACCGGGATTCAAACCCGAAACCTCCGTAAAAAGATTAAAACACTCGACCACTCGGCCATAGAAGCTAAATTATTTGTGATTTCCAATACAATATCCGAAGATTGCAGGTTCTTGTCCTGTCACGGTCGCCAATAATGTGATAAAATCGAATAAATGGAACAAGGGAAACGTAGATTTTTAGCAAACTGACAAAACAAATTTATTTCGTTGCCTAGCAACATTCCACCACAAACAGTATCGCGCGCGATGCATGTTGCTATCACTGGTTGAGGAGTTTCCGCTTTTATCTCTTATTCCATCATCAGATTTTAACAAAATTGGTATGGATCTATCCCTAAAGCACGTTCTATCGTATGAAAAAAGAATCATCAAAATCGGTTGAAAACTGACTGAGATATGACTAAAAGAATAGACGAATAACGACGCGAATGCTACATTCCATTGAGGAATTTCCAAGTTTTACCTCATGTTCCACCATCAGATCTTGACGAAATTAATATGGGACCACCTCGAGAGTAAATCCTATCGAATGAAAAAAGAGTTATTAAAATCGGTTAACAATTGGCGGAGATATCTAATAACATACATAAAAAAAAAAAAAATACAGACGAATTGAGAACCTCCTCCTTTTTTGAAGTCGGTTAAAAATGAATTGCGGTTCGTTAGTCTCGCTAAAACTCGAGAACGGCTGAACCAATTTGACTAATTTTAGTCTTGAAATATTCGTGGAAGTCCAGGGAAGGTTTAAACGGTAAAAAAATATGGGTAGGGTAGGTGTAGGGTAGGTGTAGAGTAGGTGTAGGGTAGGTGTGGGGTAGGTGTAGGGTAGGTATAGGGTAGGTGTAGGGTAGGTGTAGGGTAGGTGTTGGTTAGGTGTAGGGTAGGTGTAAGGTAGGTGTAGGGTAGGTGTAGGGTAGGTGTAAGGTAGGTGTAGGGTAGGTATAGGATAGGTGTAGGTTAGGTGTAGGGTAGGTGTAGGGTAGGTGTAGGTGTAAGGTAGGTGTAGGGAAAAATGGCAGGACAACGTCTGCCGGGTCAGCTAGTCAAATATAGAGTATATATACTCACCGGCACATCTAACCTCCCACCCTTGTATTTCGGGTTAATTTTAACTACGCTTATTGTTATACATTACAATTGATTTATTGATAATTTTACGATAAATTAAACACACTTAAATAAACGTTAAATTAACAACTTTTTAACTAACATCAGCTGTAACTAATAGAATTATAAAGAATCACGAGGATTCCCTGAAATGAAAGGTGGGCGGTTAGTTGTGCCGGTGAGTGTATAAAATAAATTGTTTTTTTTTTTTACATTTTTAGGGTTCTTGAGATTAAAGTTGTGGACTAAAAGTTGTTCAGTTTCGTGAGCTCAGTGTTGAATTCATTCACGCAATCGTTTGCGTAATTTTGTTAACACAAAAATACCAAAAAAATAGTATTTTTCATTAAAGGCATTTAATCAAATATTCCCATCTCTAGTGTCAATCAACCTGAGATTGACACCTAAAATATAGATAGATAGATAGATAGATAAAAAGTTTTATTCAAAAATCTACATAACACATGTACATACATTTAAGAAAAAAGATACAGAAAAAGGAAATAACAAAAAAAAAGAAGTACCTATGCATGCACATGTGTGCTGCAGTGATTGAAAGGGCCATGGCTCAGTGTAATTAGCCCAAAGGGCAACACTGATTTTCAGCCGTCACCCGTGGATGACTTGCAATCGCAAGCAGAACAGAAAATAAAAATAAGTAAAAACTGTGGGATAATGACCTAATTGTAATAAAAAGAAAGAAAATCGATGAAACATATATGTGCGTGCAGTTTATTTATGTATTTGAAATTGTGGTGTTGTGAAAGTGCGTGTTTAAAGTTGCAGTACCTACGACTGTTGCGAAAAATTATAATGAAAAATTTTAAATGCACTAATTCCAGACAACTATTGGAATTTTCGTTGTTCATTGAGCAGGTGAAGTTTTAAATTGTTGAGAAACGAGAATTTGTTCTCTAATATAGACTATCGATTCTCAGAACGGTATAGTATTTGTACACCATTCGTGCCTACTTTTTTAAATGTGATGTACTTAAATCAATTTATTTTAGAAAACATTTTTTTGCCTTAATTATCTTGTTTACGTATTTACAAACATGAATATTATTTTGAAATATTTAGTTCATTATTTCATTAATTTATTATTTTACAACAGTTATTTAATAAATCTTTTTTATTTATTTGTAGATGTTTTCATTTCGAAATTAATTTGTTCTAATGTGAATGTTATGGTACAAGTATTACGTAAACATAACCGTAGTGGTAAAAATAGTCGCATTGACCTAAAATTACATATCTGGTCCGAATATTCTTTGACACAGCTGATCTCTAGAGATGGGAATATGCAATTAAATGCCTTTGGTAAAAAATATTCCTTTTTTTGGTATTTTTTGTAACATGTAGAATTGCTATCAATAACACTTTTCGTACGGCAACAACATGTGCATATAGCAATGGAAAACGACTAGGATTGCTAATCATCGAATCTATTAATATTTTAATGCAGTATGGTATTAACAACACACATATCTACCGGGTTATTACCACGATTTTGATTTAAAATAAGCTTTTTAATGAGCTTACCGATATTTCAGTATGGTATGCTGTACGTGCAGAATTGCCATCCAATAACACAACATGGTGTAAGAACGCCCAAACGCGTCACGGACAAGCGAACCGCATCCCTTCTGCGCAGAGTGCGGGGTAGCGCCAACACCATTCTAAAACTAATCAGTTTAAAACCAGACTGTCCTGTCCTGCGACACTGGGTGCACACTCATGTACATGTGCCCGGAGTGCGTCCAGGCAGATATTTGAATTAATGTGCTTTCCTATTTCTTTTTAGTTTATTTTATTTTATTTTAGTTCATTTTTATACTAACATAGTTCTATAAGATTTCATGTATAATAACAAAATATGGACTTACCGTCTGAAATATTTTTTTTTCTTAACAACATTAAGCTGGACATAAGGCCAGGACAGAGCTTTTTTTTTCTAACTGACCTAGTCGCTATTTCTTACCAAAGTGGTAATAATATTAGGTGCGGACTTGAAACAGGACTGCTCTGGACCAATTTTGTGGTTATCTTCGAATAGGGTTTTTTCGACTTTTATGATGATGATGATTGATTGTATGGTCATTGGAATGATATTATCTTTTCAACTAAACTTATTATGTCCTACAATGGCGTTGTTTATGCAGAAAAAATGTGACAACGAGACTTGTACAACCACAGAATTAAATGCTAAAAAAAAAATTGTTTATTTCTTTTAAACAGGATCAAGGAATAAAGAACATGTAGAATAAAGGACATTTCAAGGCGAATCCGAACTAAGTAATTTATTACTTTTTCTGGTTCCTGAAGTCGCAAAAGTCATGTCCGTGTACCCTAATTTGAGTGAGCCTCACGCATATACTTTTCCCACGGTAAAATCCTACTTCGTGAGATAATCTAAATCTAGTTTTTATTGAGGTGACCTACTAACATTACAACTAGGATACACCTTCAGCCGTTCATGTACTCCTCGTACTGTGTACTACATTCTACTACAACTACGATTTTGTCCTTGTATTACCTAGTTGAACAATTTCTATATACACACCCTATCTACTTATGCGCTCCTGTGTCGAGATTATTATTTTATTTAAATACGTCCCCGAGACCCGGGCAAAGCAAATCGAGACTCAATCTCTTCCAGTTCCTGACACCTTGGTACATTTCCCCCACTTTATCGAAAATTTTCCCCGCAATAATCGTGATTTTCGTGAAAAATTCGATTTTGGACGTTTTGTAGATTGAGTCAACTTTCACCAAGGGAAAACTGAATTCGATTGGTTTTTCGAAATCAACCTTCGGCAAATTAAAATAACAGGTACTTATGTAATTGACCGTACATTTGATGTACCTGCCTGAAAACGTTTAGTTAAACGTTTCAGGTAAGCTCACCTGTTTTTACTCCCAGGAGCACAACACCTCGCCGAAGGTAAACTTACCTGAAAATCTCTCACACTACGAAGTTTACCTGTACGTGGAATTGTCATGAAAACACGGTAGGTTCGATGGGCGTGGTGGAAATCGGGGGTACTCCGAAGTTCCCCATCACCAGAGTGAAATAGCAATAACGTTTTACCACCCTCGTGCTCTTTTATTGGTTGCTTGAAATGTGTGCGTGTTTCAAAAGGTGTACGGACAAAACAATTTCTGAAAGACGCGCGTGTGTTCATACCACCCCCTCACCTGAAACTGTGAAATTCACGTAAAGGTAAGCCTCTGCCCTCTGTGCTGTCCTTATATCCTGGTACTCAGGTGAGAGGTAAGACAGGTGAAAAATTTACCTGCGCTCTTCAGGTGCACGTGAAAGTTATCAACGTACGGTGTAAACTGTAAGTAGATCGATGTGGCTTCCTAGAGAATTATTATGATTTTACGGTAGAACCCTTTTACATTCGAAATTTTCAATTTTGAAGGGAATTTTAAAATATATATAGAAACCGAAAGTTAGTACATACACACACGCAAGTTCACGTAACGCGCTTTTTTTTATTATCATTATTATAATCTTAAAGCTTCCTAATCTACTAGAATATTTTATGTTGAGTAGTGTAATAAAATGTATAGTAAGTTGCTTATGACTCATGTCTCACTTACACACAAACATACCTATAATAATGAATAAGACGCTTTTGTTAAAATATTTTTACTTCTTTGTGTTACCAATATTTTCTCCTGTTCCCCTCAATCATGTGTTCCGCCTCTCCCGGACCTCCCTTCAGTAATCGCTTGTCATTAATCAGCTGTCAGTTTGTCTTCACGGGTGTCAAACCGTGGCCGCAGACAGGTCGGGTACCAGGCACACAGAAGTTGTGAAGAGATCCGAGGGAAATGGGGAAAATGCTACGAGTAAGGAAAATAAGTGTAGCACGTTACACGATTTGGGGAGTTTGTATGTATATCGTATGATCGTTCGTATATCCTCGATTTTATGAAACAACAAAATGACTGTTTTTTTTAATAAAAATATTATATTACAATATAATAAAACTTGAGAAACTTAATCTATTGTTTATCAGTGCACTTATTTTTTTTTAAATAAATAACAAGCTAGACAAATCTACATCTAAATTACATTAGGCATACGAAATTCTTACATATTGGAAAATCATTTCTCTCTCTAATATCAAAACGCGTAACATAAACGCCTAATAAAACATACAACACAATATATTAAAACAAAACGTAATCATCATCATCATCAACGCCTAATAAAACATACAATATATTTAAACAAAACGTAATACGAATCGTTAATGCTTCAAAATATCTAAAAATATAAGCTATTTACGAACCGAGTTGCAAAGCTGTGCACGTTTTCATTCATGTCGTAGGCTACGACTCGTAGCCCGTAGCCCGTCCGTAGCACATGGCGTAGCACGTGGTGTGGCACGTAGTAAACCTCCTGCGTAGGCCTGCGCTCCTAGGCAGTTTTCACGTACTGAAAGGGTTAGGACACGCCTGAAAGCTGAACAAAAGAAAGGGTTGCTATTTTCAATATTCTATTACAAGAAGTTTTTCATTGTAAAAATGCAAGGTTTTTTTTCTTTCTGAAAATGTTCTTAATAATATTAATAAAAATCTGTATTTATATATTTTTTTCATCCCATCTATTTGAAAAGTGACGATTGGTTCGCACATAAGCGCGACCAAACTAGGTCTTAGAAGCCCACAGGCGGAAAAGTGTTTTGAATTTGGAACATAAATATTTGCTTACAAATTCTATGACTATAGTAGGGTTACTGTAGGATGAGCTATAACAGATTAAAATTAAAAAATAATAATAATATTATTTCGTTTATTTATTTATGTATTAAGAAAAATTACATACTGTTTAATGATAAAATAAGAGATGAAGTTACTTTGTTTTTAATTATTAGCTATTATGATTTTTAAACTGAATATTACAAAAAAAGTTGTTAACGTCGTATGAAGAATTTTGAAGCTGTCAGAACTCATCCTATAGTAACCCAACTATACAGAATATCGAATGCAAAATTTTGTATGAAAAAAGTTACTTGCCGGTAAGATGGGTGCCATTCAGCTAAATAAGAAAATACAAATGAATCTATGGCGGATCAATATGGCAGATCGTCAACGGTGCATTGTAAATTATTTACAAAATAAGTTTTCGTATTGTTTTCATTTTAACACTTGAATATGTTAAAAGCAGGCGCAATTAATAAAGGTATTCATAGTTTGGTTCGTATGTCCGTATTTATCGGACATTTACGAGTACTATCATCCGACTGAGCTGAAATTCCTGAAAGGCACTTATAGTATGTAACTTCGACGAAAATGCAGTAAAGTTGTAACGATGGTCCGATGATAGAACCAGAAGGCGCATTTACACAACATAACCCTCTTGAGCTCGTTGGATTTATCTTGACAAACACTATATAAGTTTTTATTGATATCTAGAGCCAGATGCTGGGCCATAGCATTTCTGAACTACGCAACATAATAGTCGTAACTCTATCGTGTTTTAAGCTCATTTATAAACGCTTTTTTTTTTAATAGTACATTACGATACAAGGATCGTAGGTGGCATATTACAAACGAGGTGACATTTGTAAGCCCGAGCCGCAGGCGAGGGTTTATAATGTCGAGGGTTTGTAATGTTTGTTATAAAACCTAAGATCCGTGTATTGTACGACATTTTTCAATACACTTGTGAGAAAAACTGTAGTAAATAATTAAATTGAAATGGTTAAGAAAGGTACCCCTACAAAAGCTATGATACTACAGGTAAAATTGATCATGTAGAAGTTGTAAAAACTAACCTTTATTATATCGTGCGCAGTTTGAGCATCCTTACTATTCAAATTTATCACTAAATATCAACACTTAATCACTCGTAAAACAACATTCAATGTAAAACAATTAAATGAAAATTTCACAAAATTGGCGCCAACCACAAATCGATATTATGTTTCTTTTTTATAAGCATAATTACGGAGAAAAGGCTCTGGCGGACATTCAGCCTCTACGAATCTTTGTTAAATCGAGATAATTTTATTTTTATAATTAAAATATTACTGGCTGATAATATTTTTGATACAATTTGTTGAAATAAAAAAATATAAAATACTTTTCTCCTTGTATGAATCGATTTAAATATTGTTTAGTGTCAAAATGATCGTGGCTGAATAATAATTTTGAAGACCGTAGAAATTAAAAAAAAATGTAATAAAATCGCACTAGTGCGGTAAAACGCGTTTACCGCACAGTTTACTGCCTTCGTAAGTTCAATTTTCGAGCAAGGTGCTTTGAAAAGAATATTACTCCTTATTTTTCATCATGGTGTGGGTTGAAGTAATCCTTTAAAACATGAATTATCCTGCATAGGTAAAATGCTATTGACACGTCGTCGTTATGATATTGTGCTATGTGTGTGTTTATTCTTAGAGTTTATAATCTCTGCCACGTACAACGCTGAATAGAGTGGAGGGAGAGTTGTTGATACGAGTATTTCATAATTAAATAGGAAACAGAAACTTCGTCTAAGGTGCTTCGGTGTGTGCCTGCGTTTTTTTTCGTGACGCGATCTATAATTTAAAAGGAAAAACGGAACTATTATACGCGTAAGATTACTTCTATATAAGAACTAAGAACTTGAATGAAAGTACCAACCATTGGTATAAGAGGAAGCTGTATTTTTTCCCGCGTTCCTTCGTTTCACCAGGGTATTAGAAGGCGTAAAAGCTAAGCATCGAAATAAGAACACCCTACCACCACATTCCTGAAAGCGCGTCGCCTCCCTGCTGACTGAAAATTTACCTGAAGTTGCAAGATTTTCTGCTATACAAAATAAATTAAAAGCGATTTGTATTATTTTCACAAAAACAGAAATTTTCTGCATATTTTGGGACGGGATTACTAGGATAACAAAGAAGTAAGAAGGCATTTAGGAGGAATTTGCTTGGAGCCGTTCCCACTTTGGCAACGTATCCCGTCGTGTGCCCTCAGCCAATCGTCAGCGCGTAACAATGGGGGCGTTTTTCAATACTGAAACGTCACACTTTTGAGGCTGTATCACTGGGATATCATAAATAGGTGGTAGCAAAAAGAGCATCGCTACACTGGCTCAACATACACGGGTATACACACTCCGAGATACACACACACACACGCAACGCCAAACCGATTGATACTTACAAACCTCCAAAATGGAGTTGCCTCAACCGAGTTATTCCGAGGAGTTTCTTCGCAAGGAGATTAGAAAGCGAAGATGGTGGAAAGAAGAACCCATCGTGTCTAAGATGGGGCTTTGTAAAAATCCATGCCTTAGTGACCAGGAGCTTATAAATGCGCAGATTGTAAAAAGCTTGCTCGAAAAAACGCCTAAAACGAAACTAATACGGTAGTGTGTCGTCCTTACGTGATGGGCGGAGTTTTGCTCTACCCACACACTTAGGAGGTTTATTATATAGGTGGAGCTTTTTAAGTATTTTATAAGGGATACTTTAAAAAAGCTTTTCCGATTTGTCTGTTTGAATTTTCTCTACTGGGACCCCAGGGTTCTGAACAGTTAGAGAATATGATCGGTATGCGAGTTAGGAATGTAGATTGAGAATGCTGTAAAGAGAAAATGCTGCCTTTAACTTCATAAAGGAGATTTTCCCGCATCCGAGCATTTTTCTCACTAGGCGAACATGGGGAGATGGAGCTTTCTAAGGATTCGAACGATGCTCGGAATTTAAACCCTGAAGATATTTGAATCGGTTCAACCACCATTGCTATTGAGAATTTTAACATACGAGTAGGTGTAGGTATTATAAAACGAGGTATTTACCTAGGTTTGTATTCATATGATGTTGATCCTGTTGATTATTTTTAAAAGCATGACTGAAAAGCTATAAGTTCATTGTAGTTCATTCGTTAGCGTAATAATTTTCAATAGATTTCTAAATCAATAAATAATTAATTTCCAAATATTGCCGCAAAGCCAGTTTAAAAATGGCATGTTTAAACTAAAACAACTTACCATAGCAGTTCAATCGAATCCGTCAATCAAGATAGCCCCGTTTAAATCATTTTTGTACTATTTGACTTTGAATAATGATCCGTACACGAATGGCAAGAACGTTTAAATTTTCCTTTGTGTTTTTTTTTTGTGTTTTTTTTTTAATTTGGTTTGTTGTCACACGATTGATCATGTTTCGAGAATTACTGATACCTAAGATACAGGTTTTTACCTAGTTAAGGAATCAGGATTTCCACTATCTTATATTCCATTTTCAACGTGCCACCTAACTCACTTGTTCTAGTTTCTAAGATAATCAAAATTGTTTCTTTGGTTAATAAAGATATTATTATTATTATTATTACAGCTATCAGCGGGTTTGGAAGAAACAGGAACAGTCGCTAGGTTAGTCACATTTTGTTGCAAAATATCACTTTTCAATACACTAAGTCCATATTTTCCCACAGTTGGGTATTCTTTTTCGCGTTACTCACACCAGTTCTATGCTATCCTGAGCCAAAGTTTGCCCGTAATCAGCCTAATCTGTAGTAAATTATTTTTTCTTTGTCTTTTTCTTTCAGAAGGCACAAGGTCAAGTCTTCTATAACAAATCTTCTAGGTCAAATCAAAAACCAAGACATAAAGCCAAATCGAAAATCAATAATTAGTCAAATCCGAGTAGTCCAATTCGAGTATGATGAGAAAGAACAACAAGAAGAAAAAAACAGGTTTCATTTGATGTATCAAAGAGACTTCATAATAGGAAAATGAAGGAGAACTCCGGCAACGGATATCCTCGGCTCTTCCCGGCCCGGATAACCCGGATTTAACACGTTAAGAATGCTTAAATCCGTTATCTTCTACCAGGACAACATAGGTCGTGAAGGTTGGCTAATCCGCTTTTCACCCGGGTTTTTCGGAACGCACACATTTCTATTTTGTAGGCTAACAGTTAACCACACCCCTATAGTTTTGAATAGAAATGCCACAATATCTTGCTGTTAGCCTGTGGGACCGGACGATGTGAAAAACCATGCGGGTCCTTTATGGATCAGAAAAACTGAACATTGAGCTTAGTGGAAGGGCTCTGGAGAGGCCCAACGAAAGGCGAAATAAGTGCTGGAGAAGAAGAAGAATACTTAGCCTGTTAGCTTGAACATGCAATAAATAACATAATAAAAAATGTTTGCTTTGTTTGAAATTATAAGATGAGTGCACCGAAAAAAAAACATCTTAAAACCTTTGAAGGTCCTAAAAGGATTAATCCAGTCAAAGGAAATCTTATACTACTCAATTAAACATCAGCATGTCATAACTATACAGCACTTTTAAAAGTTTAAGGGCAGCACCTAAGGCCAGCATACAATACAAACTCTTACAAATATAAATGCATAGTTAAAATTTTATTTTTATTAGTTTTAGATAGCAGCTTAGCAAGCAAAAAAAAACTGTATATAACGAAATAGATTAAATAAGGGCCTTACATACATGTCTTAAAACATGAAAATATTATGTCACTTCTATTCTACGTAATAAACCCATCTTTATTCTGTTCTCATGACGTCACCGCAACGCTTGTTGCAGCAACCCTATACGCCACCCCCTCTGAAATGAAAAAGCAGGCAACCCTCTTTAAGAATGAGTATATTTTATACTCTATTACAACCAAGTAAGAGAGAAATTCAGCAATTACCATCCCTATGAAACGACTGTGTAGACCCCTCGTAGCCCAGCCCGTAGCACATTCGTAGCAATATTAGTGACGTATTCTGAAACATTATACTGTCTCTTTCTACCCTTTAGTTTCCTTTTCTAACTAGTGTAACGGTTTCAATGTACCAGGAGAACGTAATGTCTGCAGAGGTGGATCTGTTTCCAAAGATTTTCTCACTTTTTCGCTTAATTTTCCCGCTACGGCAGCAGCAGCGTGGCGACGTACTTTTTCCTAGCTGATGCTCAATGTCGCAAAGTGTAGGTACCGCAAGAGGGGAGCTTAGAGTAAGGCTTAGATAGTCACACATAATATTTTTTTTAGAAAGGCATGAAATAGATAGATAGATAAAAAGTTTATTTATCAATGCAGTACAAACTCAGAAGAAGACGTACGTAGGGAAGATGACGTAATCAAATCAGCTTCTCTATGAGCAACATAACATATGACGTCACACTTATGTAAAATCGTTTGAGTATATTTTTAGCATGATTTGTAATAAAATAAGGCACTACCTATTTATTTTCTGAATAGTGCCTTTTTCCTGAATAGTGAATGTGTGGTGACGGCAGAGTAGAATACATTTGTCACCAACCCCTACTCTTCCCGTGGGTGTCGTAAGAGGCGACTTAGGGACTACACATTGAACAGGGAACGGGCAGCAGCGCTCTCTGATACAGTAACCTTTTAATCTGCGATCTCCAACCCGCCTGCCAAGCGTGGAGATTATGGCAAATTCCTTCACTTAAGTGGAGGAAGCTTATAGTCCAGCAGTGGACTGTAACTGGCCGTTGACGATGTTGATGCATTTTTGCCAGTCCACCGTGATCTGTAGTGGCGCTCTATCTGGCGCGGATGAACTAGTTTTGAGAATGCGCAGCCGGCTAGCCTACACACTACACACTTTCTTATTACAAGTTTTTTTTTAAATAAATACAGCGCAAAGCGTTGGGTCATCAGGCCACAATAAGGCAGAGGTACACCTCTCTACAGTTCGCGTAAGATCTGAATGCAGCCCTGAAGTATGTGACTGTATATGACTAAATAGATCTAGTAACTAATTCAAATTACATTGCTGCGTTTGGAATGGTAAATTAGCACTGCATCAGCATTTAGCAGTAGTTGGCGTCTGATATTTAGGAAATTCAAAATGTATATGTAACTAGCGGTCCGCCCGCGGCTACGCTTGCGTTGTGTAAGTTTTTCCCGTGGGAATATAACTTTTTCCCGTAATAAGTATCCTATATGTTAATCCAGGTTACAAACTATTTCCATTCCAAATTTCATCCAAATCCGTTTAGTACTTTAAGCGTGAAGTAGGAACAAACATCTAAAAATCCAAATATATTTTCACATTAATTATAATATTAGTTGATGAAGTTGATTTCCTGTTTTTTTACTCAGGTTCACGGAGGGTTTTGTGGACGTTCGGGAGCGCGAGCGCAAAGTGAAACGCGGGAGCAGGGAGCAAGGGCGGCAGCTGATGAACAGACATAACAACGAAGCAGGCCGCAGGGTTAGTAACTTGGTACCTTACTTCATCAGATCTTCTACAGCCTCCGTGGTCGAGTGGTCGAGAGTTCGACTCTCATTACGGAGGTTCCTCTTTGTGAGACTTTCCTTAGTTTGGTTAAGACATTGCAGGCTGAAGACCTAAAAATGTCCGAAAATATAGATGATTCCGTGATTCCGAGGCACGTTAAGCCATGGGTCCCGGCAAGTCAGTGACACCAAGGCTTGTGAGGTTGGTAGCCGGCCTTCAACCCAGTCGATGAAGAAGAAGAAGTTCATATCTTTCTTATTCCAGATGGAACTGGAGTCTCCGACTGAACTGGATAGTATATATTGACTTTTTTTATATTTCAAAAAACATGGCGAAATATCTTGCACAGAAGAGTATTTTTTTAGATAGAGTAGGCCACTCTAATAATATTCTAGTATTATTATACTAGCGAAAAGGTAAGAGACCTGACGGTTAAACCCTCACGAAGCATGTTTTTGATGTTACAACGAAAATCTTAAAACATAGTATTTTTTAATAGTTGTTGAGCATTTTCGGCCAGATCAGCAGATCAGATAAAACGTACATAATAATATTCAATAATAAAGAAGGTTGCCTGGAAGAAATTGCTACCTTAGAAATAACGCCGCGTATCTGTACACTATTATTTGAACTGCTTTTTTCTGTATAATAATATCTCTTGTGTTCAATAAAGTATATTATATTCTATTCTAATTCCTACTGGCAATTTTAAAAAATTCACTACCTATTCTCTAAACTTTCAAAATAATGGTGAACGTCATGCATCACTGGATATTGCTATAATCAACCTTTAAGTGCACTAACTACCCTACCTAATAGTTAGTCTGATGTTCTTTACCCTAACTTCATGTCTTGTGTTGTACCAGGCGGTCATAAAGAAGTCGCGGGTGACGTGCAAGTGTCACGGCGTGTCAGGATCTTGCAGCCTCATCACGTGCTGGCAACAACTGGCATCGATCAGGGAAATCGGTGAGTTTGTGGCTAATGCTCGCACGCTCGGGTGAGTGGAGTAAGCGCGTGATACATTGTTCTTTTAACATGAGGTGAGTCGGGGTGGCTCTCCACGAACACGTCAATGCACAGCGGCTTCGCCTGCACTCGTGCGAGCGTGAAGTGCAATCATAAGAATAGTAAGATAGAGCCCTTGAAGTAACTGTTTGTTCTTTTCTTCCGAAATCAATGCCCCTTTAGCTTCCTTCATATAACAAGAAAATATGTATTCAAACCATAGATATAATATGTACAAAACAATTCTAAGTCTATGATTCAAACAAACAAACAAGCGATTTTACGTGTGTGGAAAGGCAATCAATGGCACAAAATATTATGTAATGTGCTTAAAGTTCTTGTAATTTATCGGTGCGAAACGAACGACTAATACTACCTACATATGTAAATTGTTTGTTCTCGTGTAAGTAATCTAATATTTTTGATGAGAAATAAATATCTTTAAACCTAACAAATACTACATTATAATCTGGTTAACAAACTTCAGCCAATGCTAGGAACAAGATAGAGCCAATGACTTTTGGCAGTTAACAACAAAACCTCCCGACCGGAACCTCGCCGTTCCATTACACGTGAATCGGCGCACTAATCTCCTATTGTCTTTCTGTGTGCATCTAATGATGGCAATCAGTCTCCTGTCGCCCCATGCCGCCCTAGTACCTCACGATTGATACCCAGTTATTAGCCTAATAGTTTTAATTGTTAAATCGACCAGTATGATAAAATGACCCCATCTAAATCGTTACCATTTCTTTGTATGACCGGCTATTTAGTAGCTACCGAGGTGAAGGACCTATCTACGTACCTATAGTTCATTTTTGCTACCTCATTGTAATTTATCTGTATATTATTTTTGTATTTTTAAATATTTAACTGTATTGTATCTAACTTTAATTAATGATCCATAACATCTTTGGGCCTACCTACTTAGTGATCTTTACCTTAACCTCGTGATGACACTTAAAATATAGTAAAAGGGACCACCCCAAGACCTCAATTCATTAATGCATAAATTTAAAAATCGTAAAAATTTTAAGTATAATAATGAATAAAGATTTGAAAATTTCTTAATAGACGTCGTTTTAACGGTTGGGGTCATAAACTTTAGCTTGGACCTAATAACTGAGTTTATAGGGCTATAAGCTATAAACGATGAAATAATTAAAACACTATAGTCAAGTCATTTTATAGGTGGCAGCGTCTCTTTGACAGTAGGTAGTAGCTATGGTAGTAGGTACGTAATATAAATTAGCATTTTAAAAATATGACATTCAGAGAGAGTTAATTTCATTCCATAGAAATGATTTCACTAACCCATATCTACATCTATCGTCGTTTTTTGTTGTTTTCATGCCAATAAGAAATGTGACTCAGGCTGGCTGGACAATTCTTCCAAATGAGCCGCGTTTAAGTAGGTCAATACACAATTTTAGGTGACGGCTAATCACGCTTATTTCAGTTTATGTGACGCTAGAGAACCCGAGATAATCGAACGCAAACGTGTCCAGCCAGCTTGAAAACCGCTTTTCGCATGGTCTCTCAATCTCCGAACAGAAGGGATTCTAACTATTTCTTACTTATTAATACTGCGTCACCTAAAATTGTGACAGGCATCCAGTTTTAATTTTTGAGATACGTATAGCCATTTAGCTAAAAAACAACGAAAAGCGTGGCCAGCCAGTCTGAACTTACGTATTAAACTTCTGGCTGGCACCTCTGAATCTCGACAACGAAAGCGTTTTCGAACAAGGTTCTTTTACTAGCATTTAGTGACGGAATTTGTGTCAGTCATAGCTAAATGGCTATACGTATCTCAAAAATTCAAACTGGGTGCCTGTCACAATTTTAGGTGACGCAGTATTAACAAGCAAGAAATAGTTAGAATCCCTTCTGTTCTGAGTTTGAGAGACCATGCGAAAAGCGGTTTTCAAGCTGGCTGAACACGTTTGCGTTCGATTATCTCGGGTTCTCTAGCGTCACATAAACTGAAATGAGCGTGATTAGCCGTCACCTAAAATTGTGTATTGACCTACTTAAACCCGGCTCATTTGGAAGAATTGTCCAGCCAGCCTGAGTCACATAATAAGAAGACGAATAGATTATGCTTCTATAGTTACCACTGTAAATTCTTAATATCATCAACAGCTCATATACGTCCCCACCGAGGGGCTCGAGACTACTCTGAATTAGGGCGATTAGGCCTTAGTCGACCACGCTGGCCCAGTGCGGGTTGGTCGACTTCACATACAACCTTTGATGTCTTCCTTCACCGTAAGAGCGTCGAATTAACGTATATAAAATAAAAATTAAATGAATTCTACTTTATATTAATTGAAACATTAATAGGGAAGTCTCATACTGCCCTATACTATATTAAAGACGGATTCACGAATTTGCAACACTTTATTTGGTTTGGATTGCTAGAATATAGAATGGATTAATATAATTGGCTTGTTTACATTTTTTTTTTATTTAAAACATCTAGACCTAAAAACTCTCTCTCTTTCTCTTTCTTTTTCTCTTTTCTCTTATTTACCCACAGCCTGTTCAATACTGAGCAATTTGCTCGCATATCTCGTTTTACATTAGTCTGACTCTAAGTTCGTAAAATAAGTAACTACTGTGGAATTACTTAATCAAGAGAACTTTGAATATTATAAAATTTAAGGGTACAGTTAATAACAGCTCAAGCTATAGGTATTTTTTGTGCAAGAAGTTTTTTTTATGATCAAAGTCAAAATACCAAAACAATTGAAAACCATTAACTTCTAAAGCCATAGAAAATACGAATTGTTCCCACCATGTCGTTTCCCACGGTATCGCTCCTTCAAATGCGCCTAGCTAGCCTTCCCATCACCTCGCTCTTGCTTTTTATTATCTATGGTTTTGACAATATCTTTGAATACGTACCGAATTTCTCACAAAGCCTTTTATACTTAGTTTTGTTGTAATTCATCATCAACATTGTGCGGGTTGTAAATGTCGACAACCGACCTCACAAACCCTGGTGTCAGTGTTATAGAGCCGCTGAAGGCCACTGACTTGGCTCGTGTAACGACTAGATAAGCCGGGGCCCGGGACCAACGACTTAACGTGCTTTCCGAAGCACGGAATAATCTTTCTTTTTCGGACAATCAAGTGATTCAGCCTGCCATGTCCTAACCAAACTGGGGAAAGTCTCACAAAAAGATTTTTGCTTGACAGTGTCCCCACCGGGAATCGAATTGTTGTAAGTAATGCGTATTATTTATCATTTAACGGATTATTTAATAGAGCGTATGTTGTGTAAAGTAGTACTAGTAATAAGTAAGTAGAGAAGATAAAATCATAAATGTTTTATTCGAATTAAGATTTTACAAAATAATTTTTGACGTCAAAGCAAACAAGTATCCAAGAATAAGATACCTACGTAATAACAGCTGTTTTTATGTTTTTGAATGTGTTTATTATACGCTTTCACTTCACAACCTGTGAAGCTGTCCAAAAAGCGCTTTAAATTTATTGCGCTACAAATCAAAACGAAAATTATAAATTACCTTCAAATTACAAGTTACACTACACATCACAATAGTATTAATTATTAACAATAAAGTATACCAAACCATACTACCTCCCACTTAACTACAAATCTACGCAATAACGAAGTACATTGACGCTTTTAGGAGAGCTACAGCACGGCGTTTCGTAATAAAACCAGCAATGTATATCAAATTGCTTCAAGTCAAACGTGTTTACTACCTTTCACAAGATCTCAAAACACGCGGGTGGTCACGTAAATCAAAGCGCCTACGCAAGAACTATAAGCTTTGTAGAGCTTCGGAGGTGTAATGGCTAGGGCCGCTGCCTTTCGTACGTGAAGCGACGGTTTGATCCCCACCACATATATGTTTAAGAATTTCGATTTCATAGACGTTTAATGTTTATGGTGAAGAAAAGCCAGGTGTAGAAATATACACAGTGCACACGGCTGAAAAGAAAGTCGACCAATCCACACTAAAGGTCTTATCTTCAGGCTTGACGCGTTGCGTGCGAGACAAGCATATTGGTTTATTATAAATAAATAAAATTTTAAAAATCGAAAAACCCGACTGCGTGAAAATTTTAAACTTTCAAACTTAATTAATAAATGAACTGAAAAGATGTAAACAAGTTTTTTGTTTTGTTTTGAATGATCGTGGTTGATAGTGTCCACAATAGCAGTCGGAGGCATCAAAATATTCATAATTCATAAAAACGCTATGGATGGAACATAATAATATTGTGAATATTTGACATTGACATATATTTTTGAAGACCATTCATAAAGCCCTTTATTAACCGACTTCAAAAAAAGGAGGTTCTCAATTCGGTTGTATTTTTTTTATTTTTCAATTGCAAACCGATAATTATTATTCTTTTTCTTTATTTTGATACTTACCCCACTCGATAGGTTTTGTAGAGATAAAATTTTTGAAATCTATGTTTTGGCGCCAAAAATCGGCCATCTCAGTTTTTATTTTTATTTTGATGTACCCAGTGCCACTCTCAGTAAGACGAATCTAACGACACCTCTTTAGCTACAATCCATCAAGCCGTTTAGGCTGTAGAGCGTGCCACAGAAATATACATACATACATACATACACTCGAAAAACATAACCCTCCTTCTAAAGCAGTCGGGTAATAAAAAGACATCGTACCACTAGCTGTACAACTGGTGGTATGGCAGGTCCAAGAGAGCTATAATCCCTGAATGGAAAAATAGTTGTTGATTTACCGCAAAAATGTTTTTTTTTTTTAATAAAAAAACTATTTACACAACACGCAACAGAGTTTATGGAATCTAGACCATATTAAGCTTAGAGTGCAGTCGACTGTACCTGAGAATATTTATTATTTATAGAGCCTGGACCCTATTACGCTTAGAGTGCAGTCGACTGTACCTGAGAATATTTATTATTTATAGAGCCTGGACCCTATTACGCTTAGAGTGCAGTCAACTGTACCTGAGAATATTTATTATTTTTAGAGCCTGGACCCTATTACGCTTAGAGTGCAGTCGACTGTACCTGAGAATATTTATTATTTATAGAGCCTGGACCCTATTACGCTCAGAGTTCAGTCGACTGTACCTGAGAATATTTATTATTTATAGAGCCTGGACCCTATTACGCTCAGAGTTCAGTCGACTGTACCTGAGAATATTTATTATTTATAGAGCCTGGACCCCATTACGCTTAGAGTGCAGTCGACAGTACCTGAGAATATTTCTTCGCGTTTTGTACTTTTATTTTCGAAGATCATCTCGAGTCAAAGGAAGGCGTTACATTCCACCACGCGCCTAAATAATTATCATAATATGGTAATTAAGTAATATATTGGTTCATGGGCTGTAATTAAGATAAATTTACATTTGTAATATATTCACGTTGCGTCCCTTGTGGGGATGGTAGAGCAGACGTTGCGAGTACCAAAACATACGCCTTTTAAAATGTGATTCGTATCAATTAACATTTTTTTTGTGGGTGGTGTGGTATTTGTTATGTCTGAATCATACTTACATTTTATACAACTTATAACGACCTAATTTGTACATTTTAACTAAATAAAGTAGAAAATAAAAGAGGACATTAACAAAACTAAATAATATCCACAGCAATTCAATTTTAGTTTCATTTATCACCACAAAAAAATTGTCACCCCGAGGTAGTTAAAAAACTACGGCCGACACACATTTTAGCCAAATAAATTCCATTTATCTATACAGACTCAGGGTAGGCTCGAGCCCCTCGGTGGGGACGTATATGAGCTGTTGATGATGATACAGGCTTAGGGGGGATTTTTGGGGTTTAAAAATAAAACCATTCGACTAAATAATAAACTAAAATCCAAATCATAGATTATACTACGTGAAAGAGTATTAATATGATACTGAATTCATTGCATTTGTCACCAGGTGACTTCCTAAGAGACAAATACGAAGGCGCTACGGAGGTGAAGGTATCCCGCCGAGGCAAGCTGAGACTGGGCGACCCTCGCTTCAGCCTGCCCACTGCTCAAGACCTGGTCTACTTGGAGGAGTCTCCCAACTACTGCCTGAAGAACGACTCTTTGGTAATGTTGCTGTCCTAGTAAACTCTTGAGGTTTGACGCCATTACTACTTCACATTAACAGCTTACATACATCCTTACCGAGGGGTTCGAGCCTACCCTGTATTAGGGCGATCAGGCCTTAGTCAACCACGCTGACCCAGTGCGGGTTGGTCGACTTTACACAACTTTTGAATTTCTTCGCAGGAGCGTGCAGGATTCCTCACGATGATGTTTTCCTTCACCGTAAGCGCGTCGAATAGTACGCGGCGGTGGCGATCAAACCCGCGACCCCATAACACTAGAATATTTTTAGAAAGTTTATGTAACTGAACATTTAATTTTTTCAAGCTGATAGATCTATTATAGTGGAGCATATTCTTTATTATTGCTCGTATACTCGTAGTTCCTTGAAAAAAGTTGTTTAATTGATTATAAACTTGTTTGATGTTTTAATTCAAGGTGTATTATGGATTTCTACTGTTGTGGCCATGATTCTCTGAGTATGCACCATCTATTCGATTACTCCAGGGTATGCACTTAGAAAGATGTTGCCATTGATAGCGCCGAGGACGTAGTACAGTGAACAGCACATCGAGTTATACACTGGGGCATCTTGTCTTGAAGAGCTGTATATAAATATTGGTAAAATAAAATTAACCAAAAAAACCCCAAAACCCTAACCTATACCCAAAAAGAAAGAGTGTTAAATTAGAAGCATGTGTTTTCAAGCTCACATTCAAAACTTTAACAGGGCTATTCTAATTCCAGGGTTCTCTAGGCACCACCGGTCGAGAATGTAATAGGACGTCAGCAGGCATGGACGGGTGCGCCCTGATGTGCTGCGGCCGCGGCTACAATACCAAGAGGACCACCGTCAAAGAACGCTGCGACTGCAAGTTCCACTGGTGTTGCAAGGTCGAGTGCAACACGTGCGTCAATGTTGTAGAGGTGTATACTTGCAAGTGAAGCCAAGGGATGAGAGGATACAGTTAGCGCGCGATCAAACGCAATCTATTCAAATCAAATCAAAAATCAACGGTCCGTTACAGTCCACTGGACTATGAGCCTCCTCCACTTAAGTGGAGAGTTTTGCCATAATCTCCACGCTTGGCAGGCGGGTTGGAGATCGCAGATTAAAAGGTTGAGAGCGAGACAGAGAGCGCTGCTGCCCGTTCCCTGTTCAATGTGTAGTCCCTAAGTCGCCTCTTACGACACCCACGGGAATAATCTGTTCAGAGAGTTCTAATCCTAAACCCTTAGGCGACTCGTTGATCTAAGTAAACGCGGATATTTTTGTTTTTGATGATGGGTATATTGTGAATATGTGAATGAACGGAAAAGGTAACAAATTAAAAAAAAAAAAAAAAAAAAAACTGCAATTTCTTGTGAACGGTTTGTTCGCATTTCAGAATCAGATTTTCCTGAATGACTTGGGTATGTGGCTAGGCACTATGGCCACAAATGCTTTCAGATCGCGTGCGGACAGTATGACAGTACTCAATAGGGTTATCGATAGTATGCTAATATCGATGCTAGTGATGGTTCGATATTCGTTATTCTCGTTCGGGCACGTAAATAAGCTAAGCTTTCAAATTTTTATAAATAAAAAAAATACTGTCATTGGTGGTCTATGTTTGAAAATAATACAGTTCTATTTCCGTAATAGATTGTATCGCACCTCATCACCTACGATATGTCAATGTATTAATAATAGGGGATCGGACTACTTTACTTCTTAGCTTCTGCTATCGAACACTAAAATAATTTTTGCTCTATCTTTAAAATTGACCGAGTTAAGGTTTGAAATTCAAGATTAGACAGAGAGGCACATACCCACTTGTGACGTCATTTGTTAGTAACGCCATATAATCTCCATACAAAAAATCGTTTTTGAAAAGTCCGCGCCCACTATATTACCACTCTGGTATAAATAGTGATTAGGTCCGTCAAAAAAAAAAAATAAAAAAAAAAAACGTTTTTGAAAGAGACAGACATATTGAAACTTTAAAAAATCACTGTAAATTTGTTTTTCAACCGATTCTGTTTTTATCTTCACGAATCGTCTGCTACTAATCTATATTTTAAAAATAATTCATAAAATATGGTAAATTTAGGAAAAATCCAATCCCCTATTGTGTGTTTCGGTTCCTGGTACATAGCTACATTATTGATACTGCCTTCGATACTGCCGACTCTCAGCAAAAAACCTTGAAAATATATATATCAATAGACTATAATTGGAAGACAAAATAAATGTTCATTGGAATAGGTTGTTCGAGTGGCAGGCTGTTTTAATTAAATTAATCCACAATATTGTAACTAAAAATTGTCACCAGCTACTGATAAATGTAGAAGATGAAAATCCTGTGGAGTTTCTTTGGCAGCTTCTTCTCCAGAACACACAATCAAATTGTTAGTGAACGAACGTGCCAATTAAGATAATCATTTAATGTTTTCTGTACTCCAAAATATAATAACAATACACAAACAAACACTTTTGATAAGCTTATGGTTTTTGTTGTAATTAATAGAAACAAATTATGTACTAACTTTGTGATCTCTTTCATAAATTTCTGTGACTTTGTAACGTATAATACTCAATCAATTAAGTAACTAAGATAAATAATTACTTCTTGTATACGTCCCCACCGAGGGGCTTGAGCCTACCTTTGATTATGATTATCAGGCCTTAGTCGACCACGCTGACCCGGTGCGAATTGGTCGACTTCACACACAACCTTTGATTTTTTTCGTAGGAGTGTGCAGGTTTCCTCACGATATTTTCCTTCACAGTAAGAGCGTCGAATACACATTGGTAAACACGTGGTGGGGATTGAACCCGCGCCTACCGGATGGGAGGCAGCGGCTCTTACCACTACACCACCGACGACTCTCTTACTAACCTGTAAATAATGTAACACGTTTAACCTCTTACCTCGTTATATAAAATTCTTTAAATGTACATGTCAACACTGTGATTCTTCCTAGATATTAATATTATATACTTAATTTTAACTTTCTGTAGATTTTGGAGGCTATACTTGTCTTAAGCGAATAAATAATTGCCTGTTCACAAATTCATTCTTTTTACAAAGAGAAAAGAAGTTTTTGCTGCGAGAGCCAAGTTTTGTATCTAGATTTGAAATCTGTAGAGAACATTAGGAGAAGTCTAGGTTTCATTCTCAAAGCTGTTATAAAAATATCTGTATATGAAGAATTTGATAAATAAATTACATCATTCTAAAACTTTTGATGTTTATTATTTCAGAGAAACCTACAAACTTTATACAGGGTTTCCCAAGATATCTGTACCAGCGATGATATGGAGGAGGATACGGATACCAATCGATTGAGCCCCTATATACGATCTGCGTTTTTATTTCGTTATGGTTCTCGAAAAATTTCAGCCAGATCAGCTATAAAGTCAAAAATGAAACTTTTCTGATAAGTGTATGTATTTACGGTACATATTTCTTTTTCTGTTATGTAAGTTACCGAAATATTTTTAACGTTACATGAAAAATGAAAAAAAATGTATTATTGTTTATTTCTTATTTTAGTTAAGTAAAAAACGGTCCGAATACCAAACTATTATGTATTTTCGACGTCCAGTAGTTTGTACTCGCATACTTTTTTAGAAATTTACGTTGAGTCTCAAAAACTTCGTACCCGACAATTTTAACAATAAACTATTTAACTTTTATGTTTCCTGGGTTTTTTATCAACTGCCGAGAACACCATATTACAATTGGTCAGGCGGTGAATTTGCTATTGTTTTTTCTGCTCTAGGTAGTAAAACATGTGCTTTGCTCCCTTGCGCCCTTCTCCTCTTCACCAACCCCGAATGGATTCATTCAATCTATTTTGTCGCTACATGTCGCACGCGCTCATTTCTTAATATTTGCTTTACTGCAACGTGGTATTATTATTCTTTTGATATATCAGTTCGTTGACCAAATACTTAGTGCATTATATTAAAAACTCAAGTGTCTGTTTTGTGCCTGATTGATAGAAATAGTGGTAAGTAAGCTTGTGCTTTGACATGGGGTTCTTCAAGGGGCGAGTATATAGGGCTCTCAAAGGCTGGCAACGCGTTGGCAACCCCCCTGGTGTTGCGAATGTCCATGGGCGACGATGACCACTTACCAACATCAGTGGCTCGTCCGCTCGTTTGCCTGCTTAAATAATATATAAAAAAAAAGTAGATTTTTATTTGCAAAGTATTGAGTTCAGTTTTCTTTTTATTTAAGACAGCTGTTCTTTTATTTTTAAACAATATCATCATCATCGACAGCTCATATACGTCCCCACCGAGGGGCTTGAGTCAAACCTGTGTTTACACACAGCCTTTGAATTTTCACAGGTATTCAGGTTTCCTCACTATGTTTTCCTTCATCGAAAGAATCTCGAATCGTAGGTTCAACTTTATGGTACGAGGTAGTTCGACTTTTTGAACGGATAACTGGTTATTTTATAAAAGTTGATCTAAGTATAAAAGTGTAAAAGTATGTTTGTTTGTACGTACGTAAGCACATACAGCTAGACACTCGCATTCCAAATGCCACTCCAACTGCTATGGGACGCTCTAAAGGTCAAAGCGCCCAGCAACATGTGCTGGCAACTGTACTTACTTTTTTGTTCTTTTTATCAACTCCACAGTTTAACTAATCTTGCTAGATGGTAGGAGAAGGGCACTGTCAAATTATTCCCCCAGCAAAACATTTCTATTTCTATAGGAAAATTCGTGTCTAGGAGAATAACTTGGTTAGCAGGTAATGTGTTTATAATGTGTATAAATACTTAGGCCCTTCCATAATTTTCTTCATAAATACTATTATAAAGAGTCCAAGAATATTAATTTTGTCATCCCCAGAGTCCAGATGATCAGGTCTCCTATTCGCTGCTAGGTTACGCTAGGTTTCACTCCTCAAATCTTTCAGGAATATGGAAATACGTTGGGCATACTGAAAGTCTCTGGATCTGGCCACTTGCAATAAAAGAATGAAAAACAATTATGTAATTCGAAAATGATGGGAACATTTTTACTTTTTAATTTGCGAGATTTGTCATTTTAACGTCCTTTCGAAAGTTGTGTATCGCTATCAAAATTAATTTAACTCGTGAATATTTTTGTTCAATGTTTTTTTTTATTTTCGTTGTGACATTACACGGTACACCTAGTATCGCTTGAAGATCAAAGTACAGTAACTGCAGATTGGTATGTCAACCAACACTTGCTTGCCCAGAATCTTAGAAAAAGTTCGCGAAAAGCGTCCTCGAATGAAGCAATGTCCTCCTTCACCACGATAACACATCCTCACATTCCGCTTAGGTTACAAAAGCCTATGTGAAGGCTTCAAATGTAGAACTGATGACGCATCCGCCTTACAGCCCGGACCACGCACCCTGCAACTTCTTTTTGTTTACAAAAATTAAAGACAAACTTTTAGAGGCACACATTTTACGAGCCCCGAATCGGCGGTGAATGCGTTGCATGAAGCCATTGAAAAGGTCCCTAAGCAAGACTGGTCCATCCAACTGCTCTGAACAGTGGTTTCAGCGAATGCAAAATTGCATTAATTGCGAGGGAATATACTTTGAAAAACAGAAAATGTATCGTAAGTCTTATATCTAGTCTTTATCAGAATCCAGAAACTTTCAGTATGCTCTTAGTAAAAAACTGTCCTGAAATGACTTTTTAATCCAAATCCTTGAGAAATCCAGGTTTTTTTTTTTGTAGTTTCCTTTTACTCTCGTTATTATTCAAATAAATATAAACCGATTTTTTATTTTTCGACATTCGCATTAAAATATAGTTTTCCAACAAATAATAGTTTTATTATAATACTCCTAAAATTATATGATTTTCTATATTTCGAATACCTAACTCAAATCTATTGCAATAAGGCTAATTAAAAATAATGCCATAAAATGAAAATGTCCCGATTTTTTATAAGGATCACCTAAAAAAATATTTTTCAAACAGACAATAGAGACAACTTACCTATCTTACTGATTTGTACCTACTGTTGATTGCCGTTGTTGACTTCACATAGACTAATCGTCCATGAATTTACATCCTGAAAATATCTTCTGTTGGTATGAAAATCTGGAAAAACTGACCTTACATTCCCCCACAAAATATCTAACGTCTTTAGTTTGCCATCCTACACAATGTCATTGAACACTTTCTTTTGGTACTGTAAAGGGTTGAGGAACAACTTCCCCATAAGAGTTGGCAAAGATAACCTTCGCATTAGGCTTATCATCGGAATCAGTGGGAGTCTTTTCAATAGTACGTACGACATCCATGCCTTCTAAAATCTTACCAAACACTACATGTTTACCGTCCAGGAAGGGAGTCTTGTTAGTAGTGATGAAGAACTGGGAACCATTGGTATTTTTCCCAGCGTTGGCCATCGATAGCCAGCCAGCACCGTAGTGCCTTAGTTCAAAATTCTCGTCGTCGAAACGCGTACCGTAGATGGAGCGTCCTCCAGTCCCGTCTCCTTTTGTATAGTCACCTCCCTGGATCATGAAGTTATTGATCACGCGATGAAACATGCTTCCCTTGTAGCCTTGTCCTTCAGCTTTTTGAGCTAACTGGAAAAAGTTTTCCACGGTCTTTGGTACCGTCTGGCCGAAGAGTCCTATGACAATTTTGCCGACATTTTCATCCCCAATCTTCATTTCAAATGTTACCTTGTGGGTGACTAGAAGGTCTGGTGTTTTAACACTTGGGCCAGGATCAAGGGACTTAGGAGAGGAGTCTACTGGAGGTGATTGGGCTTCTGATTTTGATAATGATGACGTTTCCGACCGTTTTCGGCGAAACAAATAGCACATATAATGCAGTTTCTAGCACACCAACTATTAAAATTCCTGTTTTGTTTTAAATTTTATTTAATACAGATCGAAAATTAAATCTTACAAACTTGAGGCTGTCTTGGAGTATAAAATAAAAGATCTTTCCCGGAGCAGAAGTAAATTATGTACCTATTACAAAACTATTATTTGTTGATAAATAAATTGACTGACTGATAGGTAGGTAAGTATAGAAAATGTAGGTAATGACTGACTGGCTGACTGACAGATCAACACAGAGCCGAACGAAACTAGGTTGGTCTTAGAAGATGTTGGGGATGTCGTCGTCGGCAAACTGAAAAGTATTTTTGGAAAATTTCACACAGTTATAATAGTAAATAATACTTAATAACAAACAAAATTACTACGTAGGTAGGTAAGAGAAATGCTATCGATAGTATCGATTCTATTGAAGAATGTCGATAGCATCGATAGTCCTATCGAAATAGTAACTGAATTTCAAGGTCAACTATCGCTATCGCAACAACACTACGCCACCGCTTTACATTCAAAAATACACGCACTGCCATCTGTTGAATTATTATAGAAGTTAATTCAAGACATACGTGTATCATGCGTGTATCGGACATCGGAACGGAATGCAAAGAGGATCTAAGGGACGGAATGCACTTACAGAGCGTAGACATTACAGAGTGCGTTCCAAGTTCCAAAGCTGCCAAAAGGTGCAAGAATCACTCGGAGATAAACCCGGAATGACAACCTTTTTCACTTCCACTTCATTCTAAATCCCATGTGTGCAAGTGAACTAGACTGTCAATATCACGTTTTGGATAATTGTAATCATCAAGTTTTGGAACATTGATGTTTGTTGGATTTAATTTTTTTATGTAATAATATATATCCATATTTTATATTTTCCCCTATATAGATATTTATCTACTTGATTATTTACTTGATCTTACTTACCTCTACCCTGTCCTGTCTTTTCCAAATTATTCGGTTGATATTATAATAAAATTGTTTAAGCGCGTTTAGTTTCCCAAACTTGACATTGGCACAAAGTTAAACTAGTGCCATAACAAAAAAAAACTATTGACTGACTGACCCTGCGTTCTCAGACGCGCTGAAATCGATCTATCAAACATAAAAATTTGCTTCGCTAAAAAATGCGACTCTAAAAATCGCTGCAACAAAATAATAACGTACGCGAAAACTAACAAACAAATCGATTAAAGTACCCGTAATCGCGTTCCGAATCACTGTCAGTCATTCATTTTTTTGCTTTTCTGATCGCTAACAGCGCTGAAAGTCTGTTTCGGAATGCGCCCTGACTGTCGTCTGTCAGAATGATGAAATTTCGAAAATTTGTATTTTGTTTCCTTTTACCTATTTTTTAACAATATAGTTGAACAATTGCCAGGCAAGAGAAACCCTATTGCAGGTAAGCAAAACCCTACCACACTACCTAATCTAAGATGTTTGATCAGGCAAGATACCCACAAAATTGGCAAACATTGCGCAAAAACATTTTTTAATAAGCAGAAGAGTTTTCCTATGAAAACTGGTTGGTTCCCGTTTTGCTTATTGGTAGGTAGTAGGTGCAAAGGGTCCTATGGCTTTATCTAGTACCTACAAAAAGGTACTCTGTGCTGTGTCTGCTTTATTATCTTTTCCTGCCTGAAGTGCCTGAGCAAGCCGTCAGTGTTGCCAACTCGGTCTCAGGTTTTGAGGTTAAATAGGATTTTAAAAAGGGCTAGATTTCCCTTTTTTTAAATAGGGCTAGATTGCTATTTCAATAAATAAAAAGGGTTGGATTTAGAAGTGCAAAGAAAAAAATAAACTCTACCCAGAAGTCGGAACAGTCGGTTAGGTTAGACTGATGTCAACAACAGGGGTTGGCGACCGCAAGTTAGGTCTAACCGGTCTTTAGTTCATGGATTTTCGTAAAAATTGGTAGAGAATATACCAGTCGCCAAATCAAAACCTACTACAAAAAGAAAAAAAAAAGAAATCATGTCATTTATGTGTACAAATTGTGTGATTTAGGTTAGAAAATTGAGATTTTCATTATTTATTTTCGGAATATTAATATGTCTCCTGAAGGTAAAATCGATGTGGCGGGATTCAGTTAAGCCCTCTAAACCTCCCTTCATGCTCTGTTTCCTCCGATCGAGTCCAATTATTTCAAAATTTAACCAATAAAAGAAGTTGTTTTCGTGATCATTGCTATTTGCACTATTTTCAAGAGAAAAAATAAGTGTCTTTGAACCGACATCAATTCCGTCCGAAAAAGAAATTAAATAGATAGGTACCTATAGCTAGATTACTGTACAAATATTTTAGATTCATAGAAAACAACCAAAAACGACAAGATGGTGAAAACGGGATGACACTACAGTATTGCTTCTTTTAAATTTCTTCAGTTTTTTGATACACTGTAGTGTCGTGGGCTTGCGAAAACCATTTTTCGATCCTAGCGTACGTTTGAGAAATATTTTGTAAGATGTGACTCAGACTGGCTGGACAATTCTTCCAAATAAGCCACGTTTAAGTAGTGACCTACTTAAACGCGGCTTATTAGTAACGCGGCGTAAAAGTAAATAGTAAAATCATGGTCACCACATAATATTTATAGAAATTTGTATGGGAAAATAACAATGATCAATATCTCTGAAACTATGGGAGGGATCGTCGTCACATTTACAAGTTATCTTAATCGTCGCCGTCACTAAATGTTGAAGAAAATTTGGAAGCCGTAGACCATCAGACAGCGCAGATACAACGAGCCAGCCAGCCAGAACATCAGGCTGGCTCACCAAGTTTTCATCGATTTCTCGTAAACGCTTTTATGTGACGTCATGAAACAAACGCTATGACTGTCACAAATTCCGTCACTAAACCTTGTTCGAAAACGCTTTCATTGTCGAGATTCAGAGGTGCCAGCCAGAAGTTTAATACCTAAGTTCAGGCTGGCTGGCCACGCTTTTCGTTGTTTTTTAGCTAAATAGCTATACGTATCTCAAAAATTCAAACTGGATGCCTGTCACAATTTTAGGTGACGCCGTATTAATAAGCAAGAAGTAGTTAGAATCCCTTCTGTTCGGAGATTGAGTTGAGATTTCTGAGTCCTATTTAATAGCTTTGTCTGCCCAGACCATCATGTAAATAATTTAAGTGATCAATGTGATTAACAAATACAAAGTAGTCTTTTTTAATTCTCATCAAGATTAGTTATGTTGTGGAGAATTATTCGCTTAAGTTTTTATGAAATCAAGATTATAGTTTTTCTTAAACAAGATATGAATATTTTATCATTTTTAAGATTCGCTATTGCCAAAAAAAGCCGACATCATGGCACAAAGTATTAAACCTAATGAAAAAGGCAAATGGGTGCCAAAGCATGGAATAATGTGGAAATTTCCCAAAAAATCCGATATCATGGCACAAATTGTTAAACCTAATGGTAAACGCAAATGGGTGCCAAAGTATGGACTAACTGCAATCCCAAAACTAATTAAAATATCTAACCAATTAAATCCTCTAAGGGATTTGAATAAGTGGCCCAAAGAATATAGAGTGGCCCTGGAAGTTGATTATGCATTCTGGAAGCAAGTTATATATTCATTAATAACCATCAATGAAGAAAAGAATATGACTACTGTTACCAATGCAACAGCAATATTTGATACACTATTTCAACAATTTGTTAATAAAGATTTGTGGATTTCGCTTTGTGAAAAAATATCAGAGATTATAAAAGAAGAATCACTATATCAGAGCATTATAGAACTTGTACTGTTAACCGCATTACATGAGAAGGATAGTGTCCACAACCGCATTGCTGAAATGCCATCTCTACTTTCCGAAAATCCATGGTACATTATGTGCAAAAACATTTTGCCATTGGTGTTAGACGAATATCAAAAATGCTATATTGTACTTCTATTTCTTGCTCTTTCTGGGCAGCAAAAAGTTTTATTATTAAACTATTTGACAGGAAACACTGAAGAAATAGTTCAAACCAATAAAATAGAAAATATCTTTTCATTTTTATTTATGACCCAAGAACATTGGGTAAACCTCACCCAAGTTGTTGAGCTACTCAAGCGAAAAAGGGAAATTCTCAAAATGCTATCAATTGATGCAAAATGTGCTTCTGATTTACTAGGTAATGAACAAAACCAAAATTTTATGCCTGATGCAACAACGCCTATTAAGAAAGGAGATTCTATAATCTCAAATAAAATGTATGTTGAAAATGCTGAAATCACAGCATCATTATACAAAGAAATTCAACAAAACCAAAATGGTGATGTTGCTACACCAGTTGTAAAATCAGAAAACTACGAAGTTGAAGAAGATGAAAACGTTTGCGTAAAAAATAAAAGAGCAATTGTTAAACAGGAAGCAAATATTGATGATGTACCTATTGGTTTAGTTGTTAGTCGGGCAGAATATATAGAAGTGAAACAAGAAATATTAATAAAACAGGAAGACACAAAAGTATTCGAACTAGAAAACATTAAAATAAAAGAGAAAGAAAATGATGAACAAGCTCAAGATACTAATGCTCCTTTACCAAACCTAAATGAAATTAAAACAGAGCCAGATTGTGAAAATATTGTGATAGTTGATGAAGAAAATAAAAAAGAACACACGTTATTAGATAAACTTATAATAGACTATAGCATACAACAAATAAATAATGCAAGTGCAAAATTTACTATCAATGAAGAATGCATTAACATACTAAGTGAAGATGATGATAGTGATGATTGTGTTATACAAGAGGATAACAAGTTAGAAGTAGCACAATTATTAAACATGTATCATGAGATTGTAGACAATCCGGAAAAAAATATAGGAATCCCTACAGCAGCCGAAAATATTAACCAAGTAGAAAATATTATAGAAATGGATGTATCAGAGGAATGCCTTGATTCTGAGGTGAGTAGATAATTATTGTAATTTTTTAATGTTTTTAATTCCTTTTACTCGTTACGTACATGAAATGAGACTTTTATGCTCGTATAATACAGATACATATTTTCTAGCCTCAGAACGTTTAGCTGCAGAATGTCCCTTTCCCAAAATGTCCCTTTCCCAGAATGTCCCCTTCCCAAAATATCCCTTCCCAGAATGTTCCCTTTCCAAAATGTCCCTTTCCCATAATCCCTTCCTCAAAATGTGTTGTGTATTTTTTTCTGTTGATAAAAATAATCAACATAAGACAATAGTAAATTTTATGATATTTTATATTATATATATTTTTAATATATATTTTTGGTGGAGGTGGAGGTACATATATTGTGGGTTAGGTGGGGGTAGGGGATGGGGAGGTAGGGGGGAGATATTTTCCCCGTTTCTTCACCTCCCCCTGCCCCATTATGCTATTTAAAACACGATTTTTTATATTTAATTATTAAAAAACATAACTACAGGTAACTATTATTTCAATCAAATACAACGTGTTACAAAAAATACCAAAAAAAGAATATTTTTATCAAAGGCATTTAATTAAAATTTTCCCATCTCTAGTGATCAGCTGTGTCAAAGAATATTCGGACCAGATATGTAATTTTAGGTCAATGTGCCTATTTTTACCGCTATGCTTAAAAATTGTTAACGTACTACTTGTACCATAACATTCACATTAGAACAATTAATTTCAAAATGAAAAATCTACAAATAAATATAAAAAGCCTTGTTAAATAATTGTAATGAAAAATTACAGTTATGAAATAATGAATTAAATATCTCAAAATAATATTTATGTTTGTAAATACGTAAACAAGATAATTAAGGCAAAAAAGAAAATATTTTCTAACATAAATTGATACAAGTACTCTTTTAAAAATGTAGGCACAAATGGTGTACAAATACTTTTCCGTTCTGAGAATCGATAGTCTATATTTTAGATGTCAATTGACACTAGAGATGGGAAAATTTTAATTAAATGCCTGTGATGAAGAATATTCTTTTTTTTGGTATTGCCTTATGTTGATTTTTTTACAGAAAAAAATACATACATAACACATTTTGAGGAAGGAATATTTTAGGAAGGGACATTATGTGAAGGGGACATTCTGGGAAAGGGACATTTTGGAACCAGGGGACATTTTGGGAAAGGGACAAAAGATAGTACATGCGGCTGGACACTAGACGTGTATAATGTGTATATACGTTCATAAGTCAATCTTTTCTCAATTATTTCACCTATCTTTTAGCAATCCAAAATCGGCGATTGCCGTTTCAGAACTTTTTGCGCTAGTTCTAGCGCTTTTCTAGGCTCCTCAGCTCTTTTTTTTTTTTAAAACAACTAGTCAATAAAATTGTAAAATAAATATTGGTAACCTCCAAATTAGACCAGAGTCGGGATCTATGAGCCATAAAACTTCCTGCGTTCCGAATCACTGTCAGCTTCCGAGCTGTCAGCCATACATTTTTTTGCTTTTCTGATCAATGACAGCGCTGAAAGTCTGATTCGGAATACGCTCGTCGTCTATCCTGCCAAAATGTCAAAATAAGAATTCATTTGCAGCTAAACATGATGATGAACACAAAAATGTGACGGAGTTGTTGAACTTAAAATGTTATTAAATATGAATGCTTTTTTTCCTATCTTTTCGCCTCGCGCTCTCAAACCCATAGCAAGTTTAGTGGATTTTTTCAATTCAATTTATTTTTTTAAATTAATGGCGTTCCCAAAATGATTTCGCCAGTATCAAGTGTTATTGTGTTTTTTTAGTTCGACTAACGAGCTTCATGAGAGATTTTTTCAAAATAAAGCCCTTTTTTGACAAGAGTTGTTTTTTTTCCATGAACGGCAACACTGGCAAAGATTTTAAAAAACATCGAACGACCATCTTTCAGCTTTCTTTTCTTTAGTGTAAAGTGGTGCCAAAATTTCTAAAATTTCGGTTGATAATCATACAAAATTGTTGTTTATGTTATCTCAGTGCCTTTTGCAATATGGGAAAGACTTCGCGTGTTTCTGTTAGTTGAATAGTACTTATTTCGTTCGTGCATCACTTTATTTTGGATAATACTGGTAAAAAAATTAGATTACGCGAATGTTCAGGCTATTTTGTGGAAAATAAAGTGCTGCAGCGTTTTCTAACAAGCTTATTTGCATGCTGGTTTGCATTTTTAATGATATTTTTTTGCATCTACATTTTTGGTAACCTACAAGGCTAACATCTGGCTTGCAAGGCCACAGACAGCCTTGTAGGATCATTCACTGAGATGGAAAAAGGCCTCAATTTTGTTTTGTATTTAAGCCTACATTTTTTGCCAATACTAGGTAATTGAATGCTCCTAAAATGTTCTTTGGTTTTGTGTAAGAGCAGTTTAATTTGCTTGATGTGAGTGGGCTAGGTACTGTGTTGTTGATGGTTGAGTAGCCTAATTCACACTACTTTATATAGCATTTAGTCGAGTATGGAGTAATTTAGTATCTAAATATGTTTGAACCACAAAAAAATTCACTATTATAGGTACTGTACGCTCACTAATTCACTAATATACTGTACGCAACTGAGTACGCTCACTAATTCACTAATATACTGTACGCAACTGAGTACAAATAATTTTTGGTCAATGTAATTTAGTCAATAAATTACTCGCCACTAGTGCAAACTAGGCATAAGGGCGCCTCTTTTTATCTATGTTTTGTTACTAACTTATTTTAAATCAGAAAAAGAGATCATAGAATCTGTATCAAACCTCGAGCTATAAGATTACCAAGGTTATATGTAGCTAGAAAATAGGTTTAGTGTACCTAATAGGACATATTAACTGCAGTCAAGTTTATAGATTTTTATTTATATACAAATTAAACCTATGTTGCTAATATGGTGCATAAGTGGTACAATGGTGGCGATTTAGACAGTCACGCTCTAATCCAAGTTCGTCAGTCCTTTTCACCTTTTAAAGACTAAAAAGGGAATTGCAACCTTATGGCCGTGTCGATTGCACAATTTTAGAGAGCACTTAAAACATGCGACTTAAAAATCTCTTAAACTGACAGCTATGCCTTTTTTTAGGTTATCATTCATTAATTTTTTTTTCTATTTTGTTTTACAAATTAGTAGTAAGATTGTAACACAAAATTATTTTATCTATCTGTTGTTTTATATGCACAGCAAACTATTTAACTGCAAATAAGCTTGGTTTTTGTATATCACAAGTTTTGTACATACCTATTTCTTTCTTTAATCCAATCTTCTGGTGTGTTGTGTGTGTATTTCTGTTGCACTGCCATTTTTTTTTTGCTATTAGATATTTTTAATATACATACATGACTGTAAAAATAAAGCCAAATTAATCTTTATTGCAAGTAACAAGGTGTTATTAGGAGTGAAATAATTCTTCAAACGGAGCTGGTCACCCGTCTGCGCTCCGTCGCAGGCATCCCCCACAAGACATACATACATACAAGGTGTGAAGTATAAGTATATCATTATTGATTATTAAATGTGTTCACAGAGAAAACCTAGCACATCTAGCAGCATCAGTAGCAAATCTGATAAAATGTTAAATGCTACAATGAGCTCTCAGAAACTTCTAAACAAAATGAAAAGGAAACGCAGTAAAAAGAATGCAAGCGTCAAGAAGTTATTTGAGCAAATGCGCAATGAAAGTCTAGCTTCCTCTTCTACTGCTGATAATACCGTTATTGTTCTTGATGACACCATAACACCAAAGAAACGGAAATGTACACCAATTGCAGAGCAAAATAGCAAAAGGATGAGATATTTTAGTAAAAATGTACCGGATGCCTGCACTCCCATAAAATTTGCTGAAGCACAAGTAGTTAACCAGAGCACTCCTAAAAAGAGTTCTCCGGTACACTGCTCCACTCCAATAAAAAACGATGCAGATTTTATACCAATTACATCAAAATCTAATAACGATATAAGTGCTGTCCAGAATTTAAATGAAGAAGTCACAGACTTAACCAAAGAAATTAATTACGATTCACTTGTTACAGTAGACTTAACCACTGAGACTTTGAATCGTAGTTCTGTTAGCAAAATTCAGAATACGGTGATAGATTTGGATGATACTGCTAATAATAATAATAATGCAGACTGCTCAATTGTCTCCGTTAGTAATTCTAATTTGTCTCTCAGCGGTGAGTCTGATGTGACTGTTTTAAATATATCCCAAACTAAAAAGGAAAGACAAATGCGTAAATTCGCCAAAGGCATATCAAAATTAGATGCGGCTGAGAAAGGCCGGCTTTTGGAATTAATAACACAAAATATTTTCAGCGGTTGTAATGTATTAGGTAGAAAGAAAGGGAGTGTACATAACGATCCTAGGGTAAGTGAATTTTTAATTATATTTTTAGTGGAGAGATTGAAAAACAAAGAAAATTATTTGCTAATCTAAGATCATTTCAAGGCATGTGACAATATCAAAGAAAAAGTAGTTCTTATTATAAACGTGTAAATATCTACTAACCGAGAACACTTCTTTTGTGTTTTCAAGAATACAACCTTCTTACGATATAGGTATTAACATAGGTATTATTATTTAGAAATAACATCAAGATCTGATCCAGTCGACATGTGGAGAATAATTCACTAAAAGTAATACTGATAATGTAACCTATTTATTTTCTTTAACTAATTCATTTAAATATACAGAAACCTTAATGCATCTTTCTCTATTTTTCAGGAAACAACAACTAGGGCGACAGAAACAGCAGAAGACACTTACATAAAAGAAGTGATCTTAGGACAAACGGCTTCACGAAATAGCATTGGCAGTAATATTTATAACCCCGAAAAAGACGTTAAAAACAAAACCGGACTTCGTATGGTTGTTATAGACGGTAGCAATGTGGCGATGGAGTAAGTATTGAAAAAAATTCCTATCAACATTCATGAAGACAACGGAACGTAAGTTTAAGTGCTTAAACTTGTTCTTTGGGCACTTTTTGTTTGCTACTTCTGCTACTCCAGATTGGGAAGAGAAGAGTTTCAAGATGAAAATATTTAAGTGCATACAATCGACTTCTAAGAATGACGAATGTTCATAAAGTACATCTAAAACTTTTAGGTCGTCATCATTATAACGACTTGCTAGCAAAATGACGCATAACCTCATACTGGGGCAGTCTCATGAAGTGATTTTTATTTTGACAGTGTCCCACCGGGATCCGAACCCAGAACCGCAGAAAGATAGGATAGGATAACTTGACTGCGAACTACAGCATGATTTTGCAATTCCTAGGAAAATTTAAATATAATGTTCAGACCATCATAAGCAACAACTTTTCCCAAGGTACCTACATGGGTTGAAAACCCCCAAAAAAATTTCGACCTCCCATACATGTTCCTTGGGAAAAGTTGTTGCTTATGATAGTTTAAATTTTGCTAGGGATTGCAAAATCATGCTGTATAAGTAACTATTATTATTTGTTGAGAAAAGACTATTTTTTTCTGTGCCTATCATAATCAGATGGATATATTTTTCCGTTGATGGTATTGTCCGTCGAAAAGAAATATGCGCAATCGTCATTCTAAACGCGGACGTTTTGAGAAGTGGATATTATGCGCCTAAATTAGGGTGTGCGGGTTCGATTCTCGTGCCTAAAAATGGCTTGGGTTATAGGCAAAAGTGGATGTAAACATTGAAACACGACTGAAGCAGCTGCTCCAAGTAACCGGGTTCGATTCCCGGGTTTATAATGGTTTTTGTTATGGAATTTTTGAGCTGTCGTCTGAAGGTAATTTGACAAATCTTTTTTTTATTTTATTTTAGTAATATAATAATAATAATTTATTGAGAAACTTATTTTACAACATAATACTATCGACCAAACATTCCAATAGGGATACAATAAAACATATACTTTGCCAAAGAGATACATAATTTGACCATTCAGTCGGAATCTCCTTTTAAGCTAATAGCGTAGCCTGTGCCAGGAGATGCCGCTCTTCCTTAACATGGTTATTATACTTAAGTATATATTTTGTAAACATAATTTGTTTTATTTTTATTTTATTTTTTTAAACAAGCCTAGTGAAACATTTCCAGTTTTATTATTAATTAGGTTTAAAGAAGAGGTATTTGGTAGGTAGTACGTTAGTACATCATAATTCAATTTCCCTTACACGGAGTGAATATGCTGACATAATTACATAATTTATAAGAAAATTTTATAAGTTTTAAAATTTTATACAAGCTGCATGATGATCATGCGTAGAGGTTTGTGTGTGTGTGTGTGTGGAATGTATATGAGAGTATAATACTAGTTAAATTTATTTAGCATGATTTTATTACATAAGTTAAGATGCCCGAAGTGTTTAAAAGTTTATTTTAATCTTACTTAAGGTAAACCTAGTGTAGGCTTAGTTTGATATAAGCACCATGTCTCTTGTCTATCACTACCTAATTACAATTTATTAAGTACGTAGCCATCATAGCCACATCCACCATAGTACAGGGTATCCTAGTTTGGGGACCAGGCACTAGACTTTAATTAAATACACCTGTTTGTAATTATATCGCAATGTTAATTATGTAAGAGCTGCTTAAATAAATAAAATTTTCATTTATCATTAGGATTTTCTTAAATAATATTTTAGTATTCTGACCTGTGGGAGCAAGTCGAGTCAACAGTCAACAGCCATCTATCGGGCTTCTTGGAACTAATTTTTATTAAGCTGTTGATAATCTTCCCATGTTTTATTGATATTTTGTCGTGTTCCAGGCACGGTCGCGGCCGATTCTTCTCTGTGAAAGGTCTTAAGATTTGCATCGACTATTTCTTGAGAAGGGGCCACAACGTGAAGGCATTCGTACCGCGGTTTAGGTAAAGTTAAAAAAAAAACTAGGTTGTAACATACACTAGCTTTCCGCCCGCGGCTACGGTCGCGTTGTGTAAGATTTTCCCGTCGGAATAAGAATTTTTCCCGTAAAAAGTATCCTATGTGTTAATCCAGGTTACAAACTATCTCCATTCCAAATTTCAATCAAATCCGTTGAGTACTTTAAGCGTGAAGGGGGAACAAACATCCAAAATTTATAGTGTAATGTGATACACGCTCATATCCCCGAGAGGGTGAGCAGAGCTTAGTGAGCTCCCACGAAACACACACTATGATCTTTATATTTCTTAGGACACCTAGGACAGGTTGCCAGCATGTCGCCTATCGCACTAAACCCAAATCCCTTAGTCGCCTTCTACGACACCCACAGGAAGATGTGGGATCAAATAAAAAAAAACAACGGCCCGTTACAGTCCACTGCTGGACTATGAGCCTCCTCCACTTAAGTGGAGGGTTTTGCCATAATCTCCACGCTTGGCAGGCGGGTTGGAGATCGCAGATTAAAAGCTTACTGTATCAGAGAGCGCTGCTGCCCGTTCCCTGTTCAATTTGTAGTCTCTAAGTCGCCTCTTACGATACCCACGGGAAGAGTAGGGGTTGGTGACAAGATGTGGGATGGTCCGACTTAATGCCGGGATCCACACGGCGCGGGCGGCTCTTCCCTTAGTCGCGTTTTGCGACGCCCATGATGGTTGAAATTGCTGTAAAATAGTAATTATGTAATAAGTTAATAGTATATGGATTTTTTTTATTAGTTTGGGCTCGGCCTTGTTTGGGATCAGACGGCCGTGAGTGAGATGTCTGTCCCCAAATATTTATTTATATTATAGTTTAAACAACTTATTTGCGTTGTCCAGTTTCCTCGTAACGACTTTCCTCTAAACTCGGAACAAGGAAGGTTTCCTGGAAGAAATTTCTACCTTAGCAATCAGATTGCTCATTTGTACAATCCTCTTTTTTGTCTATTTCTTGTGTATAGGACATTGGTACAAAAATTGGGAAATAAATGTTGCGTTCGTCATCTCTGTTAACGAGTAATATTCTTCTTCGTCATCGTTTGGGTTGTAAGATCAGTGTTATAGAGCCGCCAAAGGTATGACATGGCTCGTGAACAACTAAATATAAGCCGGGACCAACGGCCGTGCCTTCCGAAGCACGGAATCATCTTCAGCCTGCAATGCCCTAACCAAACTGGGGAAAGTCTTACAAAGAGATTTTTACTTGACAGTTCTCCCACCGGGAATCAAACCACGGAGACTATTCTAATGTACGCCCTCCATGGGGCCGTATGTTTCCAGGTGCAAGTTTGGTAAAAGCAGCGATCCAAGACTGCTGGATGAGCTGGAACGAGCAGGTCTGGTCGTCTACACGCCCTCCAGGGAAATACAAGGGAGGATGATCACTCCTTATGATGACAGGTGAGGATAGTTAACTTCCTTCCTATTTATAGCGTCCGGTACCTTGGCAAGGCATACTGACATAGATTGGTTTGTAAATGTGCATGGCCATATCGTAAAATTGACCACATCATGAAATTTTCGATCATTTCATGAAATGGTCACATTTCATGATGTGGGTAACTAAATTTGACCAGATCATTAAATCGTGAACATTTAACGATTTTGTCGTCCACGATTGGCCATATCGTGAAAATAGGGCATCCACGAAATATTTAATAAGAATCTAAATTATGTTTGGTACTTATTGTTCTCTAAGTCCGACACACATTTTCAGAGTACTTTTTCATCATAAACTCTTTTTTCTTCCTCATTTTAATAATGTATTCACTTTTTCACGGCGAGAAATAACGCGGCCGCCATGTTGGTACATAAACAAAGCGCTTCCAGCGCCTCTTCCATCGGCAATTAATGTAATAATTTTACGATATGATCAAATAATCTTGACCATTTCATGAAGTAGCCGCGTTTTAGTTGAACATATCGACAAACGATTTCTTATCATTGATCTGGCCAAGGCACATCATGATGTGGCCAATAGACAGTGAAAATTTCATGAAATGTGACCATTTCATGACATGATCGAAAATTTCATGATGTGGTCAATTCTACGATATGGCCACGACATTATGTAAGGTGCCCCGTTATTAGTGTTAAATATTTTCAGGGCTGAAAAAAGAAGTCCTCATCTTCACTTCATAAAAAAATGAGATCAATTTACCATAACCATAAAAAACATCGCCCTCAACCAACTGATCACTACTACATTTGCATTCATGCACGCACACACGCGTTTGATGCGTGTTTACATGTATCTAGAGTAATGTAAGTGTACATGCAGTCAGAGGGTGATCTCTTTTTGTCATATTTAATGATATTTTTTTTGTTAGAAAAACTATTAAACTAACGTGTAGAAATATCGAAATATTTTTTTTACGTGACACAGCTTTCTTAAGAACTCCACACCCATCGTAAAAGACCCACCTTCAGCAAGACTTCAGCTTTGGGCTGAAAGGTTTCCCCAAACGGACACCCACATCCCTCCTGCGGAACACCTCCCTCCAGGCCATCAGCTACCTTGGGCGACCTGGAGGGCGCTCAATCGAATTCGCGTGGGTGTGGGTAGATGTAGGGCAAATTGCAAAAGGTGGGGCTTCACTGATGACGAACAGTGTGACTGCGGCGATACGCAAACTTTGGAACACCTGTTGTCTTGCTCTAACTGCCCTGTTTCTTGCTCTATACAAGATCTAAATGAATGATAAGGCAGTAGCTCTAGCCAATTTTTGGGTTGGACTGGTTTAACCCCATCGACACGAAAAGAAAAGAAGACGTGACTATTATGACTATTACTTTCAGCCCTGAAAATATTTGACACGCACCTTATATTGAAGTGGATGGTTGTTTCGGCAGTTTACTTACAATAACTTTAAAAATCTCCATCCTCCAGGTACATAGTCCAATGCGCAGCAGAATTTGACGGCGTGATTGTATCCGGCGACAACTATCGTGATCTGGTGCGCGAGAATCCAAGATGGCGGTTCGTCATAGAGAATAGAGTGCTACCGTTCACGTGGGTCGATGACGTGCTTATGATTCCGAAGGACCCGCTGGCTAGAAATGGGCCGACGCTGGAGCAGTTCCTGAGACACCCTGAAGCAGGGCCTGGAGTAGCACAGATGGGCTTTCCATTTGGAGGCCCACCACCCGGAGGCCATTACTGAGGTTTTCAATTCGGAGGCCCTCCACTCGAATGGCCACCATTTGGAGCCATTTGGCCGTAGTCATATTACATACTCATGTATAACTAAAATTATACTAGTGTATGAGGGTTGTTTAGTTAAATTTGTTTTTAACGAGGCAGCTGTTCTGAGTCCAGATTAAACATTATTCTTTTATAAAATATTTTAGTAGTTGTGCTCAAGATAAATGTGCTAGGCATAGGTAAGTTTTCAAGAACACGTATTTTAGTTATTTTTGAATTGCTTTTTTTTTATGGAAGGAAATGCGTTATTGTATGTACGTGTATATGTATGTATGTTTGTTTATATGTACCAATAGAATGTACCTACCTACATGCAATTACTATTAACTATTATATATATCAGAAAATCATAACTTCATTAAACAAATTTCGAAAGAAGAACGAACAAAACGACAAATTTTATAATATTTAAACCACAGTCAAAATCATTCAAGGTTAATTATTAAATAAATTAATAATTATTATCAGCTGGTTAAATTAAAAATAAATAATTAACTACTGAACGGATTTGGATGAAATTTCGAATAGGGATAGTTTGTTCGTTGTATTAGCTAACACACAGGATATTTTTTACGGGAAATAATCTTGTTTCCACGGGAAAATCTTTTAACGTGAGCGTAGCTGCGGGTGCGCACAGCTAATTTATGTATATTTAGACATATTTTTTTTATAATGAGGTTAGGTTGGTACAATTATTTTTAATCAGAATTTTAGAACAAATTTTAGATAAAAAAATAATTATGTACTCTAAATGCACACATTTTTAATTGATGATAAGTGATGACTTATATTTATAACAACTATTCTGTTTGAGGGATTATTTTATTTAATAGTTTATTGTACACAAAATTTATTTTTCCGTTAAAAGTCCTATTTTGTCATTATTTTTGATTAAAAATTTTGAACTAATTTACGATTAAAAATTAATGATAGAATTACACATTGTTTATGAAATCATTTGCTATTATAAAATTTTATAAAAAATGATTTGGTAGTTTAAAATTAGACCTAGCAACTTTTGGTCAGTCGTCTTTTGATCACACATACATTTTTGGAATATTAAATTTTGCTAAATAAAACATGTTCATTTTGTTATATACCTGCCATATACCGAACAAGGGCAGTCGTAGTTCTTTTAAAATTGCTCGATGAAGTTTAGATATTCTAATATGCAGCTCTATTAAGGCATTTAAAATTACCTTTTTTTAGATATTTATTTTAATTTTATTGATGTTACCATGTAAAATGTTTAGTTAAAATCGGGATAGAAAATAGTACCTAGTTGATAGAATACTACCTATATATAAACACAAAATGTTACTCTGAGAAAACACAAAATATTAAAAATGTGGTCGATAAAATTGTTTCATAAGTCATAGTATTTTTAGAACTGATAAATATTTAATTAAGTATGGTTAATTGTACTATATCGTATACGATTGTATATAATTTATTCTAAAAATACTTATACATAGTAAATATACCCACAAATTTATAGACGAGATTTTTTGTGTTTCCACTGAGTTGTGATTTTTTATATAAGAAGCTCTAGCGTTCAAGGTAATTGGCATAGGGTCTACGTGTCTCAGTTAACGTGTTCATAAATTAAACTGTCGGCTGAAGCCTCACCGCACATTGCAAGAGGGGTCGGCTTCGTAAGGCGCTGTTTACACAAAAGACAAACGGTGGCGGATAAGAATTTTATATGGGTGCGGAAAAAAAATACGACCATACACACACCTATTGTTGTAAGGTTCACCGCATATTAAAGACACACTTCCCTCTTCACTCGTTTTCTTTGTGTATAAATTGCGCCTAATGGGACGGCTCAACTTATACTGGAAATTCAACATTTGTGCATCAACCACCAGCGTAAGTTGACTAAACGCTCTTACCCTTGTACCCGATTTCAACTTTAAATGGTTAGTGCTTAAATTTTGTTAAAACCAGCATATGTTGGGCCGACCCGTCCCACGTTGTTCTTAAGAAACTATATTATTGAAACCAATAGAATAGAAATAGACAATACTTTGTTCACAAGATTGGAGAAACCAGAGTGTGTACCTACATTCAAAGGGTGGTTTCTATAATCTAGTTTGTCTGAAATTTAGCTCTTTTAGAAGATTACACTGTTCATAGCAAGTAGGTACTACTAGGTAGATAAAGGTTAGTTTCGCGTGCGATGTCTCGCGATTCTTATTTGTAAATAATTTTGCTAAGATGTTCTCTCTTTGAAAGATTGATAAATGACTGTGTAGTTATAAAAATAGTTAAAAAATAAAGACCATAATATGATTTAGAAAGAGTAATTTTATTTAATTAATTTCTTTAAAAAAATTTGAGAAAATAACCCAGGAAAGTTTTGAGTGTAAAATAATATCTAAGTGTGCCTCTCTGTCTAATCTTGAATTTCAAACCTTTATAACTCGGTCAATTTTAAAGATAGGGCAAAAAATCTTATAGTGTTCGATAGCAGAAACTAAAAAGTTTGGATTTATAAGATAAAAAAAGTAGTCCGATCCCCTATTATATATTTAGGGGGGTTGGGAGAGGGATTTTCTCAGCCTGCATCCTAGAAACCAATTTTTATTTTCACTTTATGTGGCATAGTTGCATGTTGGGAATTATTATAGAGGGGGGGGGGACACACATTTTACCACTTTGGAAGTGTCTCTCGCGCAAACTATTCAGTTTAGAAAAAAATGGTATTAGAAACCTCAATATCATTTTTGAAGACCTATTCCATAGACACCCCACACGTATGGGTTTGATGAAAAAAAAAATATTTTTAGTTTCAGTTCTATGTATGGGAAACCCCCAAAATTTATTGTTTTTTTTTTATTTTTGTATGAAAATCTTAATGCGGTTCACAGAATACATCTACTTGCCAAGTTTAGTTCTTATAGTTCTTATAGTTTCCGAAAAAAGTGGCTGTGACATACGGACGGACAGACAGACATGACGAATCCATAAGGGTTCCGTTTTTTGCCATTTGGCTACGGAACGCTAAAAAGTGTGGCGTTCGTAATTTTCAGCCTTTTAAATAAAAAAGTGTCGCTAATAAACGTGTGACCGTACGAGTGAGCAATAACCTCGCCGGACCCCTTATGTCTGTGCTTATGTTAGACAAACGCCCTCTTTGAGTAAAACTGTAAAACCAATCACAAAGGGTTTATTTATCATTGGGTAAAACCTTGATACGGATGAAAGTTTAGTAAATAAAACAATTTTTAGTTTAATTTTCAGTATTTTAATAAATTATGAAACATGCTTTTGTTTAAAACAATAGTCTGACGTAATTAACCTAATTTCTTTCCTTATTAATTTCATAATACCGGGCGTCCCAGGCAACACTGCGGCAAATTTTCTTTCTACAATATTTAAAATACTTTCCCTTCGAGTGGCATAGTCGTTGGACACTGTATATTGTTTTTCTACAAAGTCTTTTTGCAGCTAGAAACAACCTTACAATTCTGATCGATCCTTGAGCTTTACGAATCAATCGAAAGCATCTTAAAAACAGAATAAAAAATATAGAAAGAACGAATAACTTACCTAGTCTCACTAATGCAAAGCTCTCCAGCACGAAATAACACTTACAGTCTTCCAGTTATTATTATTAAAAAGCTATTTTTATACGTACGTTTATGTGTGCGTACAATAAAAATACGTTTTTTTCGAATCATCATTCTCCGGCCCTGTTCCCTTTATTTGGGGTCGGCGCAATATATTTTCTTCTTCCATTCATCCCTGTCAGACGTCACATCACTATTCACTCCCTTCTTACACATATCATCTTTCATATATCATACAATATACATGTTACGTTTACGTACGTGTTATTTAGTTAATACCTGTGGTTAATACATAATAGTTGTATATGAAGGTCTAGCCGCACTAATACGGAATCGCAGCACTGATCTGGAAAAACTCTTCTCTAGAGATCAAAATTCGGGCTTATTCCGAATAGAGTCCAATTTATGATAATACAAATGTGTTACTAAATAACAAAAACCTCTTGGGTTTAGCCACGGAAATAAAAAATCTTTTGTGCCAAAAACTAAAATATAAATACAAATTCCAAAGAAGATTAAAAAAGTAATAAACAAATCAATCTTTTTATTAAAATTTTAATAAATGTATTCTAAATTCGAACTTTCATTTAAATTGACTCAGTTTGCTGATAGATAGATCAGTTTGTATGAAAGGTATTTTATTTTTCATTTCAAAACGATTAATGAGTAAGGATTGGTTTGCACATAAGAATACCCAAAAGTGGAATGTATAACTCGGTCACAAATATTTTTTTCCTCGGGCGATGTACTTTGAATCTGTCGCTCCGCTCTGGATTCAAAATAGCGCCCTTGTCATAAAATCTACTATTAGCATGTTCGGTTTTGTATACTGACAACATCTAATACTGGCTATGGACTATTGACACTTTAGTAGACGTACAACAATAATAATCAATTATTAAAACGAAACATAACATTCCGAAAATAAAAGAAGATCAAAAAAAATAAGATGAGTAGCAAGAAAGGGATCATCCAAATATCGATTTTAGTTTTCAAAATAGTTTGTATCACCTTCCTTACGAACAATATTAAACATTTTATGTATGTACTACCATTAAAAATAACACAATAAGAACACGTACTAAAAATCCAACATGCTAATAATTAATAAATAAAAGAGTTATGCCATTAGTATATTGGATTGCAGAAATTTTACTGTATTATTATTATTATCATATTAATGCCTACCTCTATACCTATGGTATCATTGATTATTATTAATTAATTAATAAAAAGGGCACTTGGAATGATATTACTATACAAACAACAAACATATCTCAAGGCTAAGTGACCTTTTATAATAATAATTATTATTATGAGATAATTTTTATTACAACACCTACTTTTATTAAATAAAACCAAAATCAATATAGGCACCATTTTTCCTAACTTAACATTTATTAATAAAAAAAGACTTATGGGAAGCATCCAATTAGAATAATAAATAAACATTCAGTTTATCCTATTCCTACTTACTTTAATTATTAACAAAGACTAAAAAAATAAGAGACCAAGGCACGTGAATGGATTACCGATCATTATAATTATTAGGAATGCATCATGACACGACCGCGTAAATAGTGCATAGCTCTGCTCACCCTTCTGGGTATGAGCGCGTGAGGTCCCCTTCAATAGAATCCGGCAATAATGTAAACAAGATAATTTTTTGACTTTCCTAAGACAAACAATACTGATAAAATTAATATGGCAGTTTTAATAATTATTGAAAATTTCGTCGTCCGAATATTTTTTATTAAAATAATTATCATAAAGAAGGGGGTGAAATGATTGTAAGAAGAATATATGGATCCTTGAAATGCGAATAAGATCAGGATTGATACTCAAACGTAAGTAATTACGGAGTAATCGTGTTTAAATTGGTTTCACATTATTGCCGGATTCTATTGAAAGGGACTATATGTATGTAACGCCATTTAGTTCCAGTTTTTTCGTCATTGGACAATTTTATTTTGATTATGCTGAATGATCAAATCATTCAATCAAAACACAAAACAAAGCCACCGACGCTACTAACTTACACGATCATGACAATTCGTAATATCATTCTCATCTTCAATCTCTTTTATTACTTAAAAAAACGGAAGAGACAGAACATTTTTAATTTTACTTATCATAAATATCTTAAAAATATTTTGGACTTTCAAGCAACATACTATTAAAATAAATCATCGGCCCGTTACAGTCCACTGCTGGACTACGAGCCTCCTCCACTCCGCGTGTTTGGTTTTGCCATAATCTCCACGCTTGGCAGGCGGGTTGGAGATCGCAGAGTAAAAGGTTACTGTATCAGAGAGCGCTGCTGCCCGTTCCCTGTTCAATGTGTAGTCCCTAAGTCGCCTCTTACGACACCCACGGGAAGAGTAGGGGTTGGTGACCAATGTGTCTGCCGTCACCACACGGCTCTATTAAAATAAATTATACTTAATTCTAATCGCTTCACATGGAAGGACTCAATCACTCTTGGACCTCAAATTATCGAGTCTCAGTTGCTCTAATTGCAACTGCCTTCTAATGGAGCCTAACTGCGTCAGTATGCTGACATTCTTACCGTCTTCTTTCGGAATATTCTTTAGTATATTTTTCTGAACAGCAGGAACTTTCCACTTATCTTCAACGAGTTTCATCCCGGTACTAACACCTTCTTCCACATTCGTACTACTAGTCATTTTGGGCGAATGTCTCAAGACAGGAATTGGGGTTTCATCTTGGACTTCGTCAGGGTTCTTCGTAAATGAAGGTTCATATTTCGGTTTCTCTCTGACATCCAGTTTCCTTTCCTTCGGACGATCGTGTACCAAAGCTTTCTCTACAATAATATTTCTTTCAGAATTCTCGGGTATTTCGTAGTTGGAAACAAAACTTTCCTTTTTAGGGTTCAGGTTTTTTCTTAGGTAGCTATCGACGTCATAGTTAGGGTTAAAAATGGAGTTTTCCGATATGTTCGTGGAGAATGGTAGACGTTTCTCTTTGTGGAAAGGGGGTAGTTTTAGATTAGTGTCGCTGTGTGAAGTGGGCGGTATTCTGTGTGTGTGAGCTTTGAGGAGCTTCTGTTCGTTGTCTATTTCTTTTTGTAGAGCCGTGCGTTTTCTCTCGAACTCTATTGAGGACTCTCTCATCTGGAACAATTCACAATCACACTAATATTATATACTCACCGGCACATCTAACCGCCCACCCTTGTATCTCGGGTTAATTTTAAACTACGCTTATTGTTATACATTACAATTGATCTATTGATAATTTTACGATAAATTAAAGACACTCAAATAAACCTTAAATTAACAACTTTTTAACTAACATCAGCTGTAACTAATAGAATTACAAAGAATCACGAGGATTCCCTGAAATGAAGGGTGGGCGGTTAGATGCGCCGGTGAGTAAATCTGAAATTATGTTAGGAAGTTTGTTCCGCTTTCACGCCTAAACTACTAAACGGATTTGGATAAAATAACATATTAAACTAGCGATTTTTACACATTTTAAAACTGGTTTGGCTTGGATTTTATATAAAAGCACCAAGAAAGCTTCATCGGTTTTGAATCTACATACATATTATCATAGAGAATAGACTATACCTTGACGAGGTCGATAATTCTCTATCTTGCTCTCTCACCTTGTTGTGTGTATCGCTCTGCCTCGCTCGCTCGCCCCCCTGCGCGGCTCGTAACATTCGCAGTTGTTCCTCCAAGCGCCGCATCTCCGCAGCTTCTAACATCCTGGTACCGATACAAAATATTATTATTGCTTTGTATGCTTCAACATCAACGGCCCGTTACAGTCCACTGCTGGACTATGAGCCTCCTCCACTTAAGTGTTTGGTTTTGCCATAATCTCCACGCTTGGCAGGCGGGTTGGAGATCGCAGATTAAAAGGTTACTGTATCAGAGAGCGCTGCTGCCCGTTCCCTGTTCAATGTGTAGTCCCTAAGTCGCCTCTTACGACACCCACTGGAAGAGTAGGGGTTGGCGACTAATGTATTCTACTCTGCCGTCACCACACGGCTCATCTTGTATAGTTTAGGATAAACCGAGCGAGTACACTTGACGTTTCCACCCTTTACGTCACTTGTCGCCGTGACTTACTTCTCCCTCGTGTTCCGCTCGTCCCTGATGCGGCGCTGCTCCAATATCTGGTCCCTCAGCTCCCGCTGGTAGCAGGAACGACGCTCCAACGCTTCCTGGATAATATAAGTTATAAGGGCTATGAATAAAAAAAACAAAACTCTGGATATAGAACGAGCTACTGCTAAAACCTACCAATCAGGGACAGTTTGCTAATTTTACGAGTGATAAAACTGGATCAGTTTTTAATACCGCGAGACAGATTATAAACTAACGATGTTCACAATGTTACGGTGACATACCACTAGTACTCGTATGAACATAGCCCCTTTACCTTCTCGGCCAGTTGGTTCCTGACGTGTATGGCGTCGGCGTCGAAGATGGACGGCATGTATGTGTGGCGCAGGTCCGACAGTAAGCGCTCGCGACAGGGCTTTGGGACACTCCCGCGCTCTGGAATAAACAGAAAAATAACAGAAATATTCAATGCAACATTTTAAACTATTTATTCATTACTAGCCGTCTGCCCGCGACTTCGCTTGCGTCACAAAAAAATATTTCCGAGATAAACATATCTTCAACATCATCAACAGCTCATATACGTTCCCACCGAGGGGCTCAAGCCTACCCTAAATTAGGGTGATTAGGCCTTAGGCGGGTTGGTCGACTTCACACACAACCTTTAAATTTCGTCGCAGGAGTGTGCAGGTTTTATCACGATGTTTTCCTTCACCGTAAGAGCGTCGAATAGACGTAAAATATGAATTCGAAATCACATTGGTACGTGATGGAAATCGAACCCGCGTCTTCCGGACGGAAAGCAGCGGCCCTAACCACTAGACCACCGACGCTCTATAAACATTTATTACACAAAAATTAAAAGCATATAACTCGGCTTCTAGGATCAAGATCAAGATTTAAAATGCTCCAGTTTTTAAGTTAGACCTTCCAGCAATGGAACCAAAACTAAAATCGAATTTAAGCAGCATTCTTTATGCAGAAGTTTTTGCGTGATACGCGTACAAACATACAGACGGACTAACAGACAAAAACTCTAAAAATAATTGTTTTGACTTCTATTAACGACCCCTTAAATTAGTTTTTCTTAAATATCTTTCATGTTACTTCAAATTCATATGTATGGTTATTGAAACCTCTTATGATGAAGGAAAACATCGCTAGAAAACGTGCACACTCCTGCGAAGATATTCAGAGGTTTTGTATAAACTCGACCAACGCGCACTGGGCCAGCGAGTTCGAATAAGGCCTAGTCGTTTTAATTTAGGGACTTATAAGTTATTCTTATAAATAGAAGATCAACTCAACTCACCATCAAAATCTCCATAACTTCGTCTCCTAGCCGATAACTGTTCTTTTTCTTGCCCCCAATCCTTTCTTGCCCACATCCCAGGCTGTATGGGCCTGTCATCGTGATGATTATCATGATACGTTGACCTATTATCATGATACGTTGACTTATTATCGTGATACGTTGACTTATTATCGTGATACGTTGACTTATTATCGTGATACGTTGACTTATTATCGTGATACGTTGACTTATTATCAAACCCATTGTTCCTATTATCATTATTACACACGGGTTTGTCATCGTGTCGTATCCTATCGTGATAGGCAGGTCTATTATCATGATTGACAGGTTTATTATCGTGTCGTGGAGGTTTGTCGTCGTGGTACGTTAGCCTGTCGTGCCCGCGGACGGTTCGAGGCGACAGTTCGCGTTCAGCTTGTGTTAACTGCGATTTTGTTGGCGATGGCGTTAACTGGAAATTCGAAAAAAATATTAAATAAGGCAAAGGTAAGCTTTTTTTTTCATTGATATCTAAAACAGTATAAATATTCTCGTTGCCATTTAGCTACATCCGACATTGCATGATCGTAATGGCAACGTAGAAAACATATAATTGTATATTTTACAATAAACACTTAGGATAATAATATTATTTTTAAAATGCCTGCAAACGTTACAGTACAGTTTGGTGAGTAGCATAAAAAAAGAAAATCATTAAATCACACTAATATTATAAATGTGAAAATATATTTGGATGTTTGTTCCGCTTTCAAGCCTTAACTACTGAACGGATTTGGATGAAATTTGGAATGGAGATAGTTTGTACCCTGGATTAACACATAGGATACATTTTACGGGACAAAGTCTTATTCCTACGGGAAAATCTCACATAACGCGAGCCCAGCCGCGGGCGGAAAGCTAGTAAAATAATAAAAATAATCGTTAAATGATTACCTATTGTATTTACCTCATCAAAATCAACGGCCCGTTACAGCCCACTGGTGGACTAGCAAGCCTCCTCCACTCCGCATGTTTGGTTTTGCCATAATCTCCACGCTTGGCAGGCGGGTTGGAGATCGCAGATTAAAAGGTTGCTGTATCAGAGAGCGCTGCTGCCCGTTCCCTGTTCAATGTGTAGTCCCTAAGTCGCCTCTTACGACACCCACGGGAAGAGTAGGGGTTGGTGACAAATGAATTCTACTCTGCCGTCACCACACGGCTTCGGTATTTACCTAAATAATTAATATAAACACTTACTCTATATAACTCCGCGTCGTCAGTCTGAACTCCAACCGAGAGTGGTTGACTGATGCCCACCTGCACGCCTGTATCCACCTTACTGAAGTAAAAAAAAACTCATACAGGTTACAATCCCATATTAAAAATATGCTTTGTAATTTTAACCAAATGTGGTTCAAATAAGGGTCATACATTGTCGCTTGGTTGCCAAATTAAATCTTGCGATAATTCCTTGGGGAAAATTGTTCAGTTAATAGAGTGAACATTCTCTCGATATAATCAACCAGTCAAATTTCTTAGTGTATAAGTAGGTAGGTACTTACTTTCTATAACTAGTAGTATTTACATTGCTGGAGACCGTAGGCACATAACATACGCTAGATCTCCTATGCTCTTCTGTTTCTGATTGCCGAAATCTCCTCTGCTCTTCTACATCTTGCTGTCTCACTCTCTCCCGTTCTACGTTCTCGTCTATAAGTCGTAACCTCCTCTGTTCCGCTTCAGCGTTCTGCTGTTCAATCTCTTGTCTCGCTCTTTCCCGTTCTTCTTCCCTTATCCGTTCTTTTTCTTCTGTTTCTTTGCGTTCTTTATCTGCTTGTTCTTTGGCCTCTTGTTTTTTCTTCGCTTGCTGGAATAATATTGTGTGATTTATTAAATTTAAGTCCTCGTATATCACGTGCGTCGACCACAGACCTCACAAACCGCGGTGTCAGATTTATAGAGCCACCAAAGACCTCTGACATGGCTTATATAACGTCTATTTATCGTAGATGTTAACCGAGAGGGAGCAACCTCTTAACATGCCTTACGAAGCACGGAATCATCTTGCTTTTTGAAGGCTCAGGTGACCTAACCAAACTGCGGAGTCTCACAAAAGGATTCGAACCTAGAACCTCAGTAATGAAATCCGAACGCTCAACCGCTCGCCCATGGCCTAAAAAGGTTTAGAATAGTCGATAAACTTGTCAAACTCCAAAGATTAAATAAGTTTTTATGAGTTTACTAGCGGTTCGCCCGCGGCTACGCTTGCGTTATGTAAGATTTCCCGTGGGAATAAGACTTCTTCCCGTAAAAAGTATCCTATGTGTTATTCCAGGTTACAAACTATCTCCATTCCAAATTTTGACCCAAATCCGTTGAGTACTTTAAGCGTGAAGGCGGAACAAACATCCAAATATATTTTTAAATTTCTAATATTAGTGTGATGGTGATAGATTGCGACAAAACGTTTAAGATTTGACATGGATAAGTCAGATTTATTCCAGGTAAAAGGAAGGCCGATTCTTATCGAAGTAATTTAGCCATCAAAATTAACTGCTACACGTTTTATTAGTGGCTATAAAATGTGACAAGTTTATTAGGGACTAATTTCACTCCAATGTTGGTGTTTACATAGAAAAATATTGATTTTTTAAATTCTGTAATGTTTGTTCCTGAGTATGAAATCGGTTCAGTAGTTTAGCTGTAAAAGCGTAACAGACAGACACACAGTTACTTTCGCATTAAGAATATTAGTAAGGATTCCCACTTGATCAAGATATTCCCTATACTGTTGCTGTCGAATCTTGCGTAGCGTGTTGCGCCGCCGCTCGTACTCTCCGAGGCCCAGAAGGACGTCGCCCCCCGCGCCCCTCTCCCCCCGAACTAGAGGGTTGTTCGGGGAGTATTCGCCTGCTTTCAGCATCACGGGGAGGCCTAAGTAGCGCTAGAAATAAAGAGAGATTGGTTGGTTAGGTTAATGCACACATTCTTACATTACCTATAAAAATAAAAATCATTCTGGTGTTGACGGAGAGAATGGGTAAACTAGTTTAGAAAAAGTTCGAGATTGATCTTAACGTGTCTCCAATACGTCAAATGACAGAAAGAAAAAAATGAATGAATGATGTGAGGGAATGAATGTGGCTCTTAGAGCGTCGGTGGTCTAGTGGTTCGAGCCGCTGTCTTCCGGGTACTATATTAATTCTGTGCTTCCGGTCAAGTTTCCTTGCCATGTTACTTCACATAATCTGTGGATAGTGTTGTTGGCTGTACAGCTTGACAAAAAAGAGTTTGGTGAGACAGGTAGAATTAAATATTTAGTTTGCTGCCATTCATGCTGGGTTGCTTTTTGTTATCCCATTTGTATGCCATGTTGATTGTTATTCGTTAATTTTACAATATTTTATAAATTATGTAATTTTTCCTTTCCTATTTGACTACGAGGTGGCCACAAGTGCGATCGAAGCGCCCTCATTTTTTCCAAACCCTTTTTTTGCCAAGTTGTATATGTATCTAACCCTGTTGTTATTATCCATTACTATATATGCAGCTGTTTACTTTCCCAAAAAAAAATAAAAAAATATATATGAGGATACATATTACTGAAACTGAACATTCAAGATCCAAGACAACAAAAGCGCAACTCTTTGCTTTGGAATATCGGACGTAACAAGAAGAGCTATTTCCGGCAAAAATTCTTTCACACCATATTTTCTACGGAATATCGATGGGTAGTTTGCATACTTAGTTAATTATCGACACAAAAACTAAACTAATCCAGTAAAGTGGCTAAAGCATTAAAATTACGAGATTGCAAAAAAGGAGATAGATGCGCGATACAGCATGGATATCGTGAGGGGTTCAGTACAGACAGACAGACAGACAGTACCGTGAATTCATATTTCCACATATTTCTAAGAAACATTCTTTATTGAAAAGTTGTTCATCTTTTGCTCATTTTTGTTTACCATAAAGCCACCACACCAACCATACCATATCCAAATGAAATAATTATTTTTTTTATTCTAACACACCAGTTAAGTTTAAAAAAAAACCCGAAGATCTGGCTCAATACAAGTGGACCATAGATGATGATCCTGGTCAACGACTGATTGTTTTTATTCAGGGCAGGCTCGAGCCCCTCGCCTCATGGGAACGTTCCCACGTGAGCTGTTGATGATGATGGATAATGATGTGCAACTCAATAGATCTGATCTCTCAGTGATGAAGAAGTCACATCTAGAAAGAGAACCCTAATCAACTTATTAAAATATCTAAAGCGCGTGCCGAGGTATCATAAATCAGACGCTATTGATCAATTATGCGATACGCTTCGATCATTCTGCGCACGAGTTTATGTATAGTCTGGTCTGCTCCTACGATCATGACTCACTCACTCATTGCTTTCTTTGTGATATAATTTCTTAGAAATGGAAGGCGGTTGATTAAATTGGATGAAGAAAAGTGTCATGATAATTAAGCATAATGGCGGCTAGATCCACGGTGAAGAAACTTCCTAAAAGAGTGGGTTTTCTTTTGTAGATCCTGGTTCAAAATCAAAATAAATGTTTTTTTATTCGAATTATGATTTTACTTTTTTACAAATCATTTTTCGACGTCAAAGCTATCATGGATGGCACGTTCACTACCGGTGTACGCTCGCTGTGGAGAAGAACGGTCAGAAGAAACTCCACAGGAATCGTATCTATTGTACTTTTCTTTTAAATATATAAATATAAAGAATACATAAGTCATAGTAACCATTATTAGTGGCTTAACGGCTGGGAACACGCTAAGCTAAGCTACCAGGCTGTAACCTGAAAACTTTGACAACTATTTTTAATTATAAAAGCTTTTATTTAAGTTTTCTTGTTAGTATCTTTAAGCCAAATAAATACATAAAGGTTGGTATGCTATGGAAAGATCTATGCTTGGTATTTCGCTAAGGGATAAAATCCGAAACTAAATCATCCGGCAGAGGACCAAGGTGGTGGATATCGTCCAGAAATGTAGCAAGTTGAAGTGGCAGTGGGCTGGCCACGTCTGTTGCAGAACCGATGAGCGTTGGAGAAGACGGGTTCTCGAATGGAGACCGCGTCTCGGGAAACGTAGTGTGGGACGCCCCCCTGCCAGGTGGACTGATGACCTGAGGAAGGTCGCTGGTGGTGGCTGGATGAGGAAAGCGGGTAATCGTGCGCTTTGGCGTACCCTTGGGGAGGTATATGGTATATGGGTCAAATCTTACAACAGAACTTCACCAATCCCTCTAACTGAATTAATTAAAATTTAGCATACGTACAATGACAGTCAGAATGAAGTCAAGTGACAATACATTCATCTGTAATCTGATACTGTCATGCAGTTAAAGTCTTCTACTCCTCAACGGCTTATGGTACGGACTCAAAGAATGTCGTCTAAATACAAGCGTATTTAAAAATGACTTTAATAACGACTTATTTTCCGACAGTACATTCTTTACAAGCACTCCATCAAACGCAAGACTAACATGTTTTTGCGCCAGTTATCTTGTCTACAAATGAGTAGTCGCTAATTGCTTAGCATTTTCTAGGTGGCTGTCATTCTTCAGTGATTGGTTGGCGGTACTCGTAAAGGCGATTAAGCGTGAAAATGTGATTGAAAGGATATAAGAACGATGAATGGACTGATGAGCGTGTCAGGCATGCTCCAATATTACGCGTGTTATTAACCTGAAAATTTCAGAGATTAAATTGTTTTATGGTATTTTCTAAAGCAAAGCGCCCTATGAAATATTAAAGAATGCGTATAGTTCTGCTTACTATTTAATATTCTTGAGACATTATACCGCTTGCCGGACAACCTATTAGAAACCTTCATTTGATGATAGGCGAGGACGAGTCAGACCACGATGAAGATGGTGATGAGTTAGCAGTTTCGCCAAAAGCTGGCTCACTAACGCTCTCGATAGGAAAGGGTGGAAGGAAAAGAGAGAAGCCTTTGCTCAATAGTGGCAACACCATAGGCTAAGTAAGAAGATTATACCACCACCATCATCATCATCATATCAGTCGAAAGACGTCCAGCTCTGGACAAAGGCCTTGTCAAGGATCTCCACAGCTACCAGTGGTCTCGCTGAGAGCTGCAAACTCCGCAAGATGTGGGCGGCCACATCTTGCGCAGTTTCGCCATCTTTGTCATATTATCAAGTCAGTCCACGTCTACTACGTCACAAAACTCTACGTAAAATAGGAAAAGCTAGAGAACGTCATTTGCAAAAAAACCCCAGACGAATCATCAGTATTCACTTTCTAAGAGTCTTCAAAATATAGCGAACACAGAGAATAGCATAAGTTTTTCGATAAGCACTAAAATTCTATGTAACATAAAAAAATCACGCGCCTGCTTTTAGAAATATAGTTTGAAATAGCTTGTAATTTCCACCTGGTCAATTAGTCAGTTCCCCACCTGCGCTGGCACACTTGCCAGCGATCGCGATGGTATCTGTCTGAATACTCAACCCTGGGCTAGGGCTGCCAAACACGCTAGAGTACCTAGCTTATTCTAACTTTGTAAGAAATAATACACGCTTCTCTAGGGTTTCTTGAGTCAGACCATGGAAATATACCTACAACACATACAAGAACAATAACTCGTAATAGAGATGTTGCTGGTGTTAGATATGATCCAAAATGTGTGTAAATTTTATATTTTCTGAAAGACGTAGCGTAGACCGAGGATCTGATAAACCGAGATCTGTTGGATCGGTCCTTATGGAGATCTATCTTTGGAGAAGGCCTTTGTCCAGTAGTGGAGGTCTTAGAGCTGATGATGCATATTTCTTTTTTTTAAAGATCTAGACAATGTTTTTCTATGTTCAATGTTTTTTTTTTGTTACTGTGTCGGTCGGTAGAAGTAAACTGTAAACAACTGGTAAAACGTAAAACCATACAGTTACAATAAAAAGACATAGTACGTGTACCAATTGTTACAATTTTCTGGTTTGTCGCCGCATCCGAAAAAGGGTAGACAGACAGATATGTATGTCCTTAGGAGCTATCCACTCGGCACACCAGTCTACTCGTGACCATGGAGCGTGCAACCGTTTCGAAATATCGAGGTAACAATATTAAATATAACCGTGGTAACAACCACGAAAATCTTAAAACATATATAGCCTTGTATAAACCTTCACCGTCCCTTTTCGATCACCCTAGACTTCAATTTCCATGAACTAGCTCCACCACCCTCTTGGCACACTTTCCTGGCGATTACTGATAAACATCTGTCTTACAAACAGCTTAGTCGGCCGTAGCACGGATCACGAGGGTACTAGTGCTCTGTGTAAGTCGTGTTGTAACTTCATGATGAGACTCCACGATAGTTACTTAAAGTAACACAGTTTTTAAAAACAATGGATAGACGTAGACACTAGGTTCGAGATATTTTACCTCTGATCATCAACATCAACGGCCCGTTACAGTCCACTGCTGGACTATGAGCCTCCTCCACTTAAGTAGAGGGTTTTGCCATAATCTCCACGCTTGGCAGGCGGGTTGGAGATCGCAGATTAAAAGGTTACTGTATCAGAGAGCGCTGCTGCCCGTTCCCTGTTCAATGTGTGGTCCCTAAGTCGCCTCTTACGACACCCACGGGAAGAGTAGGGGATGGTGACAAATGTATTCTACTCTGCCGTCACCACACGGCACACCTTTTACCTCTGATAGTATTTTTCAATCATACAATTTAAGACAAGATAGCAAAGTGTTTTTACGGTGAAGACGAAACCAGAGTCAGGCAAGGGAGGGATACTAGACTATGCTAGACCATTACAAAAGTGTACCTACTTTTAGAACTGGCTGGCTACATACAGGTAGGTATGTGATCGAGGGCGGGTCGCGAAATGGGGTAAAGGAAAACTGGCACGTAATAGGCACGCCCTGTGTTTTACAGAGGGTGTGTTGGTTTGGTACTAAATTTCTAGTATCTGGGAGTGGTTAAGGTTTCTATTTTGATTAACTTTTCATCAGATTTATTTAAAGAAACAGCCTCTTCCACACATTCCACCATTGTGTTAGTAAACTCACCCAAAAATTGTAATGACGAAGCTATAAGTAACAACGTCTTATGGAAAGCGTGAAGTAAGTCTTATGTGTTTATCTTATGGAAAATAATTGTTTTGATAGAATGATTATTTAGATTGGCGGTTATCCAAAATAAAAGCATTTTCAATCAAAACGAGAAAACGAGAAAGTTAGTGTTCTGACATTCATTCGTTAAACATGGATATATCTACCAATATCTACATATTGATTTTAACTACTTACTGGGAAACCCCTGGATGCTACATTAGGGAGAAGCAGGACTGGCAAAACCCCGAGCAACGGTAAAAAGCCTATAAGCCGTATCAGGTAATAAAAATGACGAAAAAATCACAACAAAGAAACCACAGCCGCTTTCATTAATACAATAAATAAACCAACGAAATATACTTACGGACATCCTATAAAACTCAATCAAAAACTATACTCTAGCCGAAAAGTTCCAATGAAGTATTAACGAGCTCAACCCACTTGGGGCCACGGACAGCACGAATCCAGTCATCAGACGTTCTATGTAGACTAGCACACGCAAACCTTAAAGGTTAGAGCAGGCTTCTCAAACTGGGGACGATCGTAGGGGGCACGAAAAAAGATGGCGTCGTCGGGTGATTAAAATGATGATGATAAATGATGACATCACCATTCTTTTTTGTCTTCCAATTAAAAAAAATGTAAATAAACAAAAACCATGCATCTTTTTATGGCTAGATATTTTAGTTTTATACGCCAAGATAATTAACGAGTACGTGGGGCTAAGCGAATGATGATGTGGTGCTAAAAGTTTGAGAAACCCTGGGTTAGAGCTATGGTTATGACCAGCTCGACCTATTCGAGGCCAGCCAAGGCGTAGTAAAATAGACTATAACAGTCCAACACCATAAAACGTTTGAGCTTAAAGTTTTTTTTTATATTGATAGGATGGTCGAGGGTAGACCACGCTCTTTCAATTGTTTAAAAAACGAATACATTAGATATTAAAACATATTTTCTCGTCCCCAGGTGTAGCTTCAACAGACCCTCAGCTTACCTACACAAAATATTCATCAAAACTACGCAAACAAAATGAAAATAACAAATAAAATATTGCAGTATTTTCGTAGTCAAATAAATATATTCAAAGCTTCGACAATGGCCGCGATTCGGGAAGTCGTGCACTAATTCTAATTTTGAAATCCAGCTAAGTATCCCTTTCGTTTTTATAAAGTCAAAGTTATGACTAATGAAAGAGAGGTGATGAATTAAAACGATCAAATGGTATTATTTTGAATGAATGATAAACTAAGGGCATAGCTGTCAGATTAAGAGATTGATTGTTGTGTTGTGCTGTTTAATGTCAAATAAAAGTGGTCTATGTCCAGATTTTAAAGGCAGATATTTTACGTGCTGTCTAAAATTGAGCAATTGACGAGTCCATCAGGTTCAAATTAGATGTTTTCAGGATGGCCATTTTCTGTCCCTTTTTAATCTTTAAAAGGTGAAAAGGACTGACGAACTTTAATTAGGGATTAGAGTGACGACTGTGTGAATCACTACCAATATTTAGTTTGAAGACAGATTGTATTGTGATTTAATCATAATCGGGCGACAGCCGTGGCGGTGTTGAATCGTGGCATTATTGCCGACAAACTTCCCTCGTTTTAAGTTAGTAATAGCAAAGCCAACCCCAGAAACGACTTTTACCTGACAGCGACAAGCGAGGACGAAGTTTTTCGAGCGTTTTTTATTTTGTGAATTGAATTTATTGGTAGAGCGATCGCCCTTTATGATAACATGTTATTATGGTTGAGTTCCAACGACCACTGCGAACTAAAAAGATCTTTAATCTTTAGTCTTTCAGTCTTTATTGATCCAACAAAAAGAAAATACAAAAACAAACAAAATTACATCCCTGGTCCTCAAACTAGGATTCCCTGTGCTATGAGGACCAGTTATCCACCTGTTTGGAACATTAAATATTACCTACATTAAGGTACAAAAGGTAATAATTTAGCAGCATTCACAATCTCACTCAGCTTATGATAGTCAAGATATCCTCTGTTTGCGTATAGTCCAAAGGTAGCAACCATTCAGATCTCGTGGCCAACTCTTCAAAACTGAATACCTAATCCCTTTCTCCTCCAAACCAACAGTTCTGAAGAAGCGAACGGTCGAAGACTGGCTTAACAGGCTAAGATTGTTGTGAGGGTCTACTTGGGTTCTCCTAATGTCTGGCTCCTACTTCTGACAAGGGCATCGCATTCACAAAGAATAGAAATCGTAGTTTCTTCGTATAGAATCTATAATAATAAGGAATGACGATACATGCAGGCTAGCTAGCAAGTGGAATAGAAGATCAGAAGATCTTGGAGAGGAGGATTGATGAAGGAGGATCATGATATTATTTTACTATTTTGTCCCTATGTAGCCTAGAAACGAACGATTTTAATGAAAGTTTTTGGCCCAAAGGCCAAATGCGGCATCAACATCTTTTAGCTGAGATTATGATGATGATAAATCAGTGGATTCGGCTAAATGCTTCTAATATCCCAATTGATAATTTAAAAAGCTGTCGGTCACTTTTTGTTAAACAATGAGGTTACTCAAGTTTCCACGCGCGAATTGTAGCGAGGCACGAAATGTTGTGATTGTGACTGATGCCCTATAGAAATATAACCTGTCTACATCAGTTGGATAAATTGCTCTTGTCTGTACATAAATTACGAATAAATGGTGAACCCATAGAAAGTTATTAATATTAGAAAAAGTCATGGCATGACTGTAAATTTATGGTCGACATAGCGTAATCGAATCAGAGGACACACAAAGCTATGCAATAATAAATTCGGTGTAGTAAGAAGTGAAGTAGTTTTCTAATGCGCCATCAAATCACACAAAAAAAGGCAAATCAGTCTTGTAGTAGTTTACCAGACACAAACACTCATAATCATCATCAAGAGTACATACATGTCCCCCCCACTGAGGGGCTCGAGCTCGAGCCTACCCTAATCAACAAACAGGCATACTAAAACAATTCACTTTAAGGCGAGGCCCTATTAGAAAAATCGTTCTTGGGCCCCTTTTTTAACTCGCGTATCTCACGTCTCGGAATATGTACCAACCAAATCAAGAAAATTACAACCAAAAGAAGAGTTTATCATTTAGCGACGTAACCAAGTACATTTTACATATAATAAAGGAATAAAGCAAAAATAAATAATTATAATCACCGAAAATCACCCCACATTCAAAATTTACAAATCTGTTTTCTCAATATACAACAACATATTTTTTTGTATTTTTGGGTGGCTATATTAATACCTAAACGACGAACCTAGCTAGTTTTTTAATTCGTTCTACATTTTTCACAAAAAAGAGAAGAGTTCAAGAAAAACGAGTTTATCGCACGATTCCTGCGCAGTGTCGGACGTAACCTCCGTGAAGCATCGCACGCTAATATGAACGTTATTTCAGTAGAGCGTCGGTTGAACTTTCAACTTAAACGCGTTGAGTTGCTAATTTTGGTTGAAGATTAAAAAAAAACTATAATACGTGTTTCGTAATGGTTTTGGACAAAAGCACTAATACTATAGCTAGATTATTATTACACAATAATACTGTTTAAAAATTTACTAATGCTTTGTACAATTTTCACTATTGAGTAATAATTTAACAGGTAGGTATGATAAAGTTAATTAGGGCGCGGCGTTATTACGACACGCTACAACTACAGGGCCCCGTTTCACGAAGCAACAATTTACTAGTAACAAGTTACAAGTTGATATTCATTGCGTAGCCGATTCGCCAAAACTGGAAGCCCTTATCGTTTTACCTCATTGTCTACGCAATGTACATCAAATTGTACTTGTAATTTGTAACTTGTCAACATCAACGACCCGTTACAGTCCACTGCTGGACTATAAGCCTCCTCCACTTAAGTGGAGGGTTTTGCCATAATCTCCACGCTTGGCAGGCGGGTTGGAGATCGCAGATTAAAAGGTTACTGTATCAGAGAGCGCTGCTGCCCATTCCTTGTTCAATGTATAGTCCCTAAGTCGCCTCTTACGACACCCACGGGAAGACTAAAGGTCGGATGTTATATGCCTACGAAAAAGGTATTTTTCATCTCTTAGATACGTCATTTACATTTTTGCGCAAGTTCACTAACACAACGGCGCAGTCTGTGGAGAAGAGCTCACCGGAAAAACTCCGCACTCGCGTCTTTTGCGTTTCATGACCAAACGAGCGCGAAGCGTCTCCGTTACTGCTTGGACAAAATTGCATTTGTATGTAGACAGAGACACGGACAACTTATATTTGACACTAAGCACAATACAACACAATAATCCAATGTCCATCTGTCTGTTTGTTCACCTCTATAGGAGGCGTTACTCAACCGATTCACGTGAAATTTTGTGAACAGTTTCGATAAATTAATAGATTTATTTTTGTCGAGTCAGTTTTTGGAAATTTTTAAAAACTACGGAGTTATGAGGGTTGAAAACTTAAAAAAAAAAACGAAATCAGCCATTCAAAAAAATATATACAGTTTTAAGCTGCACCAGAAAAATATTTAACCTAAGGGGGCGCTAGTGGTGATAACAAACACTAGACATAAACAAATCGATATAAAAACCATTACGTTGATGGAGGACATTCATTAATGGCAACAAGGTTGACTTTACTATAGTAAACAGTCGTGGAACTTGTATGCATTTTTGATAGTTCATCAACAGCTCATATACATCCCCCACCGGGGGGCTCGAGCCTACTGAATTAGGGCGATTAGTAGTCGACCACGCTGGCCCAGTGCGGGTTGGTCGACTTCTCACGCAACCTTTGAATTTCTTCGTGTGCAGGTTTCATCACGATGTGTTTTTGACAGTTGCTTGGCTGTTATTTTGTTTTTTATATTGACCGTCTTGTCTCATTAGAGCATGTTGTTCGAATCCCGGTGGTAATTCTGTTCGGTAAGGACGTGGTAAGGACATTGCAGGCTGAATCACCTGATTGTTCGAAAAGTAGGACGATACCGTGCTTCGGAATGTATTCTGTAATGCATACTCCGTAAAGTATATTATGTTGTTGGTCCCGAACATTATTAATGGAAATAGTCATTACATAGGCAGTTCTATTACACTGACACCAGGGTTTGCAAGGTCGGTTGTCGACCTTTAACCCACACGATGAAAAAGGAGAAGAACAATCCTCGAATTCGTTTTATAGAAGGACCCTGAACTTGCTACGAGTGCTACGAACGTAACTGCTACGCCGTAGCAGAGTTAGAGCGGTTTCGCACTACACCAATTTGTTACAATTTTGTGAGCAGGTTCGATAAATTAATCGAATTTTTTGTCGAGTCAGTTTTTGGAATTTAAAAAATTACGGAGTTATGGGGGTTGCCAGCTTACAAGGTCTACCGCTGAGGTTGTTTTCTTCTACAGGTCACATAAAAAAATATAATTCAATAAAATGAAATAAAATAAAAAAAAAATTGGGTTAAAAAAAATTCAAGGGGTCGTGGATGTTTGTGGAGAAAAAATAAAAATGAATATAAAGAGATATACAAAATCGCGAGGTCTACAGCTCACAGAGTCACTAATAATAGGGGTGTAATGTAATAAGAGTAGCCTTGTTTTAATGAGGGGTGTGTTACACAATTTGGGTCAAGCGCGATACCGTCTGGACTTGGTAATTAGGGTGTTTCGCCGTTTAGCTAATACCATATATAAAGGGTGAAATAGACGAAATTTATACAGGATGTTACAAAAAGAAAACTCGTAAAGGGAAAAGCGGGCTGACAACTTGGCTTTTTCATACAAAATCGCGCAGATTTACTAAGATACGATTTTTTTTTCATCTGCTCTTTGGGAAAGTTGTTTTATGGACTTTTCCCGTTATATTATGTAAAATTGTACAGCAAATTCATTTGAGCTTCTCTTTGGTAAATGCCAAAATAGTAACTTAAAACTCACTTACTTACTTACTTTTTGTCTTTTTACTTTTTTTTTAACTTTTTAAGTTAATATATATCATAATTAGACCCGTTATAATAATAATAAAGCTTTAATTCCAATTTAAAGTTTCATTTATAATTCATTATTCATATTTAAATTCGTATTTCCCATTAAATTATTTATATAAATATTAATTATTGATTACGTATTATCTTTAGATCCCCTTATGAATTAGACCCGTTAATTAATACATACAGGGTGGCCAACTTGGAGGTATACAACTTTTCTTTGGTGCCATTTTGTTTTGGTGGTAAATATGACAGTTGTTGCATGATATTACTTTGTTTAGATACGGCAAATTTATTATGGAGCGTTTTACGACGGAACAACGTGTTTTGCCACATGTCACACGGCACGAGCCACAATAGAAACATTAAAAAGAATGTTTCCCGGTCGATTAATTTCGAGAAACGGTGACATTGATTGGCCCCCAAGATCGCCTGATTTAACAGCTCCTGACTTTTTTCTGTGGGGCTATCTAAAGGGACGTGTCTATGCTAACAGGCCAATGAACCTTCAGCAGTTAAAACAAAATATTCGAGACACAGTCACTGAGATAACGCAGGAAATGTGTGAAAATGTGATGAAAAACGCGATGAAAAGGGTTCACATCTGTGATGCTGCTAGAGGTGCACATTTGTCTGACATTATTTTCCATGTTTAACTGCCGGCCCTAAATATTATATTTAACAAGGAATACTTGATATATTTTATATTTCATAGAATAAAATTACAAAACTAAAGTGTATACCTGTTATTTGGCCACATTTTAAAATGTTAAAATAGTAACTTATCCACAGACATAGATCGAAGTTATCTAAATTAACGATCACTACAGACTAAAGAAACTACGATCACCCGTTTGACTTAGAATACAGTAACGAAATTACGGCGCAAGTAACGACGAAATCAGTATGGGAGGTTCTTTATTTTGTTTTTCGTACAAATTCGTGCATCCAGTACAATCCACAGTCCAGTCGTTTTAGTATACAAGGTTTTTTCGTCAGCAACTAAATTTTTAAAATCGTTGTTTTTCATTTATTTCAATTATTTTTTCTTTCTGTTCCTTGAGCAAAATTCAGTTTCATGGTTTGATCAAATATATTTTTAACGATACTAAAAGGGATACGTTATTTTTATCTGATGGTAATAAATTATAGAGACAATAGCAGGCGCGGAGGGCGCGGCTGGGCGCGGCACATTACACAAATTGGACGAGGGAAATATTGGCGGGGATTAAGTATTTGATAAATGTTTTTAATATAATAATATGCTTATATCGTTCAAGGTTTGTTCTCACACCAACAGCCTTGAATTTTAGCTTAGTAAAACAAAAAATAACGTATATCTGAAAAAACATTACATATTATTATCAAGAATCTAGAACAGCTTGTTATTTCCCTACGAGATACAATAGGTTTAGTGAGTATTCAATTTTGTATGAAAACAAGACTTCAAATGTCCATAGTTTTTTATTACGTTGACTTAGAAACTTGATTTTTTTACAGCCTCAAGGAAATATGGAGTATTTTGATATTACTCGTAATTTCCACACGTGTCCCTATAAATACTAGGTACTCTCGTAGTTTGGCGAAGATAATTTTATGTATCTTAGATGTAAGATTTGGTTAGTAAATAAATTTAAAAAAAGGGTACAGACAGCGACTTTATCCCATTAGGGTTCCTTTTTTTTCTTTTGAAATATGGAACTAAAAATCTAATTCTAAAGACTAGGGTCCACATAATTAAAATACGTTTCAGACTAGTTCTAATATAATATTCTGTAGCTTTAGGGCATAGAGCGACGTCAGCTTCGATTCCAATTTCATTTCATAATGCAATCCTGCGCATTTCGCAAACGGATTAACGCATCTTCCTATGTACATTTTTGGAGCGAAATCGAATATTTCAGGTTTCCTGTGATTTGGTGTAATGTGTTGAATTAATACATGAGTATGCGCAGACCTGGTTTAGCTCTAGTGCTAATGCGATGTTAGAACTTTTGTACGTATTACACAGTACTCTAATTTTGTTGTACTGTGTACTGTTATGTATGTCTATTGTATTATACATGATTTTTGTATTACAATCTTTAATTATGACACGCTTCAAAAAAACCTTGGAAGGTTTATGCATGAAGCGAGGTATGCTGTCTCGCTGCAGATATATAGGTAGATAAACAGAAATATAAGTTTTAATGGCCGTTGTTGCACTTGGCACGTGGATTACAATTAATAATTATTTAGAGCGAAAAATGAAAAAAAAATAAAAATATTATGATTAAGGACATGTATGTTACTATAACAGCCCAATTTGCAACTACGGCGAACTGAAAGTCCTAAGATTTACCACGTTTTGGTAATAGTTTGTCATTGCTAACACCGACCCGCTTCCCTTTTTCAGTACGCTATTTCTATAACACAAGGTTGCCTGGAAGAGATTACTACTTTAGCAACAAGGTCGCCTCTTTACTCTTTTTCTAGTATTCTTATTTTACTATTTGGTGTCAATAAAGTATAGTATTGTATTGTCTTAGTAGGAAAAGTTTGAAATTAGTGCTAATCGTTTATATCGGACTAAGAACCCCAGGATTTTAAAGATTTACCATAGTTCGGACTTTTACAGTAACAAAACAATGTGTTTTTATTTATTGTTTACAACAAATTACTTCAACGGCAATGACTCTCAACAACATAATGAAGATTGTCGTTTTTTTTAACCTAAACGTTGTTGTGGGTAGATGATTAGGTAAATAGGGGTCCCATTTAGTTATTTGATGATACGACAGTTATTTTCAGTCGATAAAAACTGCCTTGATACTGAATATAAATGAGTTTAAGCTAAGCTAGATCATTAGCTTAAGTATATCAAGTTTAAGTATATTTTTCTTTGCAGTGAACTATGTTGAAGAATATTCTAAAGACACACGAAATGTATAGATCGCGCCAAACTTCTAGACCGCTCTGAACACGGCACGTTACGATTTGCTACTGCAAAATATAGGTAAAAGCGACAACGCGCAATGCGCGAAGCAACTTCAGAGCTATCTAGAAGTTTGGCGCGATCTGTAACTTGCTCTTGTTTGTTTGATTTTCTTTGGCTACTTTTGGGATTTTATATTACTTTGTTGTCTGATGTGTTCATCATCATCATCATCATCTCAGCCGGAAGACGTCCACTGCTGAACATAGGCCTCCCCCTGATCTATCCTGGCTGATATCATATTAGCCAGGATATCATAGCCCTGGCTGATGTGTTACGTAGCCACTTCTCATTATTGAATGCTTCTTGCATTTTCAATTGTTTAGTCTAACAGCTAGTGTCTAACTTAATGATAGTCAATACTTTGTTTATACTGTGAGAGTATGAGCGTGACTTAATCAATAAGAAAATTATCTGATCAAATCTATTATTATCACTTTTTTTGTACGAGATAAGATAAGAACAAGTTCGTCGTTCGTTGCAGGCGGATCTTTTACGACTACACCATGAATGATATTACGATTAAGCAGAGGAAATGACTGGCTATTACATGCTATTATTTAATGGGTTACCTTAACCTCTTTTCCATGTAAGAAAGGAAACACTTGCCAGCTCTTTGTATTCCTTTGCTTACGTCGTTTCTTTAGAATTTATAATAGGTAAAAAACGAACGGCGACATAGTAAATTTGTAAGTTAATTTACATGTTAAAGAGACTTGAATAGCTTTAGAAATAAATAAAAATGATGAATTCGCACTTACTTTAGACGTCAAAATTAGTGTTTTTGCAAGACACTACACACTGCACACGAAACAAAATTATATTGGTTCAATTGACGTAAAAAACTGGAAACCACTCTTCACTGTTCGCATCTCCAAAGACACGCACCTACCTCTCTTCTCTTCTTATCACTAAAGCTAGAATAGATTGGACAGCACAAAAGAGAAGTCTACTTTTAAATCGTTTAAAAGACAGTTCGTTTCGGAATACTTATGCACCTTCAACACAACACGAGCTTTTCGTTTTGCAGGTTGTTGCAAACTGCATTAGTTTCTTCAAAATTTGGTCTCCAAATCTACCAGGCAATCATAGCACACACGGTATAAAACTGCAAAAATCAAAACTATTTCAATACCAGGAGATCATAGCACAAGTGGCATAAAAACGGTAAACTTCTTGTTTTGCGAAGCTCAAAACAAGTCACCGTTCTAACCTAATTTCTAGAACTCCTAGACTAAAAGTACCAGGATATCATAGCACACGTTGTATCGTACAGTAAACTACATGTTTTGCAACAATCAAAACATGCTACCGTCCCGACGTTATGATCGTATCTGAAGATCCATTGTCTGTCCTGATTGACTCCTACGCTGCTGTTGCGGACTGAGTACATTTAAGGTAAAAATTAATATTTTTTTTGCAATCTTTCAAAAAACAAAAAAACAACAGCCTCCATGGCCGAGTGGTCGAGATTTCGACGCCCATTACTGAGGTTCCGGGTTCGGTCCCCGGTGGGACACTGTCAAGCAAAAATCTCTTTTTGAGACTTTCCCCAGTTTGGTTAGGACATTGCAGGCTGAATCACCTGATTGTCTGAAAAAAAAGATGATTCCGTGCTTCGGAAGGCACGTTAAGCCATTGGTCCCGGTTACTATCTAGTCGTTACAAGAGCCAGTGGCCTTTGGCGGCTCTATAACACTGACACCAGGGTTTGTGAGGTCGGTGTCTATCTTACAAGCCGCACGATAATGATGATGTTGATATGAAATAAAATAAGTTGTAGTATGTTCAAAGAAGGAACTATTTCTTTTTAAGTGTACCTATGCGTTTCTAGTATTTTTTCAAACGATATGTATCATGCTGCTGTATGATATCCAAGGTACGGACACTAAGAAAATACCAACAGGAAATGCAAATAGATGCTAATCGCTCCGACTGTATGTAAATAAATAGTCCCAAAATCCAGCAATATGAAGTTTAAAAAATAAACCATTTAAATTTTTGTTGTGAAAATTTATCGTTATTTTGAATTCAGTCAGACAGCCGCCATAGCCAGAACGAAAATCTTCAAAAGCATTTTCTCCGCGACTGTACTCAGTTTTATTCAATGGATGCCCCATTGTATCATTTCAAATGCAAATCTGCTTTTTGTTGGCAACAAAAACAATGGAAGATGGCATGTGGGTTTGTTTGTATGACATAATAACGATCATATTTTATTTGGAAGAGCAAAAATGTGTGTTTTGTATTATATTGCATAAATAACAAAACTGATACACCGATCAAATAGCCTTCGTTATATAACCTAGAAAGTTCTGTAGCAGTACAGCTATCCTATCTTCTTTTGCTATTTTGTTTCTGGCAATTCAGTACTTTTAACTGCCTGTAAGTCTCATCATTTATTTTCAAAATCAAAGTCAAAGTCAAAATTATTTATTTCCATAGGATGTTATTACATCACTACTTAGATCCGTCATTACATTTTTTTGGGTGAGTTCACTAACACAATGGCAGAATCTGTGGAGAAGAGCTTACCGAAGAAACTCCACAGTCGTCGCATCTTTTGCGTTTCCTTTTTTAAATTTCGAATCCATCCGTTTCAGTTTTGTCATTTTCATCAAAATTGCCTCATTCCACCTTATTCCTCATCCCACCTCAAGTCGTCAGACTGTGATCAACTTATTAACCGTATTTTATTTATTTTATTTGAAAGTAAGCTTTTTAAGTGTTACGTTAATTTCTCATACTAATAAACCGTGTGTGCAACTATCTGGACTGAACCCTGTTTTCTTCTGCCACGCTACCTCTCTAAACTACATCTTCTACCTCATCTTCACCACCTTCAAACTACTATCTATCATCGTGCGGCCAGCAGTCCTATCGTGACAGCTGCTGGGCTACAGTTCTAACATCACTGCAAGACTGTTAAAGAACAGCAAAAGGGTAAAGGGTAGAAGGTTAAGGGGGTAGGGGTAAAGGGTTAGAACACCAACATCAACGGCCCGTTACAGTCCACTGCTGGACTATGAGCCTCCTCCACTTAAGTGGAGGGTTTTGCCACAATCTCCACGCTTGGCAGGCGGGTTGGAGATCACAGATTAAAAGGTTACTGTATCAGAGAGCGCTGCTGCCCGTTCCCTGTTCAATGTGTAGTCCCTAAGTCGCCTCTTATGACACCCACGGGAAGGGTAGGGGTTGGTGACAAATATATTCTACTCTGCCGTCAAGGACATGCAGGGTTAGTACATGACAGGTTGAAACACCCCACTCTGAAATGTGAAATGAAACTCTCTTCTTCAGAAGGCATGTTACACGTCACTAATCTCAGCGTAGTAGTCGTGAAATGATCCATCTATATCAGGTCCTTCTAGCGTCAGGGTTTGTGAGGTCGGTTGTTTTATAACCCATACGAAGAAGAAGACTCTTCCATGGCCTAACTTATAAAAGTTGGGTAACTGTAAAATGGTTGTAAAATGGTTAAGCCGCGTGGTGACGGCAGAGTAGAATACATATGTCACCAACCCCTACTCTTCCCGTGGGTGTCGTAAGATGCGATTTAGGGACTACACATTGAACAGGGAACGGGCAGCAGCGCTCTCTGGCACAGTGACCTTTTAATCTGCGATCTCCAACCCGCCTGCCATGGAGATTATGGCAAAACCCTCCACTTAAGTGGAGTAGGCTCATAGTCCAGCAGTGGACTGTAACGGGCCGTTGATGAACTGTAATATACGGTTTTGTTAACTTTTCAGCACTTCATCCACTATAAATTGATCCACTTATGTATGAGTAAAAGTTATTAATACAACTTTTCCATAAGTGAATGACCTGGGTCCCGTTTCACGAAGCAATAATTTACAAGTAACAAGTTACAATTTGATATTCATTGCGTAGCCAATTCGCTTAAACTGTTAGCTCTTACCGTTTTATCTCATTGTCTACGCAATGTACGTCGAATTGTACTTGTAATTTGTGACTTGTAGCTTCGTGAAACGGCCCCCTGATAGCGCATTCTATTTAGTTTTGTCACGTCACACCAATTTGGACCGTGTTACGTGCTAGCGTTAGATGGTGTACGCGGTTGATGGTCAGATAACAAAATAATACAGAAAATAATCAGAATATTTCTGTAGTTAATACAAAAAAGTGAGTTATAGTAATAGCATCGTAAGAATGCCATGCCGTCCTGACAGCAGGCAGGAAATATGAAAATCAAATGGGTGTAAAAGAGACAGAAGAAAAATTGTACGTGTACGACAGCTGTCAGGACGGCATTCTTATAATACGATGCGATAGGTATAATTCGACTTTTTTACGTATCGATAAATTAACGAAACGTCTTGGAACTCTGCATAAAATACTTTGAGAACCTAATATAATTTTCTTTATATCAAAATTTTTGTTCGTATCGGTTCAGGTACCTGGGAACCACGTCTTCATAAAATTGAATTATGCCAGAATTGTACTAGTTTGTAAGTAAATGGACCCGGGATTCAAACCCAGAGCCGCCGTAATGAGACGCGACCGAGCCACGGAGGCTGAAAATCGCCGCGCGGGCAAAACAGCTAGTAATCAGTAGATAAGAGAATCTACCTAGCCTATTGCCTAATTAGGTGTAATAGACAGACAGCACAAAAAGCAATATTTGTTGCAAAATATTATTTTTACAATTTCCTTGGTTATTATTACCAACGCGCAAGATACCCTCAGTGTATAGTTTGATGTGCTGTTCACTGTAAAATAAAACAAACGTGCTACAATGTTATGAGTGGGTGTTATTGCAAAAACTTAGTTGATTTGACATTGCGAACAATTCACAGCTAAATGAGATTTATTCCGGTACAAGAATAGAATAGACTGTATGGTGATCTAAGATAGGTTAATAGGGGATCGGACTGTTCACCATATTTTATGAATTCACTATATTTTATGAATTATTTTTAAAATATAGATTAGTAGCAGACGATTCGCGAAGAAAAAGACAGAATTGGTTGAAAAACAAATTTACAGTGATTTTTTAAAGTTTCAATATGTCTGTCTCTTTCAAAAACGATTTACTAACAAATTACGTCTCAAGTGGGTATGTGCCTCTCTGTCTAATCTTGAATTTCAAACCTTTATAACTCGGTCAATTTTAAAGATAGAGCAAAAATTCTTTTAGTGTTCGATAGCAGAAACTAAGAAGTTTGGATTTATAAAATAAAAAAAAGTAGTCCAATCCCCTATTTAAACGTGACACGTGAAACGAACATTCAGATATGCTCCATGGCATAGGCTTTCAAGGTCAAATCTAGTTCAGCATTTTCTCCGCTGAACTAGATTTGATCTTCAAAGTCCGACTCGTGGGAATCCGACTATTTCCTACGGTAAAAAGTAGCGTCTATCTTTTAACTTTTATCAATATCGGCTCAGTAGATTAGCTGTGAAAACGTAACAGAAAGTGAATTTAAAGTTGATGTTATTTATTATTTATAACTCTTGGCATGGCTTTTATGAGTAGATTGAGTAGATTTTAGGGGCTCAGATCAGACATAGTCAACCACGCGGGCCCATGAGGATTGGCCGACTTCATACAAAACCTTCAAACTTTGCATAAAACATTAAAGTGACGCCAATAGAGAATATTACCTGTATTGTCAAATATTAATAGAAAGACATAATATATGACTTCAAAACCGATTTAACCAACCTTGCGTTCCGAGACGCGCTGAAATCGATTAACGCACCCGTAATCGCGTACCGAAAAAGCAGGCAAAACTCGTACGCTTTTTTGCTTTTGTGATCGTTGACGGCGCTGAAAGTCTGATTCGGAATGCGCCCCAAGCAAAAATAGAAAAAAAAAGCGTTAACTCCTTTATCACATCGATATCCGTTTACCGCATATTTGTCTTGTTTGCATTAGTGAATTGTTTCGCCAAAATGCTCTCACCACTTCTCTTATTTTTTTTTGTGGATAGCTATTATTGGCCCAAATAATATATATTCGTATGAAACTCTGTGCTGTTGTTATCCTGAATAAATAAAAATAAAATAAGATAAATAAATAAAATATCAGAAGTGGGATGTTAAAATGACTTACCCTGATATATCTCTCTAAGTCCGGCGGTATCTCCGCCGTATTCTCTTCATCTTTCTTCACTTCTCCCTCTTCTATCCTCACTGTTTTCTGAACTGGTCGCTTCTCAACGCCGCCATCTTTGTTGCTAGTTTCATTCTCCTTATTCTCTATGTCTTGCAACTGAAAATATTAATTTGCAATATTTTAGTGGAAGTAAGAAATACTAGCCGTGTGGTGACGACAGAGTAGAATACATTTGTCACCAACTCCTACTCTTCCCGTGGGTGTCGTAAGAGGCGACTTAGGGACTACACATTGAACAGGGAACGGGCAGCAGCGCTCTCTGATACAGTAACATTTTAATCTGCGATCTCCAACCCGCCTGCCAAGCGTGGAGATTATGGCAAAACCAAACACTTAAGTGGAGGAGGCTCATAGTCCAGCAGTGGACTGTAACGGGCCGTTGATGTTGAAGAAATACTTATAAATAAGGTATTTGTCTCTTGATTGAGTAGTCTCATTCAATATTTTTCCTTTCTGTATTATTTTCTCATCATAAATAAATGCACTTACAAATCTATATCTATACTAATATTATAAAGAGGAAAGCTTTGTATTTTTGTAACAAATAAACTCAGAAACTACGGAAACAATTTTAAAAATTCTTTCACCGTTAGAATGCTACATTATTCCTGAGTGACATAGGCTACTTTTTACCGCAGGAAAATACCTTTTCCTACGGGAAAATTAATTTATCGCAGGCGAAGCTGCGGATGGAAGGCTAGTATTAATGAAAATAAAAGCACATTAAATTTTCAAAGTGCTTGTATATTTTCAAGAAAAAAATCATATTATCAACTATACTTGACAGATTAAAATTTTAAAACTTAATATTATTTCGTTTATTTATTTATTTAATAAGTAAAATTACATACTGTTTAATGATAAAATAAGAGGTGAAGTTACTTTTTTTTTAAATATTTTAGCTATTATGGTTTTTAAACTGAATATTATTTTTAAAAAGTTGTTAACGTTGTATGAAAATTTTTGAAGCTGTCGGAACCCATCCTATAAGAACCCAACTATAATAAAGGTCTAGATAATAGAATTTTTTAAAATCCTATACCAATTACTTTTCCTGCAATTAATTTTGTTTGACTCTCCTTTTTTCGCTTAACCCAAGACCTGGTTAATTCAAAAGCAATTTGTAAACTATCAAAACTGGCCTACCCTCCACTTAAAGTCACATTAAGTTAACTGTGAAGTTGTCAGAAAGGCAGGCAGGCACTGACCTGCCTTATGACCCGAATTTTTTAAGTTTGTAAAAATAAGCTATTTGTCTTATATTAAAGTAACTCCTGAGAAAGGAGCATTGCGCAAATTTTATGAATGCAAATATAAATTAAGTAACTTTGGAATTTCACTAGGTAATATAATATTTTACAGATTCGTATGAAAAAATGGAAAGCTAGATCACTTATATTCTGCATAATGTTATAACTTAGCTAAGTTACACTGCCATCTTTGTCTAAATAAATAAATAAATTAATGTCTGTCTGTACTTAATAATGTATCAAGGAATATAAGCAAGCTTACAAAACATGCAGTTTAAATAATAAATCAATAAGTACTGAGTCCACACTGCTGACCGTTGGTATTTAACTAATACAGTAATAAAAATATTTAACTATTAATTAATTTAATAAAAACTAGGATAATTTACGAATATAATTATTTTTTAAAAATATGTTACAATATATTGAAGTGATTTTAAATTTGTTTATAAGTAATTACTTTTATAATGTTTTTATTAAATTGAGAATGACCATGACACATTCCAAAAACTACTTCTTACCAAGTGGTTTGGTGAAAAGTAAATAAAAAAAGTTAAGAAACTAGATGAATAACAAATCCCAAAAAGTTTCCATAGAAACCACAACTTTACTTACCTTTCTATAGCTTAATTTCCATACACAAAACACTGATAATTTACTGCATTGCAGAAGGGTACCTACAAATAACTCGGAAATAATTAAGCTATTTACTATTACGTGTTGCGGGAACTAAACAGCGGTGTTGCGTAGTGGATTCGATGCAGAGACTGATCATCAGACCGACTGCCGTCTGCCGCAAAATCGATACGCCACGGCAACTGAGCCACAGGTGGATAAACTTGGTTGTTTTGCAACGATTACTCACTTGGCACGCGTCAGCCGGCGCAGACAGCCCGAGAACTATTTTCTCCCGTTTAATCTCGCTTCTTTTCTGAGCAATCAGCCTTTCTAAATCACCATTCGATAACATTGTTCTAATGGTGGAAAAAAATATTCACTTTTGTTACACAGTGCGAAATTACAGGTGCTGTATAGTAGAAAGTGATGAGTAGTTTTGAACTTGTTACACTGTTTACTTAACAAACAGACGTATTGTTTATCTGCAGCAAAATCCGATAAAAATTGCAAGTAAACAAACAAAACCTTGAAAAAAAAAACGTTTCGTTTTGAATTTTCATTTGACGTTACTGACATTGACTGACATTTGGGCTGCGTTCCGAGACGCGCTGAAATCGATTACGGGTACTTTACTGACAGTGGTCAGCCATACATTTTTTTGCTTTTCTCTTCGCTGACATCGCTGAAAGTCTGATTCGGAATGCGCCCTTGCAGTTGTTGTTGTTTTTTCAATTTATCCGAAATGGAAAGGCAATGGATCCAAGCCATACAGCCTAATCTGCAGTAACATTTGCAGTATTTTGCAGCAGATGTTACCATAAGTAAAAAATTAAGTTTTTGTTCGGATACATGTTTGATGCTTCTTTTTTTTAATGGGGGACCGTCTGACAGCTTTTTTTCAAAAATAAAAATAATAGTTCTAATTAAGACGATAGATGGCGCCAGGAGTAGGTATCATTCATCGTTGGGATCTTCCCTTTATAAGTCTGTGGTTGGGATCCACGGTCAACGCCATCTATCGAAGAATTATTAACTATTTTTTACCCGACTGCTTTAAAAGGAGGGTTATGTTTTTCGAGTGTATATATATGTATGTATATTTCTATGGCACGCTCTACAGCATAAACGGCTTGATGGATTTTAGCTAATGAAGTGTCATTAGATTCGTCTTACTTGTGAGAGTGACACTGGGTACATCAAAATAAAAAAAAACTGAGATGGCCGATTTTTGGCACCAAGACCAAGACATATCTCTCCAAAACCTATTGAGTACAAAATAAAGGGTTTTATTAATGGTCTTCAAAAATATATCCAACTGATATGTTTAAATGTATTTTGGAATGAGAAATGCTTAAAAACATCACAAATTTCAACAATTTAAATTGAATTACCATTATAATGTGTGAAAGAGACACAACAATATCGGTCATTCATTCAAAAACGAAAAAGATAAAAAAATATATTACAAAAACAAAAAACCGAAAAACAGTGCGAAAATTTTAAACTTTCAAATAAATGTACTGAAAAGATGCAAATATGTTTTTGTGTTTTGTTTTGAATGATCGTGGTTGATAGTGTTCACAATAGCAGTCGGAGGCATCAAAATATTCATAATTCATAAAAACGCTATGATGGAACATAATAATATTGTGAATATTTGATGCCTCCGACTGCTATTGTGAACACTATCAACCACGATCATTCAAAACAAAACACAAAAACTTGTTTGTATCTTTTCAGTTTGAAAGTTTAAAATTTTCACGCAGTCGGGTTTTTTGTTTTTGTAATTTAATTACCTGTCAGAAAATCCCCCATTGTGCTTATTTTGTACATTTTGTGTACATGTACACCGATTATTAAAATGAGAACAAAATATTTCTTGTATGGCACTGTTTCTGTCACTCGTACAACTATGAGTTTTATTTGACAAATAAAACACACTAATTTCATTAGGGCCGCCCGCCATACATAACCTCTCCAGAGCTCTCCATACTTATTGGAGACTCCAATAAGTAATAAATAATCTATTTGTTTCCTTATTAACTAAGGTGCTAGCAACTTATGACATCAACGCAGTGATCAAAGCAGTGATAATCCTCTGACCCTAATTTGTATTGAACTCAGGTTTTGTGTAAAGTACAATAAATTACATACTTCCCAATTCGCAAAAGTTTTTGAAAGTTTACAATGGATTCAGATTATGATAAGAAAGTAGCTGAATTGAAGAGTAAAATTAAAAGCTTTCCAGACTTCCCTAAACCAGGCATTTTGTTTTGGTAAGTTTTTTTAGTTTGTGGATTTTAGAACCTTCTATAAACATGCATAACTACTTTATACGTTGTCGTCTGTTGAACCTAATTTATTGACCTTGATCTCATCAGTCATGTCATGAGGATAATTTTTCTTGAGTAGATACATGACAACTGCTTATCAGCGATCTTAAGTTCTTTGTTATCCGTCACACTTAATTGTAAAGATAGAGGAATAGTAAGTATCTGATAGAAAGCAATAGTAATATGTAATACTCTTCTTCTTACTTCAAATTGTAGTACTGAATAGGGGATCAGACTACTTTTTTATTTTATAAATCCAAACTTCTTAGTTTCTGCTATCGAATACTAAAATAATTTTTGGTCTATCTTTAAAATTGACCTAGTTATAAAGGTTTGAAATTCAAGATTAGACAGAGAGGCACATACCCACTTGTGACATCATTTGTTAGTAACGCCATATAACCTCCATACAAAACATTGTTTTTGAAAGAGACAGACATATTGAAACTTTAAAAAATCACTGTAAATTCGTTTTTCAACCGATTCTGTTTGTTTCTTCGCGAATCGTCTGCTACTTAACTATATTTTATAAATAATTCATAAAATATGGTGAACAGCCCGATCCCCTATTAAATTAAAAGCTTTGTTTAGTTTTACTCACCCATCCATCCAAAAAAACCCTTCCGAATCCAACTTTTTTCTAAAATCTTTCTAAATTGCATCTTTCAGGGATATATTTTCAGCAATATCAGATGGCTCTACCTGCAAGCTACTACAGAACATCCTCATACTAACTGTCCGAACTAAATTCCCTGATGTGGAAGCAGTAGTCGGTTTGGAGTCCCGCGGATTCCTGTTCTGTTTCTCATTGGCTCAGGAGTTGGGTGTAGGATGTTTTCCCATCAGGAAGAAAGGAAAGCTTCCTGGGGAGGTGGTGTCATATAAATATGACTTGGAGTATGGTTCGGTAAGATTTTATTAATATGTATTTAAGATAAACAAAAGATCTGCTTCTGTAATATCCAACTGTTTCCTCTAAAAACATGGGATTTACAAGTAATAAAAATGATCATTGCATTCTTATGATCATTCTTTAAAGAGTTTACCATTATTCAATGGTCTAATTCTTTTTTTTTAGGGCATGTAACAATTATTCAATGGTAAACTCTACCTTGTATAAATTGAATGAAATAAAGATTTGATCTAAATAACAGGAAAACCACAGCCATATCAACATCAGTAATACATGTAAACAATGACTAGGTACTTAACTACTTACAATTTAAATAATAGTCTAGTTAGCTCTATTAACTATAATTAAATTTATTGAAAATATTGTGCAAGATTTCCTAAGGAGATACAGATTCATAAATTATTCCCTAGCTAATTTTCTATAGCTATTCTAGATTTATAGATCTTTTGGAATTACTAGAGAACTAACAGAAAATCTATCCCCTTTCCAGGACATAGTAGAAATACAGAAGAACACAATCAGGCCAGGTGTCAAGTGCATTATAGTGGACGATCTGATAGCAACAGGAGGATCCCTTGCTGCGGCCACTCACCTGTTGAAGACTTCTGGTGCTGACGTCATCGGGTGCCTCGTCGTCATCGAGCTGGAGGCTCTCAGCGGACGCAACAACATTCCCCATGATATCCCAGTGCATTCCTTGATCAAGTATCAGTAAGTTCCAAAGATTTACATGTTGATAATCGCGCATCTGTACTAGCGTAGTTATTAAGAAAATTGCTACTTACCTTTTTTTTATGGACTCTAGTCTGATAATAAACTTATTTATTATTATAATCAACAATACTATGTAGCTGCTAAAGGATTTCCAGATTTCTCAGTCTCAGTCCATTTTTCCGAAACGCCACTGTCCAGAATCCTTGTTTTTTTGTTTGAAAAATATGAAGACCATGTTTAGAATTCTGATCATATTCTCAAGGTCACTAAAATGTGCGAAATCAACATCCTTAAAACAAGAGTATATCAAAAGTAAATTATGTTAAAACAGAGACTGGTTTTAAAAACTCCTGAATAATAAATTAATTCCCTATAAGAATTTTAATAGAATAATAGAATGAGTAAGTCTATGGATGTAAAAAGGCTGTAATTTTTCTAATAAGTTATATTCTTTTAAAGAAGCAAATTATTTTGTTAAAATAAATATTAAGTTACACGTTACCGAAAATTTTAAAATATACCTACGATATCTACCTAGTAAAAAAATCACCAGTTGACCACCAGACCAGACCATTGACCGAAAGGTCTAATGGAAACAGTAGCTCAATTTAAGAATAAATAAGACAAATTAGTACAAAATCAAATGCTCCATTCCAATTAAATTGTTAAGGATAATAATAATTTTGTATGAAGTTATACTTTGTTTACTTGTTATTAACATAAGGAAATGTTTTAATAAAATAAAGCAATTTGATATTATTTTAATTTGATGTTTTATTAAAGAATAATCTAAGTAACATGATGCTGTAAATATTTATATTTTTGTTAAATATATTGAAAAAAAAATACAGTCAGAAAAATCTGCCTCATGCAGACATCCTCACTTAATTAAAATACTACAATAGCTACACATAAAAAGACAGCCCTTGGTTATTAAAATTATCCTAAACAATGTAAAGTGTTGCAATAAGTAGATAAAAATTGTTAAATAAATATAATACTTTATAAATTGTACAGAACATTATAAAATAATAATATAAAAACTTTCATACATAATAATATTATCACAGGTATACATACTAATATATATATTTAAATGCTCTTGGGTTTTTGAGCTGTCAATAGTGTACTGGGTGTTACAGGTTTCTTATCTTTCTCGGAAGACTCGTCTTCATCGGATGATGAAGAAAATCCAGCTCCTACAGATTTGGAAGCTTTTTCTGTTGAACTCATTCCACCTTGTTTGAATTGCACAGTTTGCAATGTAATGGGTACTTTCGGTACGTATGGTGCAGGGGTCTTACCATCTTGGAATTCCTTGGGAATATCAATATGTCCACTTGCTGGTATCTTCTGAACGTTTTTGTCGCTTGGTTCGGTCGTAGGCTTCTGTTCAGTTTTGGGAGTTTTAACTTCTGTGTCGCGATCTACTCTGGGTTTGTCTGTTCTATAGTCAGAAAATTTATAAGTGCTTACAGTTGATGTAGTGATTGGTGTAGAGTGAACGTCTTTTTCTGGTTTAGCTTCTTCATTGTCATGTGGCAATACACCTGGAATAAGGAGCTTGTCAGTGTTTCCAGATGCTTTGTCGACGTGCCATTGCGGATAGTTTACTACTTGGCCACCTGCGTCTTTTGAATCTTTGGCAGGACGAATAGTTGAAGGCACTTCAGTTGTTGATTGGCTAACCTTCGCCATATCTCTGGTATGCCTTGAATGCTCATTTGTTTTCAGGCCGGGCACGGTAGAAACTTCAATGCTTTTTGGGCTTGTGCTTAATGTGTTGTCATCAGCTTCTGTATCTTTCGTTACATCAACTGGATGTTTCTTCGTTTCGGGTAGTTTTCCCGCAGAGTGTTCAGCAGGGCTTGACGCCTTTCCATCTCCAGGACTACGCGCCATTCGCTGGCCGTCTTCGATTTTAACATCCGTGGAAAGAGGCACTGGTGGTTTGGTAGAGAAACTAGTTGCTCCGATAGATGTGGGCGGTTGGATATTTCCATTCAGATTACCTTCTCCGTACGGAACTTTGCTCTGGTCATTTCCGACGATGGCTGGGATTCCATCTTCATTGTGGCCCTTATTAGGCACGGCGTAGACTTCAATATGGAATTCGAATCCTCTCAATACTGTAGGGCTTTTCAGTTCAATAGTGACAGTCTGATTTCCTTCACCACCTTCGACTATGCTGGCGTCTCCATCTTTGTTCGGCCTCAAATCGGTGACCACCACACGACTTATGATGTCTTCATCAGTTGTGTTCACTGTAACTTTCTCAATTTGTCTCCAAACCGCAGGGCTGGCTTCTCGTTTCTCATCGAATATTTTACGGGCTTCGGTGGAGTTCTGCCCTTGTTCAATATCTTTGCAACCGGCGATTGCCAGAAAAGCGCAACACAGCATAAGTCTAAGATACATTTTGGAGTGTTGTATTGTACTGATGCTAAGACGGACCTGAGAGCTTTTATATAGGGTCTCGCCGCTTAAGGAAAATTATTAGAATGAAATCACCGCGTGACTGTCGCAGTAACTTGTTAAATGGTTTAATGACATTTGTGTACTCTTCCTACAGGAAAAACATTGTTTTGACAGTCACACACAGAAGTATCTAGTTATTAAATATTAATGATGCATTATTTGCAAAAGAGAGTTGCATTACGCCCGCCGAACTCTGAACCTAAATGCAGCAAAAACTCAGATATCTGACTCTAATTTATTAAAGGTGTTCTCTGTTTAAATTATCCAAATATTCAATAGACCTAATAAACAAACGAATTATGAATTAAACTCTTAAAAATTCAGTTGTAATAACTTCTGGCGCTCAGAAAGTAGCCAATAATTATGTAAATGTTTTTGAATATGTTATATTGTAGGTATTACTAATTTTATGATATTACTTAGCCATTTAGCTACATAATTAGATTATTATATATAAGGTGCGTCGTAATTAGTTTCAAATATTTTCAGGGCTGAAAGTAATAGTCATAATAGTCACGTAAAAAAATAATTCGAAAATCTACACGTTAGATTAAAAGTTTTTTTTCTAACAAAAAAATCATTATTAAATACGACAAAAAGAGATCACCCTCTGCATGTACACTCACATTACTCTAGATACATGTAAACACGCATCAAACGCGTGTGTGCGTGCATGAATGCAAATGTAGTAGTGATCAGCTGGTCGAGGGTGATGTTTTTTATGATTAGGTAACCAAGTTGTTTGACTTAATTACTTGAAAACTAACGTGTAAATTGATCTCATTTTGTTATGAAGTGAAGATCGGGACTTCTTTCAGCTCTAAAAATATTTGACACTAATAACGGGGCACCCTATATAGGTATAGTAAAATTGTTATTCTGTTATTGTGTTGTCTTTGTCTTTATCACTTTTCAGCCTGTCAGTACTTGTAATCCTACTTATCGTCGTGATCTTAGGCACAGCAAACGCGAACCGCATTCAGAATTAGGTCATCCACATACCATACCTACTGACTTCCTATGGTACCTACTCCACTGGGGCTAATTCAGGATATCACGCTCTAATCCTTAATTTATGTTAGTCCGTCCTTTTCGCATTTTAAAGGTTTAAAAGGGACAGAACATTGACATCCTAATATTAGAGCTTTCAAAAGTCGAATGTATTTTTACCGTGAAAAATATCTAATGTGTTATACCTGGATATGAACTATCTCCATTTCAAATTTCATCCAAATCCGTTTTAGATAAGACGTAACGTAGTTTAGACGAGAAAGTGTAACAAACATCCAAATATCCAAACGTACTATCAGCTTTATAATACGAGTGAGATCCAAAGTAATATACATCTGAATTCATCTCCTCTTTCGTTGGTCATACATAAGTTATTGGGTTATAGCTCGATTTAAAAATGCAACAAAAAAATGCTGCGTGAATCAGGACCACTGTTTGATCCACTCACTCATTCAATTTGTGTTTTGTTGTGAACGTGATTTCAAATAATTTTTCCTTGTTTTGGTAACACTTCCAAAGTCATGGTCATTTGTGACGTTGTTAGGTTTTTAAGTAGAATTCGAACGAATAAATCTATAAAAAAAATATTTAAAAATATTTCGTTGGAATTATCAGAGTAAGAAATAAGGAGACAAGTAAAAGCGAGTAAAAGATACTCACTATTCACCGTGAAATTAAACTGGTTGATTTTCGTTAACCCAAATATGCCCACAACTATTTATTTTATTTACGATTTATTGTACACAAGTAAATTACAAAACATAAAACATGAAGAAAGACGACACACCAGGTACTACTTATTTCTAAAGAAATGTCTTCCAGCAGACCTAACTATGCTTTTATTTGGTTCCTTATCTGACCTTTGAATAAATAGAAATAATGCAATTTTTTATTTATTTACAGTTACACTAAAACTACTACTACCAACTGTTACTAACTGTTACTATTTCTGTGTGTGCAATAAAGTATATTAATTAATTCATTCATTCATTCACTAAAATTTACACTAAAAAACCACCGGCACCGGCTTTTTTTCTCCTGTTTGTATTTTTGGGTTTGTTTTTCGGGTTGTTGGTGGGTAGTGAACAACCACGAAAATCTTAAAACATATATTTACAGCAGTCAATGTATAGAAAGTGCCCAATGTGTCGTTTTCGAAAAAATAATAAAAAAAGTTCATTATGCAATGCTGACTTTTATGAAACTAGTTATAAAGTAAAAAAATACCTATTAAACCCAACATTAAAAAATCGAAAGTCTACAGTAGTTCTGGGCGGGCGGGTGTTGATCGTTTTCGAATCAAGGGGCATAATGGGTGTGCTCAGTGCATTAAACTGAACTTTCCCCAAGGAACATGGGCTGTAAAACGACAAAAAAATTGCCCCGTTAGAAGCCGCGCGGCCAGCTGATCGATGTACTATGGGGGATGCATTTTTTCAAATTTGTCAGCCCATGCTCCTTGAGGAAAGTTGTTCAGTTTAATGGACTGAACTTAGCGGTGTATTGTGATGGTGACTATATAGTCAGTAGCCGATTTTTCATGGTGTCCCTAGTAGATCGGGATTCGAACCTTGAAGCTCCCAGACTAGACTACGGGATCTACTCTTATCTAACTGCCAGGCGGCGATTGTTTTTTTATTATTATTATTATTAACTAGCGGTCCGCCCACAGCTACGCTCGCGTTGAGTAAGATTTTCCCATAGGAATAAGACTTTTTCCCGTAAAAAGTATCCTATGTGATAATCCAGGTTACAAACTATCTCGTTTCCTAATTTCAACCAAAGAGTACTTTAAGGGGGTAAAAACATCCAAATATATTTTCACATTTATAATATTAGTGTGATGTCAAAGTTTGTCTAAGCCGCACAGGAAAGTTTTATCTATAAAACTTTCCTGTGCGGCTTAGACAAACTTTACTAAGCTGTATACACCTATTATGGTAATTTAGTATTCTAAAATTCCCATCACAAGTGTCAATTGACTACTTACTGGGAAGCCTCGACAATTAACATGTAAGGATTTATGTAAATAAAGAATTTTTAATAAAAAAAAATATGTATGACGCGACTCCGCATTATAATAATTATTACGATAAAAGCTAGGAAGTTTCCTTGACTCATATCAAGTTTATTTATTTTAATTGAGTTTCCTTATGATTAAAATCTTTGTGTCTTCTTAAGAAGGTTAAAAAGTAACTAGAAATTACATACCTTATATACAACGTGTTAGTAAAATAACGCAAAACCTCTCTACTAGTAGGTCAGCCCATGAAACTGAACAACTTTTGTTGCGCAACTTTTTAAAATACACAAAAAATATATATTGAACTTCCATACAAATTGACTCTATCAGCATATCAGTTTGCATGAAAGATCAAAAATATTTTTTGAAATTTTTAAAAAGTTTCACAACAAAAGTTGTTTAGTTCTATGGGCTGACCTACCTGAGAGGTTTTGCGTTAATTTGCTAACACGTTGAATTTTTTTAATAACTATACATCAACTAACTAACAAAATTAAATAATAACATCAAAAACTATTGTATATAGAATAAGATATCTTTTATTCTCCCAACAACCTGCAAGATATATCAACAATATAAATAGTAAAAATAATAAATAAGTTAAATACATGATCATAGTTCGAACGACAATAATATCAAGACTACAAAACGTGACTAAGGCAGGACAGAAGTTACGATTCTTAGAACTGTTGAACTGTTCTCACTAGAGTCCATTAGGGGATCGGACTGTTCCTAAATTGACCATATTTTATGAATTATTTTTAAAATATAGATCGTCAATCGTCAAAAGTTTCTATTGCATGGATTGTATTTAATTTTATAACGCTTATAATGGTTTGGCTTGTGCTTCGCTTCTCAATATTTTAAGTTTTAAATCTTTAGGATGTCATAAAATGTTTTAAAAGAACAATAAATTAAAGATTTGATTAGAATGGATCGTCAAATGGTTTCGTATTCCTGCAGAATAAAAATATAAACATAAGTTTTCATTTTTAATAGAATTTGGCAATCTTGTAAACAAAATAAGACGAATACAGTAATGGCCGTGACAGTACGATAAAATATAACAATTTTCGGAATTAAAATTACAGTAGGTAACTTAGTTATTTTAGAAACATATTATTGAGGCATTTTAAAGTTATGGCGGAATAAAGAGACTCACATACATAGAAACATACATGAACCCTCAAAACATTCATTTTGTGGCCAGTCGTGCAATAAATAAGTAGAGTGCGCACCAGATAAGTGTGCGCGCGGCGACAGGTGGAACTAATGCCGAAAGTATTGAAAAGTTCGGCTCGGAAGATGGCTTTGTAGGTGAAAGCAACGACTGTCACGCCATACCTGCACACTTATCTGGCGAGACGACAGAGTTATTGTGATGTATGTATTCGTTTACATTATTGCTAAATTCAATGAGAAGGGCCTTTAGTCTGTTTCCTACAAGCCGTGCTTGGCTTGAGGGGCTCGGGGCTGGGCTCTTTGCACCAGGTGGGTTTAGTACAAGGACACGTGGGCTTGTGCTTCAGGTTCACCATCTGTCTCATGAACGGATGGATGTCATCGCTGAAGAACGGTCTGCAAGAGAAAATATTATAATATTAGTAGGTAATTTTATATCGAAAATTATGTATACTCGACCAAATTGAATCATGATCATGACCCACCATAAGATCATTTTCTTCCAGACATTCAAATACAAGTGGGTAAAATTCGCCTGAACATACATTTGACGGTTTTAAATGAATGTGTCGTGTTGTATGTGTAGGTTTTGTGCTGTTTATAATTGGTGCGGTCTATCACAACACAATAATATTATAAACGTGAAAATATATTCGGATGTTTGTTTTATTAGCTGTCGCCTAAAATGGTGTATTGACCTACTTAAACGTGGCTCATTTTGAAGAATTGTCCAGCCAGCCTGAGTCACATTTAGATATTTAGATGTTTGGCTCATGATTCAGTATGTTCGACTGTACCTACTTTGAATGACTGAATTAATCAAATTAATTTGTACTACTTCTTGTCGTGTCATTCAATCGTCGTGCAAGTCAGTTTTTGCCCAGTCTTCAAGTCCTCTTTTGGGATTTCACGCTTATCAACAGCTCATATACGCCCCCATCGAGGGGCTCAAGCCTACCCACGTACGCAATGCACACGCCTCTCTATCAAATCCCCCGGAAAAGTTGATCCGTAAAATAAAACAAATGAGCAAGAAAAAATTCGGCGTTTCCAGATGCCCTCCATGGTGTAATAGTTCGTACGTCGGCTGCGTGCCGAAGATATGGGTCCAAACCTTACCGGAAGGATTTCGTTTTTTTTTTTATTGTTTTGTCTTTTGATTGCTTTTTGTGATGCCCTTCGTCGTAAGAGCGTCGTATAAACGTACATTATGAATTCGAAAACACATTGGTACGTGTTGGGGATTGAACCCGTCTCCCGGACGGGACCCAGCGGTCCTAGTTAATACACTACCGACGCTTTCGATCTGCGTTGTTCCATCTCTTTTAAATCTCTGGGATAACCTGATCATAAAGAAACAATTGGTTCTGACCTGCACAGCATGCGATTGAGTTCTTCCTGGTACTCTCTGGCTGCGATTTCAGCCTTCTTGCGTTGTTCCATCTCCTCTTGCAGCGCGCGCTCCTGGTATAGCAAAATAGATTTCTCAATATCTGACTCACGAATCATATACGAAACCTCTCGGGTCGGGTGGGTCAGCCCGTGGAACGGAACAACTTTTAAAAAATCCCATATTTTTTTTTACTTCCATACAATTGCCTCGATCAGCTGATCAGTTTGTGTGTGAAAGTATATTTTTTTTTTTGAGATTTTGTGGAACTCCGGAACAAAAGTTGTTCAGTTATTTAGCTAACATGTTGTATATAACATTGAACTAAAAACCTCCTTCAGTTTATAGTCCATATTTTGAAAACTACCGAATCGATTTTGATGAAACTTGCAATGTTTCTTCCAATAAAAAAGGATAATCAAATTGCAATCCGTTTTCTAGTTTCTGGGAAATAATGTGGACATGGTCGATCGTTGGGTTGTCATTTCCGTTAGCCCCGCCTACTTCTTCTCCACAGAGTCCGCACATCGTGTAGTGAACTCACCCAAAAAAATTTATATGACGAAACTAAGAGATGTAACATCCAAAAGTTAATAAACTATTTATTTCATTTCACTGGGTTGTCGTTTTAGTGGTGCCATTTTTGAGTGGAATACGCGCGGAGCATAGACATAGAGGAGCTGCCCTAAGCTAGGTTGCCGCTTTTTAAATAAAGTAGTCTACTTGCTCCTCGCACTGGCTATTATTGAAAAATACTCTGTACGGCACAGTACTAAGGTCAAAGATAGCTTCTAAGATTACGTATACAACAGTTTGTGAAGGTTCCTAGCACATGTTCACCTCCACGTACTTACTTGAACTACGCAGTTTTGAGGTTACATTATAGATGATAGATAGATGAACTGTTTATTCAATGATACAGTACAAGAACAACAAAGACAAAATAATGTATATAATAAAGAGAGAGACAACAAAAAAATATGCTACCCCTGAATGGGCCCTAACTCGGCATAATATTGCGACGACACGAGGCACGTCACAACGCTGTTCTTCCGTTATACTTAGGTATGAACTTACCTTGAGCAGTTTATTATATTCAATCTGCTGCAGGATATCTTTCTGGTAATGTTTCCTTGATTTGGCTTCGTCCAGGGCCTTCTTGGCGCAGAGTTCGTCGAGTTGTCTCATAAGCTGTCTTTGGTATTCCTCTTCTTCTTTAAGCTTGTTTTCGAGGTCTTCGCGAGCTTTGGCGCGGTCGGCGATTTGTTCCATCATTGCTTTGCGGCCCTCCTGCAAACATTAAATAGGGGATCGGACTGTTCACCATATTTTATGAATTATTTTTGAAATATAGGTTAGTAGCAGACGATTCGTAAAGAAAAAAACAGAATCGGTTGAAAAACTAATTTACTGTGATTTTTTAAAGTTTCAATATGTCTGTCTCTTTCAAAAACGATTTTTTGTATGGAGATTATATGGCGTTACTAACAAATGACGTCACAAGTGGGTATGTGCCTCTCTGTATAATCTTGAATTTCAAACCTTTTCTCGGTCAATTTTAAAGATAGAGCAAAAATTCTATTCACTTCTCATGCTCTGAAAGTGCTTATTTGTGCAGAATATAGGCTGCACAAAATCGAATTTTGTGCTCAAGTGCATTAACGTATCTAGTCATAAATGTATCTATATTAAGGCAAAGAAAATGAGCCATACAGCCAAACACAATAAGAAGTTCTTCTAGAAGTTGTTATTTTATAATATTTACTTTAATTTATTTGCCTTATGTGTTTTTTAAGACAAAGATATTAAAATTAAATTCAAGTACAATAGGTTATTTAATTAATTTAAGAAAATTATTATTACAAAATTAATTTAATAGTAGGCTGTATAGGTCTGCAGTCCAAGCCTAATAACAATGTCGTAAGATTTAAAAAAATAAAGCGGCGGGAAACAGCTCTTGTTTTTTTGTGCGTTTATTAATTTCTTCAATATGCTTACTGTTTTATTTCCTCGCAATCGAAGTGGAAAGCAGAGTTTATAACTCGTCTACAAAACCATTTTATCCTCGACATTACTATCAGCCCTCACCTTCGGCGCGGGCTGCTAAAAGTCTCGGATAAAAATGGTTCGTTTTGTGCACTTGTTGTAAAATCTACTATTAGTGTTCGATAGCAGAAACTAAGAAGTTTGGATTTATAAAATAAAAGTAGTCCGATCCCCTATTGATCACATTATCATTAAGTCTAATCAGCTCGTTGTCATATCGGGTGAGTTGTAAAGTCAACCAACCTCAAATATCAGAGTATTTGTTACCAGAGTTATTAAGCCGCCAAAGGCCTCTGACATGGCTCATTTAACCGTAGATAACTTCCGAAGCGTGGGATTATTTTACTTTTCTGTCAAACAGGTAATTTAGCCTGTAACCTAACAAAATTCGAGGTTCAGCGGCCAGAGTTGATAGTTCACGGAGACACATGTATTTGTCACAACGCTTCCTGTCAACGACCTCTTGTTGTGCTCGAGCCATTTCTGTCATCTCCTTGCTGTTTAAATAGATCCTGTTAGTTAACCTTGTTTATAATACTAACCCTATTCATATTCAGCGTCCAGAGTTGGTAGGTACATCGCTTCTTGTCAATGGTCTCTTGTTGCGCTCGAGCCATTTCTGTCATCTCCTTGCTGTTTTAACAGTTACCCTGTTAATTTACCTTGTTTATAATACTAACCCTATTCATATTCAGCGTCCAGAGTTGGTATGTACATCGCTTCCTGTCAATGGTCTCTTGTTGCGCTCGAGCCATTTCTGTCATCTCCTTGCTGTTTTAACAGTTACCCTGTTAATTTACCTTGTTTATAATACTAACCCTATTCATATTCAGCGTCCAGAGTTGGTATGTACATCGCTTCCTGTCAATGGTCTCTTGTTGCGCTCGAGCCATTTCTGTCATCTCCTTGCTGTTTAAACAGATCCTGTTAGTTAACCTTGTTTATAATACTAACCCTATTCATATTCAGCGTCCAGAGTTGGTAGGTACATCGCTTCCTGTCAATGGTCTCTTGTTGTGCTCGAGCCGATTCTACCACCTCCTTGTCGTCGTAGCTGTTCTCTAGTTGCCGCTTCAGTTCGATCATATGTTCGTTACATTTGTCTAGGTCCATCTGTGCAGTTGTAGGTTAGATTATCTTATTAATTTTTGAAAAGATAAAGATAAAAGTGGCTTTGTTCGGAGTTAGATTCAAAATGAATTTTCGTTTAACAATGATACGATACAAAAATGAAATTGATTTTGAAAAAAAAAACAGTTTTTGACAGGGTTTGAACCTGTACCTTCGCGGCAGTCTGTGCAAGCCAAAGGCAAATTTAACAATTATGCTAAGACTGAATGATTGACGTTTGTCATCGCTTGTGCATTGTACTGAGATATGACTAAAAGAATGGATGAATACCGATGCGAGTGCTACATTCCGTTGAGGAATTTCCAAGTTTTTCCACACATTCCACCATCAGACAAAATTTATATGGGAACACCCTCGAAAGTCAATTCTACCGCATGAAAAAAGAATTACAAAAATTGGTGGTGATCACATTCTTAAAAAATATATTAATTTGACGGCTCCGTAGCCCAGGTGGTAGTGTATCTGCCTCCGACGCACAGGGTCGCGGGTTCGAATCCCGCCCAGGGCAGACATTCGTGTGATGAGCACTTCTGTTTGCCTTGTGTCTATATGTATGTATTTATCTAATGTATATCAGCTGTCTGGTACCCATAGTACAAGCTCTGCTTAGTTTGGGAATAAATGGCTGTGTGTAAGATGTCCCTACAAATTTATTATTATTTATTTATATATACATATTATGCAACCGAATTGAGAACCTCTTTTCGAAGTCGGATAAAAAGACTAACCTTCTTCCTTCTGATGAGGTCCTTTTTAGCTTGTTCTTCGGCTAAGCCTTGCCCCTGTAGCGATGCCCAAGTGTCTTCGATAAGGTCTTCGGCTTCCTAGAAAATTTCAAGTTTTGTTTAGTTTTGTTCATTTTATGACATAACATATCTTATTCGTCAGCGAACCATTTTTTCCATAGTTCTTCAAGTTGAAATGAAAGAAAAAAAAAACACTTAAAAACGAGAAAACTAATTCTCATTTCTAGTGTTAATTTTATTCAATACTATATAATAATATGCTCGCGTTATGTAAAAAAGTATCCTATGTGTTAATCCAGGGTACAAACTATCTCCATTCTAAACATCCAAATCTGTTCAGTAGTTAGGAGCGGGACAAATTAACTATCACACTATGTAATATTACCCTGCGTTCCGAGACGCGCTGGAATCGAATAAGCACCCGTAGTCGCGTACCGAATGACTGTCCGCAAAACTCATACGTTTTTTTGCTTTTCTGATCGCTGACGGCGCTGAAAGTCTGATTCGGAATGCGCCCTTAGTGTGATAGTTAATAAATAATTTGGCGTCATTACAACAACAATGGACAACGGTATTAAACCGTTTTCACCATATCGTGTGGGTATGTGACCGGCCACACTATTTCTTGCGAGTTATTGGCGCACACCAAAGACCTCCGACATGGATATTTGATAAAGATAAACTTTATTCGAAGATTTAACAAAACAATTTTTCGACGTCAAAAGAGAGGTGATGAATTCAGACGAACGAATGATATTATTTTGAATGAATGATAACCTAAAATAAGGGCATAATAACTGTCAGATTTTTTACGTGCTTTCTGAAATTGTGCAATCGAAGCGTCTATAACGTTCGAATTCGATGTTTGACAGCTCTAATATTAGGATGCCCATCTCCTGTCCTTTTTTATTCTTTAAAAGATGAAAAGGACTGACGAACTTAAATTAAGGATTAGAGCGTGACTGTGTGAATCGTGTCCAATGTGACGTGCCTTCTGCTTGGCGAGTGTGGCGTGGCGTGCTTCTAGTTGTTCCTTGCGATCTTGCGCGATTTCCATACGTTTGGCGCGACGCGCTTCCTCCTCTGTTGAAACGAACAATAACATAGTAAAGTAATTAAGTATAGCAGCGATTATATGGTAATTAAGTAAACTCCGTGTATTATTACTCTAAGTGTTCAGATATAATAATAAAATGTTTTTTATTTATTATTATACTTTTCCTAATTATTTTGCCAGTCTATCTTGTAACGATTGGTATAGAGATAGTTGGCATATTATAGCCTACGTGGCCGATTGGTCGAGATTTCGACGCCCATTACGGAAGTTCCGGGTTCGATTCCCGGTGGGGACCATGTGAAGCAAAAATCTCTTTGTGAAACTTTCATAATTCATAATGCATCTATTGCAATCATGTACTTATATGGTAAATTTACATAAGATGTTCGTATGAATAAGTGACGTACACGAACCCTGCTAGGGTGTAGCAAAATTAATAATAGCACATTGAATCTAATTATCACATGCAGTACAAATTGTTAAAAATTTATTAAATATTGCGCTATTTTAAATGATTAAAATACTACACCAAATGACAATATCAATATACAATTTTTTTTTAATAGCTCTTTTCATCTGTCCCACTGCTGGGCAAAGGCCTCCCCTTTTTTGTTCCACTGATTTCGATCTTGGGCCACTCTCATCCATAAAATCCAAAATTTATTAACATAAAATCCAAAATTTCAATCACATTAATTCATTAACAAAATAAAAATAAATTAACCCGTTGGTCCCGGCTACTATCTAGTCGTTACACGCCTTTGGCGGCTCTTAAACACTGACGCCAGGGTTTGTGAGGTCGGTTGTCGACCGTACAACCCACACGATGATGAATGTTGAGTTGTCATATTACCATCTAGCTCCTTCTTCATATCCGCGTCATATTTGGCCTGCAGCGCGATCTGTTCCTCTTTGAGCTTCACGCGGTCGATCTCTCGTTGCTTCTCGCGCTGTGCTAGGATCATGTCGCTGTGTTGTTTGCACTCCATGTCGCGACGGTAGCGCTCTATAGCGTCGATTTCCATGCGCGCCGCCTGAAATTACATGATAGGTTTATTATTTGTGTCAGTGTTCCCTGTAAATGTTTAAAAGGTGAGCTGAATGTCGTTGAAATAAATTATGTCTTTTTTCTCCTAAATAAATTTTCATTTCATTTAGATGTAAACGTTCTTGTTTCATTTAGATGTAAACGTTCTTGTCGTGAAAAGCAACTTTTCTCAATACGTTATAGCAAAACTCGTTATGCGTGCAACAGTTTTATTAGACGTGTTTGTAGATGTTATGATGTTAAACTTTCTGAAATTGACTTATTCTGTAATTCATTTAACAAGTTTAAATCTGCTTGTTATAATACTTTGTGCAGTGTGGCAAGCAGCAGCTAAATTTTCCTTTTTAACCTTTATTAAAAATTCATATTGTTAACGTTACGTGTAGGGACTTGCTTTTGTGGCTTATGTTATGTTTTGTGTTTTTTACCTCTGGTGAAGCGCACCTGTCTATATATATATATATATTTGTTTGTTTTTGTATTATAGTGAATTACCAACGTTTATAACCCTAAAATTAAGAAGACTATAGGTCTACTTGTTTTCTTACTGTTTGTAATTATTTTTTATGACCGTTTGTCTGTTTTCTGGATAAAATAAAATAAAAAATAAAAATAAATAAATTACTCAACTCGGACTTGGGGGGAGTAAAAAGTTAAAGGGCCCCGGAGATGGGGTTTAAGCAAACCGTTTGAGGTCGGTTTGAACGGTTTGTCAAACGGCTCTGCGCAGTCTGATTCTGTACGCTGTCGTAATTACACTTCTGACGCGTCAAACACAACAAAAATATGAAATTGCATCAAACTTGCTTCAAACACGTAAATGTTTGACAAACCGTTCAAACCACATTTGTAAACGATCAAAATGGTTTGAGTCAAACCCAACTTTACGTGTGTGAATCAAACCGTTTGACCGTCTCCGGGGCCCTTAAGACCCCTATAAAATCTATGACAAACCCAGGGGCGCCCTCAGACAGGAACAGACTCTAGTTCAGGACGTGCGTTGCTTGAAAGACAGGTAATAAAAAGTTGCTAATGCAACTGCTTATAGTAGATCAATTCGAACGGTTTGTCGACAGAAGTTCTCTTTCTGTATCTTCATATCTAGATTCTTCTACATTTGGAGATTCAAAGCGCCGTTCTCATTCATCCAGACTTCTATCCACGTCTTGTCGAACTCTCGCTCTTGCATCTTCTTCGCCTGCTTCTCTTGTATCCTCATAATCTGCATTAAGCGTACTCACCAAAGCGTCACTCTCCTTCATCCCGACTTCTACCCACATTTTGTCAAACTCTCGCTCCTGCATCTTCTTCGCCTGCTTCTCTTGTATCCTCATAATCTGCATTAAGCGTACTCACCAAAGCGTCACTCTCCTTCATCCCGACTTCCACCCACATCTTGTCAAACTCTCGCTCCTGCATCTTCTTCGTCTGCTTCTCTTGTATCCTCATAATCTGCATTAAGCGTACTCACCAAAGCGTCACTCTCCTTCATCCCGACTTCTACCCACATTTTGTCAAACTCTCGCTCCTGCATCTTCTTCGCCTGCTTCTCTTGTATCCTCATAATCTGCATTAAGCGTACTCACCAAAGCGTCACTCTCCTTCATCCCGACTTCCACCCACATCTTGTCAAACTCTCGCTCCTGCATCTTCTTCGCCTGCTTCTCTTGTATCCTCATAATCTGCATTAAGCGTACTCACCAAAGCGTCACTCTCCTTCATCCCGACTTCCACCCACATCTTGTCGAACTCTCGCTCCTGCATCTTCTTCGCCTGCTTCTCTTGTATCCTCATAATCTGTATTAAGCGTACTCACCAAAGCGTCACTCTCCTTCATCCCGACTTCCACCCACATCTTGTCGAACTCTCGCTCTTGCATCTTCTTCGCCTGCTTCTCTTGTATCCTCATAATCTGCATTAAGCGTACTCACCAAAGCGTCACTCTCCTTCATCCCGACTTCTACCCACATTTTGTCAAACTCTCGCTCCTGCATCTTCTTCGCCTGCTTCTCTTGTATCCTCATAATCTGCATTAAGCGTACTCACCAAAGCGTCACTCTCCTTCATCCCGACTTCCACCCACATCTTGTCAAACTCTCGCTCCTGCATCTTCTTCGTCTGCTTCTCTTGTATCCTCATAATCTGCATTAAGCGTACTCACCAAAGCGTCACTCTCCTTCATCCCGACTTCCACCCACATCTTGTCAAACTCTCGCTCCTGCATCTTCTTCGCCTGCTTCTCTTGTATCCTCATAATCTGCATTAAGCGTACTCACCAAAGCGTCACTCTCCTTCATCCCGACTTCTACCCACATTTTGTCAAACTCTCGCTCCTGCATCTTCTTCGCCTGCTTCTCTTGTATCCTCATAATCTGCATTAAGCGTACTCACCAAAGCGTCACTCTCCTTCATCTCGACTTCCACCCACATCTTGTCAAACTCTCGCTCCTGCATCTTCTTCGCCTGCTTCTCTTGTATCCTCATAATCTGCATTAAGCGTACTCACCAAAGCGTCACTCTCCTTCATCCCGACTTCCACCCACATCTTGTCGAACTCTCGCTCCTGCATCTTCTTCGCCTTCTTCTCTTGTATCCTCATAATCTACATTAAGCGTACTCACCAAAGCGTCACTCTCCTTCATCCCGACTTCCACCCACATCTTGTCAAACTCTCGCTCCTGCATCTTCTTCGCCTGCTTCTCTTGTATCCTCATAATCTGCATTAAGCGTACTCACCAAAGCGTCACTCTCCTTCATCCCGACTTCCACCCACATCTTGTCGAACTCTCGCTCCTGCATCTTCTTCGCCTGCTTCTCTTGTATCCTCATAATCTGTATTAAGCGTACTCACCAAAGCGTCACTCTCCTTCATCCCGACTTCCACCCACATCTTGTCGAACTCTCGCTCCTGCATCTTCATCGCCTGCTTCTCCTGTATCTGGTAAAGCTGCATCTCTTGCGCCTCCTTCATACGCAACTTCACTATGCAGGGACGCACGTGAGTGCATTTCGCCCTGTGATTGGAATGATACAACATGACTATAAGGAAAAATCCACCATCATCAACAGCTCAAATACGTCCCCACTGAGGGGCTCGAGCCTACCCTGAATTAGGGCGATCAAGTCTTAGCCGACCACGCGGGTCAAGTGCGGATTGGTCGACTTTACACACAACCTTCTATTTTTTTTGGAGGAGTGTGCAAGTTTCCTCACAATAGATTATTATAGATATTTCTGATATTTCCTCAAAATGTTTCCTTTCACCGTAAGAGGATCGAATAAACGTACAGTCGGCAAAAAAATTGGTTTACCACCCTGAGGTTGAATGTCAGTTGCAAATTATAATTTGAATATTAACTTCTAAACACTCACAGCGGTGGATCCTTGTATTTCTCCTCGTGTTCCTTCCTACGTTTATCCAGCAGGTACTGGAGCCGGTCCATCTTCTCCTTCCACAAAGTCTCCGTAGCCGCCTGAGCTTGCACCACCACCTTGCGAATGTTGGCTTCTTCCTCACTGGAGTATAGCTGTTTCAGTCTGTTGCAACGGAATAGGAGTATGTTTTTATGTTGTGGCCACGGAATAGGGGATCGGACTGCTCCTAAATTTACCATATTTAATGAATTATTTTTAAAATATAGATTAGTAGCAGACGATTCGCGAAGCAAAACAACAGAAGCGGTTGAAAAACGATTTACAGTGATTTTTTAAAGTTTCAATATATCTGCCTCTTTCAAAAACGATTTTTTGTATGGAGATTATATGGCGTTACTAGCAAGTGACGTCACAAGTGGGTTTCAAACATTTATAACTCGGTCAAATTTAAAGATAGAGCAGATTTTTTTTAGTGTTCGATAGCAGAAACTAAGATATTTGGATTTATATAATTAAAAAAAATTAGTCCGATACCCTATTAAAAGTAAATAAGGTATCTAAATAATGTCCGACTCTTCCTGACCATTTTTCAAAATATGCCTAAAGAACCATGTCAGGCTGGCCACCCTGGGTTCCTTGTCACTCTTGTGGATCCATTCCCGACAAAAACAATGACAGACGAACATATATAGGCCTCCATTCCTGGGCAAAGGTCTCGGTTAAACGTCAGCTGCAGTAGCGCCACCTATTGGAATAAATCGTTTACTTATTGTCAGTGACTTCGATCAAAATTATTAAGTGTTTAACAACCTTTCTAAGGTTACAAATATATTTTAGTTTTGTTTTATAGTCCTAAATATAATCAATAAGTTATAAGTCGTAGCTGTTAAGTGGCCACTTGTTGCACGACTCTTTACGTTACTTTTAGGAGTCAAATCTGTCACCTCGTTTAGTATATTCACTCACTCGCTTGTGCTTTTTAATCTTCCATCCCGCTTACTCAGGCGTACAAGTGACTAGTGGCATCAGTCAGTTTGTCTTTCTTTATAGTTTGTAGAAAAAATAACAACCAAATAAACTCAATGAAAGCAAATGGGAAAACAGAATTCTTATTTTTTGTGTAATAAAGTGCCATAATAATATGGTATTTTCCACATAAATGAAGGTAAATGTTACTTTTATTGTGAAAATGTTACTTTTTGAGCTGTCATATTACATTTGACCATCGTCCACTGGCAGCACTGCTACGACTACTACTGCTAGCGGCTCCAGGTTGCGCCGCGCTGTGCTGCCAGACAGTCACATTCTAGCGGATTCAAGATGCAACTGGCCTCTTCTTGCATCGTCGCGTCGCATCGCGTCTCGGTGTGAACTGACCCTTAAGCCCAAGTCACACAGAGCGGGAGCGGCGTGGTCCGGGGCCGGGACAGCTCTGTGTGACTTGGGCTTTATCGTCAGTCCACGCGTTAATAGCTTTCCCACGGTCAGTCTTTCGGTACGTAGTCATCATCAACAGCTCTTAAATAATACGTCCCCACCGAGAGGCTCGAGCCTACCCTGAATTAGGGCGATTAGGCCTTAGTCGACCACGCTGGCCCAGTGCGGGTTTTGGTCGACTTCACACACAACCTGTGAATTTCTATACAGGAGTGTGCAGGTTTCACCGTAAAGGATCCGTAAAGGATCACCGTAAGAGCGTCGAATAAACGTACATATGAATTCTAAATTCGAAAACATCAAAACACATTGGTACGTGGTGGGGTCTGGGATCGAACCCGCGTCTCCCAGACGGAAGACAGCGGCCCTAGCCACTACACCACCCGACAATCTCGACGCGTAGATAAATATAATCACTACTAAATATTATAAGGATTTGAATTTGGAAGTCAATCTTCGGTCCTCTATGTTGCCTATGGGTTGCTCCTAGATGGCGCTGGGTGTTTTTTTAGAACTTGGCATCGTTGTGTTTTTGCTATTTCACGACACCTATGCCCAGGCTTGCTTGCTTTTGCTCTCAGTCATTGCATGAATTTTTAAAATCTGTTACTAAGATACGTAGCAGATTCCTACATTCCTCCTTGCTACTCCATAAGCTAAGAGCGTCGACTAAAGCCTAATCGCCCTAATTCAGGGTAGGCTCGAGCCCCTCGGTGGAGACGTATATGAGCTGTTGATAATGATAAATTACCTTGCTCTCTTCTTGTCGAGATCTACTGCATAAGAACGCATGCACAGGTCTACACGACGCGCCACGTTGTTTATTAGGGACCTGGAAAAATATTTTCCAAGAATTTATAAATGTAAACTTTATATTATAAACGCGAGAATCTTTGTATGTTTGGCTTGCATAGCTGCCCCACAGAACCGTTGTATTATTTAAAATTAATTATTATTTCATTTGACGTTGACGACAGGGTAAAACTAGGAACCAATTAGAATAAAATTTAATCAGTAAGCAAAAATCTAGCAGAGTTAAAAATATTCAACGTTACTAGAGCGACTCGCGTTTTTGCAAAATCACCACCTTTTACCAGTGAGATCGATAAATGTTTTGACCATTCAATTATCTGTGTTTTTACGCAATATCCCTAGAGTTATCATATAAGTATCTTATGTGTTAATCCAGGTTACAAACTATCTTCATTTCAAATTTCGTTAAAAACCGTCCAGTGGTTTAGGCGTGAAAGGGGAACAAACATCCAAATATATATTTTCACATTTATAATATTAGTGTGATAATTTCTCGCCTGCACAGATTTGGATGTATGGGGTATCGTTAGAATCCTTACAACAACCGAGTTACACTGGCTATAAATGTATTGGCGGTGCAGTTGTGTTTTTAATTTTGAGATGATTATTAGGAGGATGTTCTCTGAGGCGCAGGTTGATGGTTTTGCAGCCATCATGAGAAAGCGATGTGCATCCGCACTGGCTCGCCTCCGCGGCAGCACCAATAGTGTGCTGCGTGTATTTGCTGATCGGTGGGACTCTCCCCTCCTGAGGAAATGGTTACAGCTCCACACCACTTTTGCATAAGTTTAAGCCCATACCAACACTAGGATAAGTTTTAATATTTTTATTATCTACTAACAAAATATGGATGTATGCCCGAAATAAAATATTTGAATTTGAATTATTATAAAATAAAAAAAACATTTATTTCAGACATATAGGTCCATATTAAAAACGAAACAACACAATTACATCCCACATAAACTCGAAAATATAAGCCAAGAGAGCCTTGATGAAAAGCTTCACCGCTTGGCACGTACATGCAATTCGTTGAATCTTTTCATCAAAACAGAGTCCATTCTCTCGCTTATCATCTTCATGATTCCATTGGCCATTTTCACACTTGCACGAAATTATCGTGACCTTATGTCAAACCATGACAAAATTAAGAAAATTATATTTTATTATAATTAATTTAATTTATTATAATTATTTTATTATAATTAGTAGAAAATTATAATTAGTGCGATTGCCAGGTCAATCTATGTATTTATTTAAAACATAAGAGATTTTTAATATTGATCTGGTCACTATAAGATGTTGTTAGGTGAGCTAATTACGTAATAACTTAAGACAGAAGGACTCTTAAGTAGGGACTGAATAAATTAACCGACTTGGTATTACATGGATCTCACAACTTTTTACGGTAGACTAAGTTGCGTGCGAGACTTGGTTTTTTTACAAGTTATGTTTTTGATGGCATTATATCTTATATAATTCTTCATAGTACTAAATAGATTTGTGTAGTGGATATTCATTAAAAATGGAAACCACCATATGAGTATTTTTTATTTTAGAAAAATGTTAATTTTTAAAGAAATACATCTTGTTATATCGAAATATGTAGTTTTCTTACAGCAAAACAAGTGCAAAATTAAGATTCGGCTAGGCCGAATGTTTACTGGCAGCGAGCCTTGGTTATAACAACTCAATATTTATATTTTTTGTATTCTATTTGCTTTTGTTCTATTGATTTTCCATTTTACCGTGCAATGTGAAAACGCCCATTGGCCATTATCCTTTACCTGCGATCGCATCGTATAAAGAAGTCGCTGATCTGTTGGTCCTTCAGCTCCTTCTGTTTGTTTATGAGTCCCTTGCGCTGCTCATCTTCGAACTGGCGCAGCTTCTTCACGAAGCGCGCGTAGCGAAACGTCGAGTTGAGCGTGCGGGACACCTAAATGAGGACAATAGAAGGCTTTTACTTATAATGTCATCGTCAAAACTAGGGCCTGCCTTCAATCCTTGAAGTTTTCATTGGCATAAAACCTTCAAAGTACTGGTGTACTGGCGTACACGATACCTAATTTGTATCTACAGTAAAAACGGGTTAGTTTTGTCTAGCCGGGTATGTAAATGACACCAACAGTATAAATACAACATTTCATGTTTCGAGTACTAGTTCAAATCAAATCATCGGCCCGTTACAGTCCACTGCTGGACTATGAGCCTCCTCCACTTAAGTGGAGGGTTTTGCCATAATCTCCACGCTTGGCAGGCGGGTTGGAGATCGCAGATTAAAAGGTTACTGTATCAGAGAGCGCTGCTGCCCGTTCCCTGTTCAATGTGTAGTCCCTAAGTCGCCTTTTACGACACCCACGGGAAGAGCAGGGGTTGGTGACAATTGTATTCTACTCTGTCGTCACCACACGGCTTATTTACTAGTACTAGTTAAGTAACGCAAATCCTCTTGTGTAGTAGCTGCAGAACTGAATCACAGTTCCTGGTCTTTCATGAAAACTGATCAACAGACCAAGGTTTGTGAGGTCAGTTGTCGACCTTACTACCCACACGATGAAGAACGGACCAAGGCAATTTGTATGAAACATTTTTTTGTGTTATTTTCCAAACGCTGTGGAACAACAGTTGTTCAGTTTCATGAGCAAAGCTAAAGTCCACTCAGGCAAAAGATTAGAGTGCGCGCCCGATAAATGTGCACTTAGGTATGGCGTGACAGTCGTTGCTTTCACCTACAAAACCATCTTCCGAGCCGAACTTTTCAATACTTTCGGCATTAGTTCCACCTGTCACCGCGCGCACACTTATCTGGCGCGCACTCTATAGTGTAAATAAATATGGCGAGAGTGCGACGTCGTGGAAAATGTGGTAAACGCGTTAATCTATAAAATCGCGGACATTTTTGTTTCTTTGGGTGATCTATAGGTATATCATTGTCAGAGTATGTATAGTGAATACTTGAATGAATGAGAGGTAACTTGCATATTCTAACGAACGGTTTGTTTACACCATTTCAGGATTTCCTTTTCCTGAATGAACTTTACCACCTGAGAGGTTTTGCGTTATATAACCAGCACGCTGTAATACGGGTTTAAGCTACCCCTAGGGAGCGAATGGGATCTTTTTTGCGGCCCTAGTCTTTTGAAACAAAGCTCGTGCAATTCTATTAATGTTATTGTACTTGTTAATAGAATCGCAGTTAACAATCAAATGTATGAAATGTATCCTTCTTATATAATTTATTTATCACACTGTATGGACGGTGCGTCCTCTGCTTGTGGGCGACAGCTGATTAGCGTTGTGTTGTGGAATTAATTGTCACTATAACACAACTTAATGCTGAGCTTGTTGCCTTTTTGCAGCACACATAATAAAATAATTAAGTTTGAGCAGTAGTGTGCAAAATATAGTATATAGTGTGTGTGTGCATGCAGCAGTGGACTGCAATAGAATAGGCTGATTGATTGATTGTGCAAAATATTGTTCTCGACTATTGTGTAGACTCCTTAAGCGTCAGGTTTGCAACTGGGTTACAACCGATGGTCGGCACCATTTTAAACGTCCTAAACGTCCTTGGTCGGCACAATATAATTGTTTTCTTTTGTTTACCTTTGTTTTGTTTACTACCCTCGAATTTATATGTCACATTGTTTTGTTTTTTGTGTGTGCTGTAAATAAAGATTTTTCAATTCTATTCTAAGTCCCAAAGTACATCTTTTGCTTTGCACACTTTGGCTGCTGAAAAGAAAAACGCAATACTACAGCCATGTGTCCCCCACCCGCCTCAGTAGGTGGCCGCATACGCGTTTGGTAAAGGTACGCGCACTTTCTGCCGGGCCGCAGCGTGCCGGGGCGGGCCGCATCGCAGCGCAAAATGCGTCCATAGCACACTGTGACGGGCCGGGCCGCAGCGCATTGACGGATTTTACGCAAATATGGTACTAATTAACACGTGCGCGGGAGCACTCCAATCCGCTTGCTATAGCACACTGTGTCGGGGCGCAGCAGGGCGGGGCGGGCCGCATCGCACGCATGCGGATTATGGCGGCCCGCTGCGACCCGGCATAGTGTGCGATAGTTTATATAAAATACATAAGAGCGATTTGAGCGGATTTTTGCGCTGCGACCCGGCACGCTGCGGCCCGGCATAACATACTGCACCTACGAGGCGGGTTTACACGCATGTCAGTCTAAACACGCTCCACCTACGTCGTAGGTGCACAGGTCGTGTTAAGTAAGCACAAACCCTAATACTCACATAGTAGCAGTCCGGGTATCCCCTCGGTCCTGCACCATCGTTCGGTATTTTTTCCCGCGGGGGAGCAGGGCAATACGGTGTCGTCGTCATCGTAGCTAATCAAAATACTAGAAACATAAAATTGATTATCGATTTACGTGCATAAATCAAAGAAGATTTCTTTGGCGTAGATATGTTTATGAAAATGTCTGTTTTGTGGCAAATCTGACATGCGCCATTCTAATGACGTTATTTTAGTTCTAATTAATGAATTTAAAAAACAGTTTTAAATCAGCGTAAGGTTTTCTTTTCAGTTGGCATAAGAAATAAGTAAAGTATGAAAAATATCGAAATACAATACATTAAAATTAGTATACTTACCTACTTTATGAGCTTGTTTTTATTTAAACGTTTTTTATTGGAGTGGGGAGAACACATCTTTAAAAAATTACCCTTAGACCAACTCTCGTCGACCAGTCTTTATGCATTTTCTTGGCGCAATAGTGAATTCCGTAAGTTTGATTTCATGGATGTTTTAATCTTCGTCGATAGAATTGATTTTAATGGCATCCAAAAAAATTGAATTCGTCACGTAATGATTTAGAATACAGCATGAAATTTACATCGTTTTGTTCCCACCGTGTAGTGATAGTACCCGTCAAAATGAACAACTTTTCACGAAAAAAAATCCTGCGACAAGAATATTTTTGTGCTCTCCATACAAAATGGGTCGGTCGGGAGATCACTTTGTATGGAGACCAAAAATTTTTATGTGCAGGATTTTTTTTCGCGAAAAGTTGTTTAGTTTAAACGACGAGTACTATCACTACACGGCGAGACCAAGACGATGTAAATTTCACGGTGTATAATTATAACCTTAGATAAATGAAAGGCTCGCGCGGCGCTCGCCTAGATACCGCGCTGTTATTAATAATAATAAATAAGTTACAGCAGCCTATCTGTAATAAGTAGAGAAATATAATATTTTCTGTATTTATTAATAATTTAAAGTAATAAAAGGGTATGATTGATAAGTAACACTTTTATTTTTTAACAGGCGAAATCGAAATCAACACTTAGTGATAATATTTTCATAATTAAAATCAACACTTATTTGTAGAAATAAGTGACAATGATAATATGATAATATTTTCATAATTAAAATGTCAGTAGTGACAATGATAATATGATATTTAAAATCAATTATTTCTACAAATAAGTGTTGATTTTAAAATGAACACTTATTTGTAGAAATAAGTGTTGATTTTAATTATGAAAATATATCATATTATCATTGTCACTACTGTCATTTTTACTTAAAAATATTTTAAATATCTAATAGGAACTTCTAGTTACCCACAATACCTTGTACTAAGTAAAGAAAAAATAATGCTGATAGCATTTTAAGCAACAAATAAATGCAACAAAATCTTTGTTGATCTAACATCTCAAAAATCAACATGATTACAATAATAAAGATTTCAAAAATCAACTAGAAAAACGAACTAAAAATACACTTCTAAAAACGCATAATCTAAGAAGCTAGCATATTATAAGCTTTTAATTAAAGTGTAAGGGAGTGACACTAGACTATTTAGTCCTTAGGTCACCAGGGGGCCGTTTCACGAAGCTACAAGTTACAAATTACAAGTACAATTCGACGTACATTGCGTAGACAATGAGATAAAACGGTAAGAGCTACCAGTTTAAGCGAATTGGCTACGCAATGAATATCAAATTGTAACTTGTTACTTGTAAATTATTGCTTCGTGAAACGGGACCCGATCAGAAAGGCTTTATGTCAATGCGATAAGAACAGGAAATATTTCGTTCGCTTCCAAACTTCGCCACTAATCGAAACTGCTCTGAACGACCTATTTTACGCTCTTATTGTACGGACATATTTTTTTCCGCTTCTATAAGTTAATGAGTTTTCATCAACTTATAGAAGTGGATAAAAATAGGAATAAATAGTAATAAAAATAGTAATGGCGTAATCGCCTCAAGGTGTAACCCCTACTATAAAAAATATAAACTATAAAAGTGAGTCACAAATTCACTACTCAATTATTACGTGGTTGTGAATTTGTGAACTTGTTTTCAAGGATTTGAAAACAAGGTTTATACTAAAAACAGTAACTTGTACAATATTAGAAACAGTCTATACAATGTGAAAGAGAAAACTGATAAGGAACTTATCATCTAAATTCAAGTTTTTTTTTTATTAATGCGTGTGAAGCAATAGTAAGGCAATTTTAAGATCCATTGCTTCTTTTCACAATCTTAATTTGGAGTACAGAAATTTTTACTTGAAATAAGGTCAAAACTAGGAAATACGATGGAATATGATACAAAATGATCAGCTATTTAAACCCAATCAGTTTTCGTAATGATTAAACTTAGGTACACTCTGTATATTACTGATTAATATTCCACCAAAACTATAACGTGTGTTAGTAACGGAAAACCTCTCGGGTTTTAGCTCAGCACATATAAAAAAATATTAAAATCTTTATTTCGTAAAAGGTCCTTTTAAGCATTGCAATGCCTGTGGTAGGAGACTGCGCTCTTCCCATTCTAGATATAGTTACTTACTAACATATTTTCCTTTACTGATTTTACAAATTAATACAACATTAACTAACATTTTAACAATACGAATAAATTTATGTATTTATGTGTATGTGTGTGTGTGTGTGTGTGTGTGGGTGTGTGTGTGTCACGTAGGGTTGTCTGTTAAGTCACACGTTGCATGAGTAATTCAGTTTCCTCATCTCTATACTTTGCAACCAAAGTACTGTTGGACTGTAACGGGTTGATGTTGATGTTGAACCAAAGTAATTAAGTGTTTTTTACACTCATAATATGTCTTGTTGTAAATATATATATTTTTATTTATTTTAAAGCACATAAAAGTAAACATTTTTTTTAATCTTCATACAAATTTAATCGGTCAGCTGATGAGTGAGTACACTCACCAGCACGGAAATCAAATCCAAACTTTATATCCAAGTTTTTGATTATCTATTGTAGTTGTTTTGTATAAATATATATCTTAAAAATAGAGGTACGTAAGATAAAGGTTTTTATTTTTGTAGATTAATAATAAATTAATAATATAAAAGAAAAAACTGAAACAATAATAAAAAAAAAACACGCCCGGTTAGACAAACTTTGTAAATTCACGAAACGAACAACCCTAGAGAATTATCATTACATAGGTACTGATACCTTTGTATTCATCAATCAACACAAAGATTTAGACATCATGAATTTGAACAAAAATAATGATATGTATATCGTTCAACTCCGGTTGTCCGACGACGACTTTAGCCGGCGACTGCAAAACTAACTCTTTGTTAATTAACTTTAAGTTAGCGCTGTTGGGCAAAAGCTCCAGTTTGGAGAGCTCTATTCTAAGGCAGTTGGGGTCGTTCTCGTACGGCATGTTGGAAGGCAGTTGCGGGATCTTTCCGTGCCAGGAGTAAGGCTCGCCCGTGACTTTGTTGTAGAGGGTTACCGTGCCGTACTTCGGCTCTGTGTCGGCGATGGATAGGGTCTGGAAACAAAATTATTTTAGTTTAAAACGAATAATAAATGGGGATGCCACGAAGCGATATGCCGCCGCATTTCACTTAATACATTTCATTCCATTCCATTATATTTCATCCCATTACCAATATCATTCCATAAAATTTCATTCTATTACCATTACATTTCATTTCAATGCATTTCATTCCATTTCATTACCATCACATTCCATTATATTTCATTTCAGCACATTTCATTCCATTGTATTTAATTCAATTCCATTTCAAATTCATTCCATCGCATTATATTTCATTATACAGGGTTACAGGTTAAGTCGACCTAGATCCTTTATGGGGCTATAGTTTAGATAATTTCTGACTTATTCGCTTTGAAACACTATCCCAAACTTAACGGTTTTTAAGATATTCCAATTTTAAGTATTTTTCATAAAAGCACCCTTTTTCTCGATCTTTTATATATATTTTTTTATTTGGTGCCTCTGGTATGTATATTTATACGTTTTTTTAGATAGATTTTTTTATCAATTTTAACAAAAAAAAAAAATGCTGTTTGCAGAACAAACTGGGTCGTAAAAGGTGATTAATAGCTAAAAAAAATGATTAGAAATTTAGAAAGTACTTTATCTTATTGGAATATTGAAAAAAAAAAAAGCTATGTAAGTAAGTTTGAAGATGAGCTCAAAAACATTTCCATTTCATCAGCTATCCAAAAAGGTATAACAGTGTAGGTTAATGGTAGACCTCATAAAAAAAACTTCAGGCCCCCAAGTCGTACAACAACAACATCAGATAGGGGTAGAAAACAAAATAAAACAATACAAATAGTAAAATTTTAAAACCATTTATTAATTTTGCTTTATAATTCGTGTTCCACATCCACCCCTGTTTCGTACACATATCCTCATCCTTTTTCTCAGACCACTCTTCACTACACCAGTGGCTAGTGAGGATCGTATCTGATTTGCTGCGTTTATTATCTTTTGCCTTAACTCTTCTACATTATAAATAAGGTTTGGTTCATCGTAGACCAAACTCTTCATGTGTCCCTAAACATAAAAATCCATTGGAGTTAAATCGGGGCTTCTGCCTGGCCACGGTAAGGGTCCACCTCTTCCGATGCACTTGTTGGGGTACGTTGTATCCAGCCACTCACGTACAGTACTCCTATAATGTGCAGGACAACCGTCATGTTGGAACCACATGTCCTGAGTAACTACCTCGTTGAGTTGCTCGTCGTCGTCATCGTCAATAATATTAATACATGGACATAGGTCTGTCCGTCGTCGTCTTGAAACAGAACCAGTCTCTTTTAGTCGTCGGTAAACTCCGTTAAACACACTAACCTCCGGTGCTCGACGGTTGGGATGCCGTCTTATCAGCACGAGCTCTTGCGGATACATCATCGCAGTATCCATAACAAAATAAAATATCGACATATTCCTCGTTCGTAAACAGACTCAGAAGCACAAAATGCAATGCAAGTTCATAAAGCAAACACAGTCAAGTAACAGAAAGAAGTAAGTTTTATTTTATGATGTCTACCATTCATTACCCTATACTGTTATACCTTTTTGGATAGCTGATGAAATGGAGATGTTTTTAAGCTCATCTGCAAACTAACTCCCATAGATTTTTTTTTCAATATTCTATAAAGAAAAACACTTTTTAAATTTCAAAAATTTTTTTTTATCTATTAATCACCTTCTACGACCCAATTTGTTCTTCAAACAGCATTTTTTTGGTTAAAATGGATAAAGCAATCTATCTTCTAATAAAAAAACGTATAAACATACAAACCAGAAGCACAAAATGCAAAAAAAAGATAAAAGATAGAACAAAAGGGCGCTTATTTAAAAAATACTTAAAATTGGAATATCTTTAAAACTGTTAAGTTTAGGATTGTGTTTCAAAGTCGAATCAGTCAGAAATGATCTAAACTATAGCCTTATAAAGGATCTAGGTCGACTTAAACCTGTTATAACCCGCGCCGATAAAGAATAGATTTGAAAATGGCGTCCGCTCGCATGCTATCTCGCTCACAATCTATCGCTGTCTATACTCGCACAGTGAAGTACGCGCTGCAAAAAAATAATGACAATAATCAGTATTAGCAAACAATGATATTGTCATTGTGATGTTGATGACATTCTTCCGGAAATCATACATAATAACGTTAAGGCCGGGTTATTGCAAAAATTAGCAACTCAACGCGGTTTAGTTGAAAGTTCAACCGACGTGTTACTGAAATAACGTTTATATTAGCGTGCGATGCTTCACGGTGGTTACGTCCGACACCGCGCAGGAATCGTGCGAAAAACTCGTTTTTCTTGAACTCTTTTGCTTATTAACAGAAAATGGCAGAGTTTATAAAAAATGTAATTGATTTAAAATCTAAGTCAATAATTGGCAAGTTATATTAACGAAAAAAAAACTATGGTTATTGCATTAAGTTACGAGATCAAGGACGACAAAAATTTTTTTTGCTGCTTTTTTTTAAAACTTGTGCTTCTTATATCTAAATTATTATAATGTATTTAAAAATTCTACTCGATTTAAAATTTAATTAAGGATATATTCTGTTAGGATATATATTTTTTACATTTATAGAATCAGTACAAGTGCTAGTATTTGATCGTCAAAGTAGCGACTATGGGCGCTATTTCCACATAACCCCGCCTTAACTAAATAATTTTAAACTTACCGCATGTTGTTCTATTCTTATATTTACACTTGCTCCCTATAAATTTTATTAGTATTTTTGTCATTATTATTAGTATCATTAATTAATAATAATAAACCTGCCCCGTCCCGTTTTAAGTCACAATAATAAAAAATATTAATTAGTAACAAAAAAAGTCAGTATATCATTCGCTAGCCCTTATCCCATCATTTGGGGTCGGCGCAGTATGTTTTCTTCCTCCATTCATCCCTATCAGCCGTCATTTCAACACTCACATCCTTCCTGAACATATCATCTTTTACACAATCCATCATCTTTTCTTTAGTCGTCCTCTCCCAACATATCCATCCACATTTAAATTCAATACCTTTTTCCCTAAGTAACATTCATTTCTCCGCATCACGTGCCCATACTAGTTAAGACGATTTCCTCTCATTTTATCTATCACTGGCGCAACTTTCAAACTTTCTCTTATATATTCATTCCGAAAAAAGTCAGTATGAAAAATAAAAATCGATTTTTGAGAAATTGTTTTAAGGTAAGGTTACCTTTACCTTAACCTACCCGCCGCCATTTCCAGATCTATTCTTTACCTGCGCGGCTTATACACATTTTATTCCATTCCACATAGCAAAAAAAGAAAAAGAAAAAAGAACTTACAGTCAAGGAAGCCATGAAGCAGTCAGGCTGTTCATACTTGACGCTGAGTATGTAAAGCGTGCTGTCTCTGTCGCACACGTGGCTCAGCCACATCTCCTGGTTGACCAGGCTACTCAGTTTGTAGGTCACAATCCACTCGTTCTTGTCCTGTTGTATGATCTGGGTGTCGTGCTCCTGTGGGATTCAATTTGTAATGTGATCTGTGGTACCTATGTCTAAATCTTGTCAAAAGCAGTTAAAAAAATACAGTTTTTATGCAACGTATATGCAAAAAGCCCATGAAACTGAAAAACTTTTGTTCCTAAAGTTAAACAAAATCTCAAATAAAAAAAAAAATACTTTTTACACAAGCTGATCAGCTGATCGGGTCAATTTGTATTAAAGTTCGCAAATTTTAAAAAGTTAAAAAAAAAACGTTATTAAGTTATTGGGCTTTTACTTCCCGAGAGATTTTGCGGCTTTCACTTTGTTAACACGGCTCTCATAAATCTCCTGCATTTGTAAAGTAAGATTTATCCTACACCCTATCTGTACACCCTTTTATCTATCTTCTGTACTTTCAAGCTATATCCTTGTGTGCAATCAAGTATATTCTATTCTATCCCACTAAAAGTTTTAATAACAACCTTCAACTTTCATTCATCCATTCTTTTATCACAATTAGACAGTGGACTGCGTTATCAAATAACGAATTAAGCAAAAATCACTCCTTATAAGACACCAGAAATTATTTTTGTACTTAATATTGTCTTAAAATATGAACAATCAAATTGTTTCATTAGTCTTGTTGTATTTTTAGAATTGATAAATTCAGTTATCTATTTTTAATTGTAGCTATAAATAGCGAAAGTGCTAATAACGGCCGTTTTTAGCACTTTCACTATCTCTTACTATACCATATAAGATTTTATAAAATTCGGTATTTCTAAAAATACTAAAGTACTTTGAAGTGATCGTCCACTTTTTTAATATATTTAGTTTTTTCGGAGTAATGAGATTTTTTCGAAGTGGTTCTAGTGCGCAGTCAGGTAGCCCCTTAATACATCGCTCTATGCCTAGAATCTATGTGAATTCATATAATTTAAATATTTCGATTTGTCGCTTAATTATAACACAGAGGCCTGTGTCGTAAATTTCAAAAATGGCTTATTTCGTTAGTTTAGTACCTGCATTACCCCAAAAAAATAATATTTCATGATAAAAATTATATTTAAAACACATATTTTAAGTTTTAAGAAAATATTTTTAATCTGGCGTAAAAACATTAGAAAGTGTCATGGCGTCGTGTATGACGTCACATAGTGGCAAACGATTGTGTTCACTTGTGCTGTTGTATGAAAAAGTTAACCAAGCGTCAAAACAACAATGGCGGCATACCACTATGTGACGTAATACGTTCTGATTGACGTTCACAGCGGAGGGGCCAGGGGGGGTATTTATTTGATTTTAATTTGTAAAAATAACAATAATCATTAATTTTTATGTGGAATTATTTCGGTTTTCCCTGTTTAAATATTACAATTTACGTCTAGAAACATTCATCCATTGATTTCATTGTTAGTTGACACAAGCCTATTGTCAATGTTCTCCACGATCCTACTACTCGCATGTATACAATACAGGTTCATAAGTGCATATACATCACGTACGTCTATATTTTGAAATAACATTATTATGAAGGGGATGGAGTCTGCCTGTGTTGGGAGGCTCCGCTCTTCCTTACAAATAGAAAAATGTGGTACAAAAATAAACAGACACAGTATGTACTTACTAATTAACATTAAGAATTAAACAAAAGAGAAAAAAGAAAAAATAATAATAATAATAACAACCAAAACATTTCAGTATAAACTAATAGTATTAAGAAAAATTAAGATAATTTAAATTTAAAGATATTTAAAGATAGTATAGACGACAAGTCCGCGCCCGCTATATTACCACTCTGGTAGAAATAGCGATGGTCCGTGCAAAAGAGAAGAGGGGGGATATCCATAAAAAAAATATTAGTTTTTTTCATAGTTCATCTGAAAGTATACATACTGCTAAAAAAGATGGAACTTAAGGGCATTAGAGGAATTCCATTGAAACTTTTTGAAAGTTTCCTTTCAGATAGAAAGCAAATGGTTAAAATAGCGGAGCATACTAGCGCAGAGGAGAATATAAAGTTTGGCGTGCCTCAGGGTAGTATCCTGGGGCCGACCTTATTTCTAATTTACATAGACGATCTGTCTCGCCTCTGTGTAAATGACTCTGAAATATTGACTTTCGCAGACGACACCGTTATTACATTTGTGGGTAAAAACTGGTCGGACGTAAATGCAAGAGCAGAACGAGGCTTTCAGTCTGTCACAAGCTGGCTGGATTCTAATCTCTTGACCCTTAACAAATCTAAAACTAAAATTATTACCTACAGTATTCGCTCTAATGCAAAACCAAACCCTGGTACAATTAACGTTAGGGTGCACACATGCTCCAATACTAATCTAAATTGTGACTGCTACTGCCTCACAGATACTGAGTATGTCAGATACCTAGGGGTGGTAATAGATGATCGGCTTTCTTGGAAGCAACATCTGAATACCCTAACAGGACGAATAAGAAAGCTTATATATGTGTTCCGCAATTTAAGACACGTTTGTGATCCAAAACTGTTGACCACTATCTACTACGCATTGTGTCAATCCATAATAACATATGGTATAAGTACATGGGGAGGAGGGTATAAAACATCTTTACTGAAAGCTGAGAGAGCCCAGAGAGCTGTCTTAAAAACAATGACGTTTAGAAAATATAAATTTCCCACAGAAGAACTCTATAAAGACACTCGGGTTCTAACAGTCCGCCAACTTTATATTTTGAATGCTTTACTTGGGCAGCATCGTAATACTCCTGATTTCGATTCTTCGCACAGAAGAAAAGACAAAGTCTACAATCAGCCTTTTTGTAAAACAAATTTTGCCCAACATCACCTTAGTTTTCTGGCCCCTCACTTATACAATAAACTAAACAAACTCCTTAATCTTAGAACTTTAAATAAATTTCACTGTATAAAATCAATTAAATCCTTCCTTTTGAGTCTGAATTATAATGAAACGGAAAACTTACTCGAGATATTGCATTAAGCTATCTGAACTATTAACTGACCGATACTGTGTTTCTTGCATACTTGATATCCCATATCTGTGATGCTTGCCCATCACTATGGTCGCATTGCATCACTGCGACTGGTTACATCGTCGGACCTACGAAGCGCGCGCGGGACGGTGAATGATACCAGCCGGCACTCGACGGGCGCTCGCGCATCAGTCCACTCAGACGCGTTGAAGCGACACTACGTATTGACTACGTTTTCGTGGTTGGTTGTTTGCGGTATGGGCAGGCACCACAATATTATTAATTATCCCAGTAAACGTAAATATATATTATCCTACAACACTACACTCAACACACATTCTCTCAACTTGCAAATAAATCAAAATTTATTGAAATCACACTTATACATTTTTAGTTTGTACATTACATTTTAATATTTCTATATTTTCATTTATACATTTTTACTATCTCATATTAATATACTAACATAACCGCAAACAGCAGGGGTTAAGTGACAACCTTTGTGTCCCTACGCTTCTCTTAGTTATTATCGGATGCTATCATCCAAACATGTATGAAGTGATTATTGCAGTAAGTACCAGTACCTTCCACAAATCTACCTACGTTAATAATAAAATGAGTTTGTGCTTGCTTGATAGGTTCCGAGAAGTGTTTAGGTATTAGGCATTATAATGATGTTATATTATATAGTTAACAAAATAGAACTTAATCTCTTATTATTTTAGTGATCTCACGCACCGCTGCTGTCGTTAATTTTAACGCGTTTTGTTTTTGTTAGTTTTGTTACTTTGTTCTACTTACCTTCAAGAGGAAACAGAAAATACATTCAGTTAGAGAATTAATAATCAAATAGCTATAAACACGATTCGCACTCATTCGATCACCATGACGAGGAGTAATAGCCTACTGCGATACAGTGCAAACTAGTGCAGGGGTCTATTGTAAATCGTCCTAGTGACCTAGGAGTACCTACCTAATGTGTATTTATCTCCTGATGTATTAGGTCTTCACTTACTACGAAATAAATAAATAAATAAATAAATAAATAAATAAATAAATACAAAAATAGAATACTGACAGTCAAAACAGAATCGAAATTGATCGAAAAACAAACTAGATATAACAACAAATATATCCCTCTTACGAAAACAAAATTTTCTATGGCGGATGTATGGCCCGCGTGACATATGACGTCACATGTCATGTCGGACCTCTCTGTCTAACTATCAACTTGCCTTATAACTCTGTTTCGAAGCAAGATATTTGAAAAAATATTTTTTAAGTGTTTATCTGGAACTTGAAATATTTCAATTAATGAATTGAAAAAAGAAATAAATGTGCATATTTCGCTATAGTCGCACGTGATATTGATGCACTTATGAATTGGACTGTACCTAGAGATGTGCCGTGGGGAATGTTCCCATTCCCAGTATTTTCCCTATGGGAATATTCCCGGTAAGTTACCCAAAGTTTCCAATGTTCCCGGGAATATTCCCCTACACATGAAACATTTAATATATTGAATTCTTTCTTTACCTAGTGTTTTAATTTAGTTTGGTTGGTTGGTTGGCTGGTTTGGTTAGTATGATTTAATTTGCAAAATTGATTATTTTTGATATAGACAATTTTATTTAATTTAAGTGAGAGATTTCACTCACGGTCATCTGATCCAAAACTAGGCAAGGCCTGTACTACGAGTATGGGTGTCAAAGATAGACAAATATTCAATACCCAGACACAGAAATGACCCTTGATGTCTGCCTTTTTTTCTTTTCGCGCCTTAGCTTGGTACTATAGAAAACTGTAATTTTATTACAGATAGGTACTATAGGTATTAGTCGTTTTGTTAGTTACATACAGCCAAGTAGATGTTTGCCTGTTCATTGCTGACTGTAAGATGTGGATAAACTGTCTCGCTTCCTCTTTAAAAAACATTTTATTTGCGAATCTCTTTATTTGAGTGGCAACAAGGTCATCAAACAATGAAAGCGTCCTTTTTTAGTTACCTGTTATTTAATTTGTAACTTGGTGCACGTATTTAAACATACAAACCTCGTTGTTAAAAATAAATCTGAATCTTTGTGGTCGGCTTTTAAAAGTTGCTTTGCTTTATACCTATAACTTATGAAAAACATGTTGATCGTTCTGTGATTTGTTAATTATTATAGTATAATTTAAATTGTTAATACTGAAATTTTATTGATATTTAAAAACAAATCTGGATCTATGTGGTCGGATTTAAAAAAAGTTGCTTTGTTTTATACCTATAACTTATGAAAAACATGTTGATCGTTCTGTGATTTGTTAATTATTTTAGTATACTTAAAATTGTTAATACAAAAATTTTATTGATGTTTAATTGTTGATTATATTGACGCATATTTGTACACACATGAATAAAAACTATCAAAATTTAACGTCTGTGTTTCTTTTTCTCTTATTAAAATACAGTTAAAACTTTCAGAATCTGCCCGGGAATATTCCCGGAAACATTGGGAATATTCATAAAAACACTGGGAATATTCCTCGGAATATTCCCATTTTTTTGGGAGTTTTGGGAATATTCCCAGGCATGTGGGAAATTTCCGGTGATTGTTCCCGGTAACATTGGGAATATACGAAATCTCTTAGGTTAGTAAGTATTCAAATATTACTTGTGATTTGTCTCCTAAAACTTAATATTGTGACATATAAATATATAAAAAAAATAGAAGATTTGGACAACTTTCCCATTGTTAAAGTTCTCAAGGGAATATTCCCACACAAAAGTAATTTACCGGGAACGGCACATCATTAACTGTACCTAAAAGAACGTTTCGACTGTGCGCTTACCTTTCTGAGATGGTACTCGAGTATGATCTTGGATCCGGCCCAAGAGCACAGGATGCACTGCATCCGAACGTCCATCCCTATACGCTCCATGTAGTCCTACAGTTAACAATATATTAGTTACTAGCGTTCTGCACGCAACTTCTCTTGCATAGAACCAGTGGCTCTGTGAGCTTGTAGACCTCGCGAGTCTATATTATATCTATTTATATTTATTTTTTCTCCACAAACACCCCCACTCCTTGAAATTTATTTATCTTAAATAGGTTTTTTTTGGTTGAAAAATAATACAATAATACAATAATTTATTGCAGAAGAACACAGCCTCAGCGGTAGACCTTGTAAGCTGACAATCCCCATAACTCCGTCATTAAAAAAAATTAAAGAAAGAAAGAGAATGTATTTCTTTTCCATTTTACTCCTTAAATCATTCTCAATAAAATCATAAAAAGTCATCTAGACAAAAAATTTCTTCGAGATAATTTTTTTTTGCACAAAAAAGAAAATTAAGATAACTCTGTTTTTAGGCTCAGGTTAAATGCGACATCGTTCGACCTACACAGCGCGCGAGTTGAATGCAGTCGGGGCCTGAGGTAAAGAGCGGGAGGATCTCACCCCGCTGTCCGCACACCTCCCTTCACGCGGTAGTGCTGTCACTAGTGTAGTACTGTAGTGTAGTGACAGCACTACACTACAGGCGCGTGAGGGGAGATGCTCCCGCTCTTGCATTCGACTCGCGCGCTAACTGTAGTTATATAGTTTGAAAGAATGACTCATAGGTGTCGCTAAATGCACTCAGTAAAGTGTCAAGTAGTCGTCTCGGATGATGTCATCGCATCAAAGAAAGCAAGCAATAAAAAAGCTTCCAGTCAGTGTGGCCAGTTTAATTCCAAATTTCATCCAAATCCGTTGAGTAATTTATTCGTGGAGGCGGAACAGACATCCAAACTTTCGCATTTATAATATTAGTGTAATTACTGGACATTGGGACAAGGCTCCCAGGACAATCCTGGGTTTCCCGGACGTCTGGGGGCCGTTTCACGAAGCTACAAGTTACAAATTACAAGTACAATTCGACGTACATTGCGTAGACGATTAGAGAAAACGATAAGGGCTTACAGTTCAGGCGAATTGGCTACGCAGTGTATATCAAATTGTAACTTGTTGCTTCGTGAAACGGGGCCCTGGTATCCCTAGTGGAAGTGTACTCACCCCGTCCTGACTTATGATCTCCAGCGCGTCTTCTACTAACTCCGGGATGGTGGGCGCCCGGCTGGCAGGTGAGCTTGATCTGCTCTCAGCTATCAGCACAAAGTAAGTATGTAAGTATAAACACTTTTCAATACACCTTGCTCGCAAATTGAACTTACGACGGCAGTAAACTGATTTATCGAACAAGTGTGATTTTCATTAATATTTTTTTAACATTACGACATTACACTCCTTTTTGGGCAGTCGTGTAATAATAATAATAAAATGTATGGTTTTTTTAACAAAAAGCAAAAGGTATGAAGTATCATTTTTTTTTTTTTACTTAATACTTTTTATTTATTAAAACATATTTACATAGGTACTGTTTCTATGACAAACCTTTGCCGATTAAAAAAATAGCAAACCATGAGTTCTATAACGCGTGTTTTATGAACTGCTTTATATATAAAAAAAACCGGTGAAATAAGATCCACTTTATGAGCAAGTGTGTTGAAAAACTCCACTTTTAACTGCCTTAAACATTTGGATCCCCCAAATTATAATAAAATTCCACATTTTAGACCCAAGGGGACCCTCGCTAAAACGTTCAGGTACCCAACTTCTAATTTGGGAATTCCCCTCTCAGGTGGTGGCTCAGTCCATGAAACTGAACTTTTTAGTTCGGAGGTTTAGCGTTATTTTTAAATTAAAAATTCTTTATTTATATCCTTACAAGTTAACTGTCGAGGCTTCCCGGTAAGTAGTCATTGACACTTGTGATGCGAAATTTAGCTAACACGTTGTAGTTTAAGGTAGTGTAGCCGCTCGATAGTCCAATATCGATAGCCTATCGATATAGAATCGATAGTTTAAGTAAAAATTATAGTATCGATAGTTTATACAATATAGTTTTGTACAATCGATAGTACAAAACTATCGATAGTATCAATAGTATCGATAGTTTATGCAATATTGAGGAGCGATACTATCGATACTAACGATATAGTTTCGAAACTATCGATATAGTTTTTCCATTTTCAACGATCGATACTATCGATACTGCTTATCAATAGTATTGTACTAAAAGAAATATCAATACTGTCGATAGGCCTATCGATTGGGTACATGTTTTTGGCGTTTTACTATCGATTTTTCAGCAACAATACTTTAAGGGTACATTTTTCTCGCCCTCACCTTCATGGTACCTTCTCAACGTCATGTCTTGTTCGGCGAAGGGCGCATCACATATCCTCGACACTTCATCGCTGGTGCCTCCGTAAGGCGCGTACTGGTTAGCAGACTCGAATGCTATAACATTCATTTATGTCGATAAATATAACTTTGATCAACTTATGTATTCATTCTCCGATATGACGATGATAGTAATAATAAATTAAAAACACAGAATTTTTCATTTATGATAAGTAGGTTACCAACGCTTAACAAGAAAATAAAAAAAATAGCCAGGTATCACAAACAATTCTGAAAAAGTATATTCAAGGCCAGTTTAAGAGTATGGAGATTAGTTTAATAGGTATGAATGATATAGTACACCGTGAAATTTACATCGTTTTGTTCCCGTCGTGTAGTGATAGTACCCGTCAAACTGAACAACTTTTCACGAAAAAAAAATTTCCTGCGACAAAAAAATTTTTGGTCTCTTCATACAAAGTGAGATTCCCGACCGACCCATTTTGTATGGAGAGACCGAAAATTTTTTTGTCGCAGGAGATTATTTTTTCGTGAAAAGTTGTTCAGTTTGACGGGTACTATCACTACACGGCGGGAACAAAACGATGTAAATTTCATGCTGTATAGAAAATTAATCATTGATCTTTAGAGTGATAGCTAGCTGATATAAATAGTATCAGACCTTAAACTTTGCAGACAGATATAGTTTGAGCGCAAGTTCTGAGGTATTTATAGAGAATGACATAGCCAACCATGAACAAGCTTTTCTTGTCCTTGGTATTTGCTAGCTTTGACGTCGAAAAATGATTTTGTAAAATGTTGATTCGAATAGAGTTTGATTTGATTTAATTTGACCTGGTGAATGGATGAAACTAAGTGCAGTGATAAAGACGTAATGGCCAAGTGTAGGTATTTTAAATACGGTGATTAAGTGCATTGATTTAGAAGTTCAGTGTCAGTGCGTAATTTATATATTATTTGCCCTTGTTTAAAAAAATATGTATTCCTCGGAACCCACGCGCGGACTATAGGTGCAGTCAGATGCAAAAGTGCGTACCTATCGTTACGTCAAACGACTGAAGTTTCAGGATATTGTAGAACTATTTCAGAGCTATCTCGTTCCTAAATATTTCAAAAGAACACTTTGAAGAATAATCAATCAATCATCCTTAGATAAATGAAAGGCTCGCGCGGCGCTTGCCTAGATACCGCGCTATCCAAAAACAACAGCTCCGTGGATGCAAGCTCGGAGGAAAGACGAGACGCGTCGGCGCGAGCTCGAGTACGCCGAATTCGACGTAGTATTTGTTGCCGCATTTTACAACTATGCCAGCGGTATACCGCGAGCCTTTCATTTATCTAAGCAATCATCAATCATTGTCGGCCGTGGCAATAGGTTTGCATTTTTGCATCTGACTACAACGTGTTAACAAAATAACGCAAAACCTCTTTGGTGGAAGATCAGCCCATGAAAATTTCCACAACTTTTTAAAATGAACAAAATTTTTTTAACTTTCAGATTATAAAAATTAAGGATTATAAAAAAAAAAGAATTTTTTTTTTTTAGTTTTTGAAGGACTTTTGCAAGAAAAGTCAGTTTCATGCGCCTAGCACTCGAGAGGTTTCGCGTTATTTCGCTAAGACGTTATAGTTGTAAAAGTGCATACCTATTGCCACGACAGACGACTGAAGCTTTATTCAAAATGCACAGTTTTGAAATATGAAACTAAAACTATTCAAAAAAACATAAATTGTCTGCCGTGGCAATAGGTATGCACTTTTGCATCTGACTGTACTAAAACCCTGAGAAGAAGTGACTTACAAGTATGTTGTATCGGAGCGGTGGGCGCGGGCTGGGCAACCCTGCAAGCAACCCACACATGCGAGCAAGCCAAGCGAACAGGTTAGTGGGGAAAGTGACATGAAAATAGGATTAAAAGCACGTAGTTGCAATGATATGAAATAAATAGTGTCCAATAAAAAACGTAGTTAGCACTATAAACATTTAGAAAATTTGAAACAACGACAAAAAATTATAAAAGTAAACTTTCTATCGTGCAGTCGAACAAACTAAATCATGACCCACTTTGCCTTTAATTCGTTTGAAACCGACTAAACAATAAGGCGTCAAACTGTAACCGGAAAATGTATGTTCAGGCGAATTTCGACCTCACATCATAAACGGCCCGTTACAGTCCACTGCTGGACTACTGCTGGACTGGCGGGTTGGAGATCGCAGATTAAAATGTACAAAGGTAAAGGTACTGTATCAGAGAGCGCTGCTGCCCGTTCCCTGTTCAATGTGTAGTCCCTAAGTCGCCTCTTAAAACACCCACGGGAAGAGTAGGGGTTGGTGACAAATGTATTCTACTCTGCCGTCACCACACGGCTTCGACCTACTTGTATTTGAATGACTGGAAGAATTACCTTATGGTGGGTCATGATCCAATTTGGTCGAGTATACATGTTTTGTGACTACACTGCAGACAAATTATACAAGTAATAATTATGTAAAAAAAAAAAACTGCTCTGCTTAAAAAAATATAGCCAGTGTGATTCGGGTTGATATAAGGATTCTAACGATACTAATTATATAAGGATTCTAGCATTTGGAAGTTATGATGGAATAAAGAAACTCACATACATAAACCCTCAATACATTACACTCCTTTTTTGGCAGTCGTGTATTTGGTTCCTTTTTCAAATTATTCTTTGCCAATAGAAAAAAAACAAAACTGGTTGCATCATCAGGTATTTTTTATCATTACATGTAACATTGCTGTCTATTGTAATCAGAACTGAACAAGCGTGAAAATTTTCAAATTGGTAAGTTAGTTAAGAGGAATGGCTCAACAAAATTCAGTTGCAAGATTTCTCCCAAACTTTAACACACTACTAAGGTAAAAAAGAACACTCGCAAATGCAAATCGTTCGTGTTACTTTGCAATAGTGCACTCCGTGCTGCAATACGGAATAGTGTTCTGGGGGTGTGCGGCTGAATGGAAACGAGTTTTTATCGCACAAAAGCGTGCAGTCCGAGCGATAACTCGAGTACCACAAGACACCTCAGCTCGCCTACTTTTTATTTCAATGGGTATTCTTACTATTCTCTCGATAGTGATACTGCATGTGTCACTATATGTGCGGAAGAATTTTGCAGAGTTTTTGCAGTACAAGAATGTGCACTCTCATAATACACGCAATGCGAATAAACTGGTCCCGATCAATCATAGGCTGGTGAAATCCAAACAGCTAACACACGTGATGGGACCCTCAATTTACAATCGGTTACCTGACGATATTACGGAAGTGGACAGCTTTACTACGAGTAGTTTTAAATATAAATTAAAGAAATGGCTCATCAAGCAAGCGTTCTATTCTATAGATGAATTTTATAATTTAAAATAACTATCTCTAAACTGTCTCTGTTTTCAGAAACTGTTTTAAATAAGTTTTGGTTTATTTTTATTTGTTTAATTATACATTTGTATACATAACACATTGTATTTAATATAATGTTTTTGACATGTAATTTAATATTCCCAAATAAATGATATGATATGACATTTCAATTATGAATGAATAAATAAATAAACTTTATTACACATTTCGCAGATGGATTGGCAGATCAGCTGTTTTACAAAACTGCTAGCCGTTTTGTATTAATTAGGCTATTCGATTCGATGATCCATCTGCGACACAAACATAGGAATAACAACAGAGTGGAAGTAAGAACAGGAAGACCTTATTGCTTGATAGCAATTTCTTCCAGGCATATATGTATACTCACGCGGTGGGGATGGTGTGCGTGCTGTACACACATCTGGTGCTTGCGTGCGAGCGAGACGGCTGCTTAGTGCTCTTCAAAGTGTATATCGATATCGCTTTGAGAGACCATTCCAAACCCGACACTGGAATACGATAAATAAATGTATTATCTTGTGGCTTTCACACATCACATCACACTAATATTATAAATATGAAAATATATTTGAATGTTTAGATCAATGATATTATATGTAAAAAGGCGTAGATAGGTCACTTATAAGGCAAACGGTGTTTTAACATGGCACAAAACTTACACAAGGACGGCAAGTCTAAGCTTAAGTGCGAAAAACAGACAAAGCGAAGCGAATAAGCCAACTTTTGGTGTATAATTTTAAACTTTCGCGGTCATTATCATAACATTTATGAGACATACAAAATAATATCGCGGTAAGCCCGTAAAATGTCTCAGCTTTGAAATAATTAGTAAAATAGTCCCGTATAACGTTGGATGCGTCCCGCATGTCCCGCATGTCTATTTTTCAACCATTGAAAGAGTATTTTCTTTGATGAATGAGGTAGGGGTAAGAGCCTTCCGCTCCCCCAAAAGTCCGGTTACGCTTGATACGTCGATTTTGCGACACAAGCATTAGGTCCATGTCAAAAAAATATTGATGAATGCTCTGCGGACGACCAAAAATTCGACACTAAAAGTGGAAACACTACGAGCTCTGCTTGTACTTAAATTTAATATGGGCAGTTGCAAAGATTTCATGACATAATCAATAAAAACTTCGAATTAGTTAAATCGTATACTAAAGTAACAACAAGTTAAGGGTTTTATATGAATATGGGTTCAGGATAAATACGATTTTAAAATGAATTACTTCTGCAAGTTTTGTGCCTTTATGTCACTTCATACTTCGCATTCGCCCCAAACCCCTATCCAGAAAAAGTCCCGCATTGAATTTTCAGAAAGTTGGCCTGGCCGCCTTACAGAAAACTATTTTCAGGACGTCAAGCGGTTGATCGTCTCCGTACCCTTGTAAGCTTACCACTGTCTGCATAGTCTGCTCTTGGCGGATGTATGGGTCGTATTTCGCTCCTCGGATGTCGTATTTCGCTTCTCGGATCGCTGATTTTGCTAAATCCAGGTGGGATGGCCTGGATGGCCGGAATAGGCATCTCGTTCGCCATCTTGCAAGGGATTGACGAGCTTAACAGAGCTGGAAATACATAATCAATCAATCAATCAGCTTATTGCTGGAAATACATAAAGTTATAAACACAAGTAAATTAAACACTTTGTTACTGTATTCAACACCGAAGGAAGTAAGGAATATACTAAGATCAACAAGAAAATTATTTAAATGAAAGCACATCTAAGGTAAGTTTAGACAATAGTACGTTGTTATACGAGGGGTGAAAGTAACTTAATTAGCGCCGAGAGGGGGTTTGGGGCCTGAGCGTAGCGATAACCCGTGGTAAACACTGTGCTTTTCATTACGAATACAAGGAAAGTAAAAATAAAAACACGAATTAGCTAAAGAAAAAATTTGTGACTTCCATATCTGAATCAGATGAACTCATTGTAAACAAAACCCTACAACTCGAGAAACAAATGATAATCGGATGGTTGCTTTCCCGCCTATTTTTATTTTTTGCTGTGGCCGTGCCAGCCAGCTTCAGAGCCATTATTTTTAATTTCCATCATTGAAAAATGTTAAATATTTTACCCAAATTTATTTTATTTCAATGAAAAATAATTATAATAAAGTCATTTAAAAAATATACTCACCGCCACTCTTCATTTCAGGGAATACTCGTGATTCTTTATAATTCTATTAGTTACAGCTGATGTCAGTTAAAAAGTTGTTAATTTAACGTTTATTTAAGTGTGTTTAATTTATCGTAAATTATCAATTCACTATAAATGTTATTTCAATTTAACATTGCGCTGTAATTGAGTGGCTGTATAGAAAGATGGAACATAGTTCAATAGAAATGTGAAATTAGAACCAGTTTTTTTTAATAATTTGACAGCTGTCAGTTGAAAGTGATTATCTCCCTCCAGGCTGAAAAGTATTACCTTCAATCTGCTCCTCAGGCAACTTCCGAACTACTTTCAGAGTATGAGTAATGAAAATACAATTAATTAATATTTGCTAATAAAAACTTACGTTTTTCTTCTTCGCAGATATGCTCGTAGGCTTGTGTGACGTCATGCAAAGGTTCTTTAAACACATCAGTGAATTTCGGCAGGCTCTGGGCGTTCGCTATCGCGTAAAATAAATAAAATACCTATTAGATAGATAGATAGATAACAAGTTTATTGCATCACAAATACATACTTCATACAACTTAAGACAAAACAGAACAAATTTATTATACACTTAAAAATGACATTACACATGTGTGCAGCGATGTAGGAGGGCCAAGGCTCAGTATGTTATTGCCCCTAGGAGGGCAACACTGATTTTCAGCCTCTATCCGGGAGGAAGGCGGATAAATAAAAATAAATAAAATAAAAATAAACGACACCTGACGTATTACAAGTGATACAAGTACCTACCACAGAAAGAAAGAATAGGTAGGTACAGAACAAAAAATATCAAAAATAACAATACTAAATACCTAAAGTAGGATTTTTAATTGAACGGAGTAATCTGACATATGGTGGGTTGCCGCTTTTTTGAGAAAAAAATATAGTGTTGTGCTAAAAAGATATGATTCAATCACTCATCTGGGCCACGTTTCACGAAGCAACAATTTACTAGTAACAAGTTACAATTTGATATTCATTGCGTAGCTAATTCGCCAAAACTGGAAGCCCTTATTGTTTTACCTCATTGTCTACGCAATGTACATCAAATTGTACTTGTAATTTGTAACTTGTAGCTTCATGAAACGGCTCCCTGGTGATATGGTCACTAAGTAATGTGGACTCCTGGGGGAAGGACTAATGTCCTATAACACAGGTTTAAACTTAGTTTAGGCAACAGCCCTCCACAAAAATTGTATCTCCTGTGCTGAAATGTACATACTTAGGTCCCTGGGCCAGGATCCATAACAGTTTTATAAACAACAACGAAATAACAAAAACAAAACAAAACTTCACCAAAAACTTATCAAAAAACTTAACGAAAAACTTAACGAAAAGTTCAACGATGAAATGCAAAGGCAAGAGAAACATTCGAACACTCAGACCGGAGGTAAGAAGCCGAATGACGAACAATAGGAAAGTAATAATAATAAAAAAATAGACGCTTCTCCCGTCATCCAATAGGAAATTAGTTGTATGGATGAGTCATTCGTTTGTGTCGCAGCTGCAAGTTATCTCTTAGAAATATAAAAAAAACACTAATTACTTTTATTACCTACCTACATAAAAAGCCTGACTGTTGTTACCAGTAATACTAAAACCAACTCACCAATTCTGATGGATTCCAACTATTGCGAACTGCATGATATGTAGACGAAGTCTATGTTTATAGGCTGGGGTAACAAGCATTTTTTTATATTTAATAGTGTGAATGATTCAACTCACTTGAGTTAGAATTGAACTGAAAACATCACTAAGATTATGGAGCTGGCAACATTATTTTTCTGTCTAATGTCAAATTACTCCGTTCAATTAAAAATCCTACTTTACGACAATGTGCAATGTGCTTGCAGTGTGTGTTTGTGTGCGCAGTAAAGAAAACAAATCAAAATTGATCGCAATTGGCATAGTGAAGTAGTTTTAAATCCAGATCAAAGGTTTTCATCATTTTTTAATATTAAGTAAACGAATTTTTTAATGTTTTTTTAAAGTGAATATGGACTTTAGGTCTCTCATTGGTGGCGGCAGGTCATTCCAATATTTCGTTGCCTGGAATCGGAAACTACCGCGAAACGCCACTGAGCGATGCAAATTAACCACAAGAGGGTTACGCGCAGTTCTTGGTATCCTATGGGTCGCGGCCACCGTCGCCAATATGCTTTATTTTCAGTTGGTAGATGCTACAGGAAGTCTACTATTTAGTACTATACAGAGAAAAGTCAAAGTCAAAGTCAAATTAATTTATTTCCATAGGATGTTATTACATCACTTAGATCAAGAAAAAGAGTACTAAAAGGAGTAGTAAAAGGGTATACCTTGCCGCGCTTATATATATATATATATATTATTATATTTGCCATGAATCATCGAGAAAATGAAATGAAATTTATTTATTTTGCTCGAAACATGGTACATAATAAAAGATGTAAGGAGTTAACATTAACAGTTCCTATGTTCCACCGAACACAGCGGTATGCAAAATTATATAATATACTTAATCTACCATTACTCCACATACAATTTCAAAACATGCAATATTTAATAACAATATACAATATACTTAATCCATCATTAGTCAATAATTATCTATTTTTAACCGACTTCAAAAAAGGAGGAGGTTCTCAATTCGTCTGTATTTTTTTTTTTATGTATGTTATTAGATATCTCCGCCAATTGCTAACCGATTTTAATAATTCTTTTTTCATTCGATTGGATTTACTCTCGAGGTGGTCCCATATTAATTTCGTCAAGATCTGATGGTAAAACATGAGGTAAAACTTGGAAATTCCTCAACAATGTAGCATTCGCGTCGTTATTCGTCTATTCTTTTAGTCATATCTCAGTCAGTTTTCAACCGATTTTGATGATTCTTTTTTCATTCGATAGAACGTGCTTTAGGGATAGATCCATACCAATTTTGTTAAAATCTGATGATGGAATAAGAGATAAAAGCGGAAACTCCTCAACCAGTGATAGCAACATGCATCGCGCGCGATACCGTTTGTGGTGGAATGTTGCTAGGCAACGAAATAAATTTGTTTTGTCAGTTTGCTGAAAATCTACGTTTCCCTTGTTCCATTTATTCGATTTTATCACATTATTGGCGACCGTGGCAGGGCAAGAACCTGCAATCTTCGGATATTGTATTGGAAATCACAAATAATTTAGCTTCTATGACCGAGTGGTCGAGTGTTTTAATCTTTTTACGGAGGTTTCGGGTTCGAATCCCGGTGAAGACACTCTTAAACGAAAATGTCCTTGTGAGACTTTCTCCAGTTTAGTGTGGACATTGCTGCTTGAATCACCCGATTGTCTGAAAAGAAAGATTATTCCGTGCTTCGGAAGGCACGTTAAGCCGTGTGTCTCGGCTCTAATATCTACAGAAGGCGTCGTTACTCGAGCTAAGTCAGTGGGTTTTGACAAGGGCCCAGTACTATATTAATTGTGTGACCAGGGTGTGTGAGGTTGGTTGTCGACCTTATAATCCACAATATGAAGAAAAAGAAGAAGCCAGCTTACGTTCACTATCTGTAATCAGCTAACGATAGACTTTCAAGATACCACCTCAAACCTGAAACTCCTTACGAATAGCCCAGGTATCGGGGTAAACTGTAAGCTTATTAAGAGGGAAGAATCGTGCTCGTCCATACAAAAAGAGAAAACATTTTTCCACTTCTATATATATTTTCCAATCTCCATGATTTATGATTTATTTAGGTTTATAGTTTTAGCTTTTTTCAAAATTCGCAATAGATTCAAACTTATATAGGCACCTCAAGTAACGTAATTTTTTTGATTAAAACTGTGTCAAAGTGATTTGTTGAAATTTAGTAATTGGAAACCGTTTTCTCCCGAAGTGGGAATTTCATCAAGAAAAGTATCTATTGTCGGCGAGCTGCAACGCTCTCGCTCTCTCTCTCCTGGGGGTATGAGCGCACGAGCGATAGCAAATGTTTTCCTAAATACCTATTTCGTTAGGATCGCGAAGCTATTCTTTCCTCTTAGCATTGTCAGTTTAGTGGCCAGCTGGACTACCAAATGACCTCTTACTTCGTAGCCTCTTACCCAGTTTAACTTATGTTATTTTAGAAACTATTATATAAACAACTAAACGTGGTTGCAAAGCACGAAAGACGCTGTCTAAACTAAGCAAATACCAAAAATATAATATATTTGTACTGAAACTGTTAAATAACAAAACCTAGCTTTGGATAATGAAGAAAAATAATAGAAAATGTGTCGCGGTTAGGATTAATTACTTACATAAAATATATTGAATAAAACACTGAAAATCATAAAATAAAAATAATTTTAACAAAAAAAATAGAAACCTCCTTCAAATTACCTTATATGGTTATCTCCACTAAAAAGTAACAAATAAAATAACATTCCAGATGGGACATGAAAAAAAATATTGCCAATATCCTCAATTAAATAGATAGGTAGTGTATTAAGTAAATATTTAGAATTTTGTACTTCCTTTTGGAGTCGGTGCCAGCCAAAAAATCGTCGATTAGTCGTGGGCAACTGTTTTAAGTCGTCGTCGTCGTTAAGTCAGTACATATTTCTATATGACTATCAATAAAATTTTTTGATAGTCTATAGCGTCCACTACACTACTCGCGAAGTTGATCGAAGTAAGCTGAGGACGAGAGTATAGAGAGGCACTTCGTGCAACTTCGGGCTTCACTTTTACACCAATTTGACACTTCGTCGAAGAACTTCGGACGAGAGTGTAGTGGGCGCTTATGATATAAATGTTTTGTTGTGCTGCGCGGGATGCAATGCTGCACCCGACCAAACGCAGGGATAACGACAGGAGCGACTACCAAGAATGTCCGGGTAGGTTTCATTCGATAAATAATTAATACTCGTAGTTTCGTCATCTTCAATTTTTGGCTGGCACCGACTCCAAAAGGAAGTACAAAATTCTAAATATTTACTTAATTCACTACCTATCTATTTAATTGAGGATATAGGCAATATTTTTTTTCATGTCCCATCTGGAATGTTATTTTATTTGTTACTTTTTAGTGGAGATAACCATATAAGGTAATTTGAAGGAGGTTTCTATTTTTTTGTTAAAATTATTTTTATCAAATATTTAGAGTCATGATCCATAAATTCTCTTATAGAGTAAAACATATGCGCATCAACCAATTCCCTAGAACTTTCTTGAATTTATAGTTTGTCATTTCTTTTAGTATATTCGGTACTTTATTGTAAATAGATTTACACATCCCATAGCAATTCTTTCTGTATCTTACACGGCATCAGATATTCTAATATATTTTTGACCATGGTGTTTAATAGCCCCGTAGCCAAGTTGGTAGTACGCCTGCCTGCGAAGCACAGGGTCGCGGGTTCGAAACCCGTCCATGGCAAACATTTGTGTGATGGATGAGCACTTGTGCTTGCCTTGTGTCTGGATGTTGTTTATCAATATAAGTATGAATTTATATTTAAGTAAATGTATGTCAGTTGTTTGATACCCATAGTACAAGCTTTATTTATTGTCACTGCGAAAGCAAGCTGCACTGGAAAGTGCACTGGGGGTCTACCGCTGAAGCTGTTTTCCTTACATTTCTCAATGAATTAAAATAAAATAAAACAAAAAATAAATATAAAGATACAAACTCGCGAGGTCTACAGCTCACAGAACCACTAGTTAATGTGTTTAAAAAAACGTAGGCTTGTTTGCCGTCATGCAAAGCTTCGATAAACACATCAATGAATTTCGGCAGGCTCTGGGCGTTCGCTATCGCGTAAAGTAAATAAAATGCCTATTAATGAATGTTATAGTAAAACCCTGTTATTTTTAGAATATTAAAGATGAAAGTGACAGCTCTTTAAAAAATAAAAATAATAGTTCTAATTAAGACGATAGATGGCGCCAGGTATACTGCGTGGATTCTTTTTTTTTAATCCTTTTATGGCCCTGGGTGACTCGCCGGATTTCTTCGGATCCACGAATCGTCTACGCCATCTATCGAAGTTTTATGAACTATTTCTTTTAATTGGCTGTCGGAAAATCCTCCATTAGTTTTGAAGTTAAGAATTTTTAAGGTATCTATAACTGATCAGCTGATGGAGTCACTTGTATACCTTGCATATAAGTTTTGCCGTGTGGTGACGGCAGAGTAGAACACATTTGTTACCAACCCCTACTCTTCCCGTGGGTGTCGTAAGAGGCGACTTAGGGACTACACATTGAACAGGGAACGGGCAGCAGCGCTCTCTGATACAGTAACCTTTTAATCTGCGATCTCCAACCCGCCTGCCAAGCGTGGAGATTATGGCAAAACCAAACACTTAAGTGGAGGAGGCTCATAGTCCAGCAGTGGACTGTAACGGGCCGTTGATTGATTGATAAGTTAAGGCGCGGGTGTATTTGAATGTGACTCTCTTTCTTTCTCTCTTTTACTTTAACTTACTCCGTAAATCTAGTACAGGGGCAAGGCGATTATTCTGCACAATATTCGCCCAGCCAACAAATAGATTCACATTATTTGCCAAAGAATAGTACATAATATCAAAATAACATACACAGAAGTACACCTATACATCCCACTAATATTATAAATGCGAAAGTTTGGATGTTTGTTGCCGAATCACGCTTGAACTACTGGACGGATCGGGATGAAACTTGGCACACATATAGGTTAGGTCCTGGTACAGAACATAGGTTACTTTTTACCGCGGGAAAACACTTCACTCTCACGGGAAAACTCATTTAATGCGGGTGAAAGCGCGGGCGGAAAGCTAGTACATAAAATATGACAAAATACACTCACCGTGTTCATTCGCGTCAACTGGCTGGTCCACAGTCGGTGTGACGTCACTGTACACGTCGCCGAGTATTGGCAAACTGTAACCTTCAGCCGGCTTGTGCGCAACTGATGAACAAATTGGAATAAATAAGGTAACCCGAAAATTCCCGAATTAAAAATGAGTACTTTAAAAAAAAATATCAATGCAGTTTTTCTTATCACCAAAATCGATGACATGGTTCCTTAGAACAGATCTCTTTATGTCTTTAATTTCAGAGTTGCCATCATAATGAGCCACCCTGTATAATAATTAAACTTACTGTTATCTTCTGCGTTGACTGGCGTATTGGTTGTGTGTGTGACGTCACGCGCCGCGTAGATGTCACTGAGCAACGGAATCCGTTCTTCGTCCGCCATCTTGTTTTCCACCAATGATGGCGAGTTTGCTACGAGATAAATAATAAGGTAAGTATAATTAAAAAAAAAAACTATTGAGACTCCCAGACAAAACAAATTGATGTAGCTCAGAAGGCCGCCCACTTAAAATGGGACTGGGCTGGCCACGTCACCCGAATGCCTAACGAATTGTGGGCTAAAAAAAACAACTGTTGGGTGCCCCAGAACGCAGCAAGATGTCGTGGTCGGCCCCGCAAGAGGTGGCTGTCTACTGTGGCGAGTGGGAAAGTTTGGCCCAGGATCGGGATAAGTGGAAGTAGGTGAGGGAGGCCTTTGCCCTACAGTGGGACACCTCAGGCTAATAATAAATTGTGACTTGTAAGAAGGCATAAATTCAAAATTTTGAGTCCGTGCTACTAACCGATGAAGAGTTCCCTCATGAGGAGACTATCCTGGTTGCAGCACCAGTTCATGATAAGGATTACGGAAACACCAGCTAGCCAAAAGTGGCCACTTTTAACAGTTACGACTTACATAACTTATTTATTTTATTCAGGGCTATAAAACAATAACTAAAATATATTTGTAACCCTTCTATTGTCGTTAAACAATGATTTCGATCGAAGTCACTGACTATAAGTAAATAATTTTTTTCAATTGGTGGCGCTACTGCAGCTGATGTTTGATGACCTTGATATCAAAATTGAACGTATATACGAAGTTTTAAATCCGAGCTACAAACCGTTGCGGATAAAATTTAGCATAATCGAAATTGATGGCTCAACGATAGGTATTATTTTTGACTTTAATTTCCTTTTTTTTGCAAAAACCCTATTTTTTTCCAGTAAGATTGAGAAATGTTTCCACTGTTCTCTAATTATTCGTGTTTTCGCAATATCCCTAATATCATCCTACGACGTGGTTGAAGTAACGCCATTAGCCAGAACCATGCCTTATCGTGCTTTCCGAAGCACAGAGTTATCAGATTTTAATTTAACAAAATACATAATATCTTCTCATCTGTGCTGACTTTTTTTTTTAATTTCTTTAATTTTAAGGAGGGTTTTTTTCATATGAAAATGCCATCCTCATAGTAACTACAATGAACACAACACAACAAAACATTATCTACGGCTAATACCAATATGTACAAGCTTATATAAATTTCGTGCTAGGGAAGATGTAGGAGCAGACAAGATCGCATTACAAAAGCCTATCTGACCATTATACTCTGCCAGATACATAAACTGTATCCTCTCCGCCTCGTTCCGTACACACTCCATCATAATGTGATATACGTCTTCAATCTTGTCGCATTCGTCACACAAGGGGGAAGGTGTTTTCCGCATGAGATGACCAAAACAATTCAATGGAATGTGTCCGGAGCGAAGTCGCAGAGCAGTAACGATTTCACGCCTACCCATCTTAGTGCCCTCGAACCAAAGAGATCTGCATAAGCCGGGCTGCACTGTTTTGTACCATATGCCTTTCATTAGGGATCTTTCGTCAAAATACTCACTCCATAAACTAGTACAATCGTTCCTTGCGACATGAAGTAATTCTGAGTGGTATGGTGTACAGAAATAATCTGACCCATCTGACGTCGCCTCTTTAGCTAACACATCTACACACTCATTACCTACTATACCTATATGTGATGGGATCCACTGTAATATTACAATTTTATTAGAACGTCGAAAATTCAATAATAAATCCAAAACATATCTGGCTATCGAGAACCCTCGAGAACTCGAGGTACATCGAGCCACGTGTTGTAAAGCACTTTTACAATCAGACAATCACAAACTTGTCATGACAGATAGTATTTAAATAAGAAAGTGCTTCTAAAATTGCAATCAACTCTGCGCGCATCACGGATATTTTGGATTCAAATTTAAACTTGCAATTTAATTGAGCTTGCGGGTCATAAAAGGCAGCACCTAAAATATTATCTACATACTTTTGAACCATCTGTAAAAATCTTATAATAATCTAAATAATCTTCATGTAAAGTCTTATAACAAATATCTCTTAGAGTGGACCTCGAGTAGCTTTTTTATAACAAATATCTCTTAGAGTGGACCTCGAGTAGCTTTTTTATAACAAATATCTCTTAGAGTGGACCTCGAGTAGCTTTTTTACTTATCAACTAAATTGATACTACATCTTATCGAAAGATCCACACTGCTGACCCACGTCCCCAGAGAAAACATTTCACACTTACGACTCTGAAAAACAGATTCGTTCTCCCATAATACTTCGAATCTTTTTCTCTTTCACATATGCAGGGCAGTTCCAGTCTAGAGCCATATGATCACCATGACAATTTACACACACAAACACTCGTGTAGGACAATTGTCATGATTTCCACTGCATTTAGGACAGACAACTTTTTCAGAAGGACATCTAGATTTTGAGTGCCCGAATTGCCAACATCTAGAACATTGAGTGACTGGAAATACATAAGGCTCCACTCTTACCCGCAAATTATCAATTAAGACATAGGACAGCAAAAAGGACCCTCTGAAACAAAGTTTAACAGTCTCACAATGTATCCAACTTCCATCAGTATCTCTACGTTTTAATCGCGTTGCAGACGATAAATCCGCACGCTCATCGCTTCTAATCCTTTTAACAATTTCGTCTTCTGTTAATCTGTGCTGACTTCACACAAACTACTCACGCGCAAGTCAGCATCTGTGCTGACTTGCGCGTGAGGTTTGTGTGACGTCACAGCTCGAGTCGTTGTATGGTAGTCGCTCATCCAAACACATCGATTGCGAAGTGGGAACTAAAAAACAAAAATAATATAAAGGTCTACATAGAGAGACTGCAAGAAAACCCCATTAATTAATGGGGGATTATTGGAGTAACGTCGACCACGCTGGCCCAGTGCGGGTTGGTCGACTTCACACACATCCTTTGAATTTCTTCACAAGAGTGTGCAGGTTTCATCACAAAGTTTTCCTTCACCGTAAGAGCGTCGAATAAACGTACATATTAATTTGAAATTCGAAAACACATTGGTACGTTGGTACCGGGAGGCAGCGGCCCTAACCAATACACCACCTTTTTAAATAAAGAGATATTGAGGCTAACACGGGCAGTTAAGTTGTTAATAGAGGATTAACGACTCACGACTCACCCTTCATTGTGTTGACTTGCGTGAGAAGTCCACTAGTGACGTCACGCGTTGCGTCACAGTTCTCGCGGCTCGCCACTCGGTTAGTGGTCGACAGTTTGCGTGGGGTCACAGGCCCACTTAGTACTAGAAATTCGCTCTTTAAATAAAGAAATTGTGGGACTATCACGGACAGATAAGTTGGTATGTCTGTAGAATGACTTACCCTTCTTTGTGCTGACTTGCGTGAGTAGTCCCCTAGTGACGTCACGCGTTGCGTCACAGTTCTCGCGGCTCGCCACTCGGCTAGCGGTCGACAGCTTGCGTGGGATCACAGGCCCACTTAGTACTAGAAACAAACAATGCCGGTAGGGAATATGCATGGAACACATTTGACTTAAATTATTGACTGGAAAATAAAACGAATAACGTAAAAACCATTAATATTCGTTAACAGCCTCTGTGGCCGAGTGGTCGAGATTACTACGCCCGTTACGGAGGTTCTGGGTTCGATTCCCGATGGGGACACTGTGAGCAAAAATCTCTTTGTGAGACTTTCCTCAGTTTGGTTAGGTTAGGTAAGAGCGGTGCCTCTTAACGCAGGCTTACAAGGAGTCACCGGTCATTAATGTATTACTGTACATTATTAGTAAAAATAAAGAAATTTTGTTTGTTTTTGCAAAAAAAAAGAAGTAAACACACAAAAAAATATTTTTTCAAATATCTTGCTCAGAAACAAGTTATAAGGCTTCGAAGTTGATGGTTAGACCGAGAGGTCCGACGTGACATGTGACGTGATATGCCACGCGGGCCATACATCCTCCGCCATAAAAAAAATTGTTTTCGTAAGAGGGATAGATAGATAAAAAGTTTAGTTTAGGGATAGATATATCTGTTTATAATGTTGTATCTAGTTTGTTTATCGATCAATTTCGATTCTGTTTTGACTGTCATTCTATTTTTGTATACTTTCAGAAGAACTATGAAAAAAGACCAATATATTTTTTATGATTATTCCCTATTGACTATTGAGTCGATTAGCTAGCTGATCAGTTTGTATGAAAATTTATATTTTTCCGATGTTATGGAGCTTCTGGATTCTGCATTATTTTACTAACACGTTATGTTATAGAATGGATGTTAGTACCCCTCGTGACGTCACCGGAGGCTTCGCCGCGGCTCAGTCGGCCGGCAGTCACCTTCCGCAGCGCGGGGACCAAGGGTCGACAGATTACTACAGGATTAATGAAACAGACAATACATGCAGTACAACAAACAATGGTACAGTGGGACACGTAGCCAGATAGGCTGTAAGGATCAGCCTCCTTTGCTGTTATTGTCTGTTTGGAGGTTTTCATATTCCGTTATATAAATTTGTAATTTTTGAATGGGGGATTTCCTGACAGCTCTTTAAAAAATAAAAATAATAGTTCTAATTAAGACAATAGATGGCGCCAGGTGTACTTCGTGGATTCTTTTTTTTTAATCCTTTTATGGCCCTGGGTGACTCGCCGGATTTCTTCGGATCCACGAATCGTCAACGCCATCTATCGAAGACTTATGAACTATTTTTTTTAAATTGCGAATAGTTCTTTTATTGTTAGCGTGTCTTGATGCTTTCGTGCTCTACACGTGTTTTATGAAAATCACAAAATAAATTAAATATGTAAAATCTTTACGCATGTTCTTTATTTAATAGGTTAGAGCCCATGGCTACGTCTCCCACTTGGTGGAGGTGCCGGGTATCGATCCCGGTACCTCTCGCAAAGGAGGCCAATCCTTACACTACCGATGTACACAGTCGAGCTCTCATCCTCGATTTAAGTTCGTCAGTCCTTTTCACCTTTTGTAACGGGACGTTATTTTCTGGCTCAGTTATGAGAAATGAATGTCAGAAATTAAGCTATTTACAAATAAAATTAACCTAAGACAAAACTTAAAACTAGAACTTAAACTATTTAATAATTAAAGAATACTTAAAATTAACTCTAAATAATAAAAAACTCTAACTTCAATCTAAATGCCTACAACTATTAATAAAAACCTGAGTAATTTTACATTTCACTATCGTTTAGTGTATCTAATCGATCAGGCGTTTCTGTACTGCACTCTAAACAACTCGAATACGCACACGGCGCAGGCGCACGGGCTACGTCATGATAGGGACCCTATTGCAGCGCGACATATTGGACTTCGATCTTTTTACGACCGAGCAGCTGATCTGACTGCATGTCAATATCTAATGAGATTTAAATATTGAATTTTATATTTCTAGAATTTTCTACGCTGTTACATTTTGCAATCTACATTGCAGTAAAAAATAGATTTAAATAGTTTATCAAGTGAATTTTGTGATTTCCCCGACTGGGTGAGTGTTGCAAATTAATGTTTTTCTTTTCATATAAATCTTTAATTTAAGCTATTTATCAGTAGTATCTTAGTGTTAATTTTGTAGTTAACGTATTTAATAATTGGTTTTAATCCAGCTGTAATATGCTTTAGCGATGCTAATTTCTTTGTTCTTTTTCCTAGTGTAAGCTACCTGCAATTTTTAAAAAATTGTAATATCGACGTTATATAAGTTGCCGTTAAATCTGTTTTAAATGATCGAATCTATTAACCACTAAATAGCTGAAATTATTAGCTTTCTTTTTTATTGATTACTTTTATAAAAAAATATCAATTTTGGTCACTTCTAATTCTTGACCTACAGATTTAACTGCAATTTTCTATTATAATCATGGTGGTTAATTTAAACTAATTTTGAACAAATCTACCACATCATTGATCACTAGTTAGTGCTTTTGGTAGCCATCCTGCTTAGCTATGCTTTATTCTTCGACCTTCACGAAATGTCGCAGTCACAACTATGAAAGCGGACTTTTCATAAAATTCCCATTTCCGGAAATTCCAGGGTGCTTGTACCGCCTAAAGCGATCATCAAGCTGGACTACCTCGGACATCTACAACCACCTCCCGTGACGTCATCACTAGCTGCTACCGTGAGGTCATCGCGTCGACGCTGGCTACTGCAGGGAAGTGCTATTCCAAAATTTAACGGATTTAAGTGAACTCGGTTTCTCAGTGAATTTTTTCTAGTATCTACGACCCTGTGATTTTAAATCTACCCTACAATATTTTAAAACTAAATAAACTTTTGTAATTTGTTATAGATTCTGTAGTTTTCTTTCTAATTCTAACATAGTTAACGTCTTTCACTAAAAAGCGTTACACTTTTAAAGATTAAAGAGGGACAGGAGACGGCCATCCTAATATTAGAGCTGTCAAACATCGAATTTGAACCATATGGACGCGTCGATTGCATAATTTTAGACAGCTTGTAAACAATCTGACTTAAAAACATCTTATTATGACAGCTATGCCCTTATTTTAGGTTATCATTCATTCAAAATGATATTTTTTTTTTTTCACTTTCATTGGTCATAAAAATCAAAAGGATAGCTGGATTTAAAAATTAGAATTAGAACATGACTGTGTGAATCAGTACCAATGTACAAATTAGGAAATAGTTAGAAATATTAATTTATCCCTTCGGCCGCCATCGAAACTGAATTTCGAAACCAGTTGCGATCGAGTGGGAAACCAGTTACGAGTTTCCATGACGGGCAAAGGGGATTATATAAGTAAATTATTACTTATTCATTGAATTATTTAGTCTTATTAATTTTAGGATTATTAGAAAGAAAATTGGATAGAATCGCCTAGTTTTTTTTTTACTTATGACTATGTAAAAACTGTAAGTGTTTGTGTATGGATGGTGTTATTTGCTATTACAGCACTAGGTGTGTAATACTCACTTTTCGATTCTTCTCCGCCGACTTGCACGTATATGGGCCTTGTTAAGTGTCTCGGGGCGTTGAATCTGCTGTAAGTGTTTGTGTATGGGTGGCGTTACTTGCTATTAGTTTATTACAGCACTAGGTGTGTAATACTCACTTTTCGACTCTTCTCCGCCGACTTGCACGAAAATGGGCCTTGGGTAGGGGTGGCGTTGCTTGTTGACGTTAGCTAGGATTGGGCGAGGGGCTGGCAGTGCAGGCACGCTTCGTTTCGATTTAAGCTGTGAATAAAAAAAACAATATGTTAAATAAATTGATAGATAACTCGTCAAAACAAAACAACATCAAAACTTCTAAAAAAAAGAAAAGCCAAGCCATGTCAATTTCCTGTAAGTAAATGCCATTTGAATTGATTTGACTTGATCATAGAGTAACCCATCATGTATTAAAAAAAAAGGTTGCCTATTGTGGTAACGTCATGATTTCATAGAAAACAAGCAAGAACGAATTTCGGCGCTGCCACTATGCCCTCCGTGGTGTAGTTGGTAAGCACGTTGTCTGCGTATAGGCCGAAGGTCGTGGGTTCAAGTCCCGCCGGTAGGTTTACGTTTTTGGTTGTTTTCTATGAATCTAAAATAATTGATAATATCAATTTGATATCATGCATTATTTTCTTATTTGCGATAGAAATTGTTACATAATTATGGGAATTTTTTTGTCATTTATTTACCTGTTCAGTTCTGATCTTCTTGTGACAATACATCGAGAACGAATTCAAATCGTTCGAATTTTGAATCATCCTGTTCGGCCTGACGTCACGCAACGGCACCTGCACACTACCCACATTCGACCCCGTCAACATGTACTGCGAAACACTTGGATTCGTGAACGTTTGCGAATCAAAGTTGCTATTAATAATATCCTGTATAGTCACTTCTACGTTCTTGTAGCTATGTTTATTATTAAAATCGTAAGTTCCGTAGGTAATTTTCGGAGCTGGTTTTTGGACTACGGCGTTGATTTTGGATATCCTTCCGTCGGTGTGTCGGAAGCCTATGGCTTGTATGCACTCGTAGTTTTTCAAAGGAGTTTCGGGTCCCGGGATTGGGTATATGCCGCTAAGAGTTCGCGCGCGTTTCATCGGCACCATTGATGATGAAGTCTGAAAATATTTAAAGATGTTCGTGAATTTTAGTGAATACACAAAATTATCTGAAGATTAACACATAGACATTTTTTTATATATTTGGTTTGCCTTTAAGACATCCAAAAATTATAAAAATCTAGCCTAAAGACTAATGAATTTATTTTTTTACTTAAATTGCTAAGTAGGTGTTAACTAAACTAAACATATTTCTTAGTCTCTTTTAAGGGGAAGACACTTGGCTTGTGTATTCAACGGGTAAGTACTAACTGCATTACATTACTAATGTTCACTAAAATTAGAAATAACACACTATTAAGATTGGTCGATTCACCGAAGGCTCGAGTGTTACCCTAAATTAGGGCGTTGTAATGTAAGCATGTATCGGAATTTATGCATCGGTAGTGCAGTGGCTAAGGCCGCTGCCTCTTACTTCTTACGCCAACGATTCAAATCCGAGCACGAACCAATGTGTTTTCAAATTTCGAATTCATGTGTTGTACCTATAAATTTACTATAGATATGACTTTTATCGAAAAGTCCGACTTCTTGTTCGGACTTTTACGAGCGTCGGTAGTGTAGTGGCTGGCTAGAGCCGCTGTCTTCCGTTCGGGAAACGCGGGTTCGATCCCTACCTCGAACCAATATGTCATAGAATTTAGAATTCATATGTAACGTTTATTCGCTCTTACAGTGTAGGAAGACATCGTAAATAAAATCGTCCTTCTGCGAAGAAATTGAAAGTTATGTCCGAAGTTCAACCCGCACTTGGCCAGCGTGGTCGACTAGGGCCTGATCGTCCTAATTTAGAGTAGACTCGAGCCCCTTGGTGGGAACGTATATGAACTATTGACGAACCCTAGAAGGTGACAAATGGCCTTACTAGATAGATAGATAAAGCGTTTATTTGATACTGCAGACACATACATAACAAAATTAAAACTAGTATTTAATATGAATATCATAACATAACCTGACACACCAGGTTATGCACGTGTGCTGCAGCAGTGCAAGAAGCTCGTAGCTCAGCGTCGATACATACTCAGGAGAGAAGATATCACTGATTTTCAGCCACAACCCAGAGAAACACGGACGCGGCGACAACTGTGTGAACATGACTCACCTGCGTGTGTGTGTTGACGGAGGAGACGTGGTGCTGGCGATGGCGCGGGCTCGGCGGCCTCAACTTGCGCACCACACAACGCGCTGTTACATTCAGACGCGGCAGCCTGCAACAAGACAATGAGGCTTCTCACTGTCACGCTCTAATCCTTAATTTTCTATATTGACATATTATGTATGTAGCTATATATATGTGTCCAGTGTGTCCTACCCGTTTTGACATACGGAGCCGAGACGTGGAACATGACGGTGAAGCTGGCCCACCGGCTACATGTCACTCAGCGAGGTATGGAAAGATCTATGCTTGGTATTTCGCTACGGGATAAAATCCGAAACGAAATCATCCGGCAGAGGACCAAGGTTGTGGATATTGTCCAGAAATGTAGCAAGCTGAAGTGGCAGTGGGCTGGCCACGTCTGTCGCAGAACCGATGAGCGTTGGAGCAGACGGGTTCTCGAATGGAGACCGCGTCTCGGGAAACGTAGTGTGGGACGCCCCCCTGCCAGGTGGACTGATGACCTGAAGAAGGTCGCTGGTGGTGGCTGGATGAGGAAAGCGGGTGATCGTGCGCTTTGGCGTACCCTTGGAGAGGCCTACGTCCAGCAGTGGACTGCAATAGGCTGATTGATTGATTGAGGTATATATGTAGGTAGGTTTGTATGCCCTAAGTATAAGTAGTTTGTTTATGTAAGTTTGATTAATAGTATTAAATAGCTTATCCTATTCTGTTTTTCTTGTGTGCACCGTCCTGAAGTTCCAATGAAGTTTTCTTGTACCCTAAGGTTGCCTGGAAGAAATTGCTACCTTAGCAATTAGGGCGCCTATCTGTACACCCTTTTATCTATCTTCTGTACTTTCAAGCTATATCCTTGTGTGCAATAAAGAATATTCTATTCTATTAAGTTCATCCGTCCTTTTCACATTTTATGACGGGCGAATAGTCTATCATGAATGAAGCCCCAAAGACTTTTAATATGACCTGTTTAAAGACTATTATGTAGATGATAGCAAGGACCAATATTATCATGAGTTCCGAAGCACAGAATCACTTTACTTTTTATTTTGCAATGTTCTAACAAAACGGGAACAGTCTTACAAAGTTATTTTTGTCTGACCCCAAACAATTTCCACAGCGGGATTCGAATTTAGAATCTCTAAATAAAAAAAAAATACTTATTTCTATGAGTAAAATCACAAACTATGTGGAAGTAATAAATGACTGCCTCTTAAGCAGCGCAGGACTGTTTACGTTGGAAACCTGTGAGGGAGAGGCCTCCCTCACAGGTTTCCAACGTAAACAGTCATGTAAACGTAAACATAGGCATGTTCAGCAGTGGACGTCTTCCGGCTGATATGATGATGATGATAATGATACTTAAGTACCAACGGCATTCGCAGGTCAGTACTAATCAAAAGTCAGCATGTAGGCAAGTTATGCATACCTATTTTTAATTGAAAAACCAGCCAAACCCATTAAATAAATGATATGTATGACCAAAATGAAAAATGTAAAATGTAATTGAATTAATTATAAAGTTATGAATTATTATTGTATGGACAAAATGTATATAACTGTATACAGTTTGAAATAAATAAATTATTATTATTATTAAAAATAGTTTTTTTTTAACATACCTTCCCTCATGGCTAACAATACTGATCTGAGTTTCTTTCTCCTTCGGGCTGGATCTCTCGGACTTCATCAGTTCCACAACCGCGTTATTCATCATTGAGTAGTTCGGTCGTTTGTAAGACTTCAGATTGTAGCTCCTCAACACCCTGTCGCTGGTGTTCTTGGGACAGTACTTTGCAGCGGAACGTAGGTTGAGCATCTCAGGACTATGCGAACGCTTGGGAGTCAAGTCTATAGGTGGTGACATGTTTGAACTGTTGGTGGAAGTCACTTCTGTGGCCTGAAAAGGAGTTGAAGAAATATTGAATTATATAATATTTTAGTAAAACTAATTGCGAATGATCTAATATGGAAATGGTCAAAAACTTAATCGGTTAAAAATCTTCATAGTTCATGTTTTTTTTTATAGTTATGAATGATAATGTGTAAACATGAACCAGAATCAACAGCTTAACAGGTACCAAACCATCTTGGTCAAACGTCAAGCCGCCGCACAGACGGGCCGTTTCATACAAAGAAGTGGACAAAATTATTTATGGCTTGATATTGGGTTTCAATATCATAGTTGGTCAAACTAACACAGTAATCAAGAAAATAATTTGTAGCGAACAATAAAAACTAGAAAATAAAAATAACCATTTTAAGCTGAGCCCTCACTGCATAGACTTTGTATGGAAGTTGGTATCTATGTAATTTGGACTTATTTTTTGTATTTTTTTTAAATAAATAGGACAATAAACGTATTTAGATGAGTTTGTGATGATATATTTCATTTAGGCATGCTGATAAAGAAAAAAGAGAATAAACAGTATATCTATTTTTTCAAAATTCTGATACAGTATTTTTTAATAAAACATGTTTCTTTGTTAGGCAAATTGTACGTTTTATTACATAATCAGCCCAGTTTTTCATTTTCGTGGTCAAATTTTTCACAGAGTCGGTAAATAGTCGATCAACCAGTTCACGTCGGGAAATTTCTGTAATCACATGTTACAAATTCTGAGGAATATTTCCAAATGGAACAAACATGAGCAAAAGTCCATTATAGATTATGAATATACACACCTTATTGAACTATTCCATATACTTTTTAAAGAGGTGTCATTCGGTAAACATAAACAAAAACACTAACAAAGTTTAAAATGAGGCAAAAAAATGTTCATTCACATATTTTTTTTTTCTTCATAACTTAGTGAGTAATACAATAATATTTCATACTGAATACATTCTACTAACCTTCAGTATTTGACGACATATTAAAGTTTTAAGATTAATACAATCTCCACTCAACAATTTATTGTCGCGAATGCGCGGATTTGTAACTATTTTTTTTACGAGAAAATTATGTGCTGCCGCAAGCCGATTACACCACAACGTCGTCGATACTTACCGTTTAAATTTGTTGCATATGACGAACAATATATCTAAAGCCGCGTTTCCATTATGCAAGTAGCTTGCATGCAAGTTGCAAGTTGCATGCAGCTTGAGTAATGGAAACGTAAACTTGTATGCAGGCTGCAAATTGCATGCAAATAGTTTTGAACTTGTAAACATAATGCGAAAGTGACGATTGTCTGCGCAAGTGATATGCAACTTGCATGCAAGTTTCAAATTAAAGTTTACAATACAATTAACTTGTACGCAAGTGTGACGTCATACTTGCATGCAAGAACTTGCACAATGGAAACGCGCCTGTCTATGATCACAATGTTTATATCCATCTACCTTCGTTTTTGAAAATTGAATTTTGTCCACCCGCGGCTACAGTGTGGCCGCTGCCGCCGCCATACAACCGCCTATTGACATTAGGCCTATATTAATTCTGTGATTAGGCACTACAGTGCCTATGGACGTTTGAGTGGTTAAGTTTACCGCGATAATATTTATGTTGAGGAGACCCAATGTTTCGGCGCTGGTGCAAGCACCATGGTTGCGGGTAGACTCTGAATATCGAAACCACCGAAATATCGGGTCTCCTCAACATAAATATTACCGCGGTAAGCCAATAAAATGTCTCATAAATGTTACAAAAACAGTTGTTACATGGACCATGTCGAAAAACACTTTTACATACGACCCTGTCAAAAACTACTTTTAGGTGATCCAGTACAAAGATTTCTGACGATCGTCACATCGAAGCGATCGTCTTTGATCCAGTATGAAAAAAAAATGTCCTAATCAAACTCAGGACAGTCTCATAAAATATTTTTTGGTTGACCATTTGTCTAACGATGATAATGAATGAATACCTGTAAACGCATTCTCTTCTTCCCCTTCCGCTTGGTGCAGCTGGATGCCTGAGTCAGCAACTGCCTCTCGTGACGGACCTTTTGGATGATGCTTTCCAACTCGGTAGCGGTGCCATGGGTCTTTGTGTAGATCATCTGCACTAGGTAAATTTTCTGAAAGTTTTCAATATAGAAAAAAAAATATTTCTTTTAAACATGGTGTTAGAGGCTGATGTCTTCATTTAGTCTAACAGAGTGTGTTTTGGGTGTGTGTTTTTGGTATGTGTGGTGTGTGTGAGTATTTGGGTGTTATGAAGCACTGTTCTTCATTTGAAACAATATTGTGTTATACTTAGGCACTATTTTTAAATAAGTTTTTAATAATGCTAAGTCTGAATTATGTCTTTCAGTGTTTGGAAGTTGCAGGAAGTTATACTTACTAGATGTTTCTGTCCAATTTGTACGTACAGACATAAAGATGTAAAAATTCGAATAAGCGTTAAAGTTATGAAATTACTACTTGACCAGAACTTATTGACCTATAGATTGAACAAGTCTTGGTATGGTGTGAAGGGCTGGTTTCCACAAATGGATGTTTGCTGTGCCTATTTTGCGTGTTCACAAGTCTTTTATCATTATAGAAAATTTAGATTAAAGAGTCCAAGATAGGCATCTTAACTGTATTTATAACCCACATGTGAAGGACATTATAAATTTTAGATATAAGAATTAACTTGGAACCTAGTATGTAGAAAGCAGTGGGGGGAAGCTGCCAAGTTAAATGCTCTTTCAGGTTTGGCTAAACTCAGTGCGCAGGGCACAGGGAGAAGCACACAGTCTTGTTGTCAGACTGGAGGTCAGACGGAATTTGGTTCTTGCGACATACGTTTTTAATGTGTTCAGAGGGAAACTTAACAATCCCTAGATATTAGGGTTTATTGAAATAGTGATACCGAATTTACGACTAGCAAGCCATAAGCGACGCTTTCTTTCTGACCGAAGCTTTAACTTTTGCAAGTTGTAATGTTATTTCTGCCAGATGCTATGAAATTATTTTCTTACCTTGACATTGGACGGAAAAGACATGGACTTCGCAACTTGCTGCAGGATTCTGTACGACAACTGCTCGAGGTCATATTTTGAATATGTTTCAATTTCTTCCATGATTTGGGCATAAAAAGCTAGAACAAGCACTCGCATTAAACTTTTTTGGCAAGCACGCACGTGCTGCAAAAGGAAAAGAGTTATTTTACTGGAGCATACCGACCGGGACAGTTTTCTGATTATCCTATCTTTGTCTTGTAAATTCAACTTCTACCCTTCTTTTGTTTTATTATCTTAAAATTAATCGCAGGTAAATAAACAAAAATTTTGAGTGGAACTGTGATTGTATTGGAACCAATTTTCGAATTTTTTCTTGTTCCAAACCCGTTCCGTTTGAGCCTTTTTTTTAAATGAGATACTTAGTTATTTTATTTTTTTCATTTATGCTATGTTCATACGAAGGAAACAGAATTTATAAAAATTTAATAATCATGTTTTTTAATATTAATTCAACTTCATTTGATATCTGAATAAATATATATTTTAAATACATAACCTACTGAAGCTACGTAGAAAGGAACGATATTTTATTTAGTTCTAAGTTTACTCAAAAGATGGTAGTCTATAGAACAGTAATGCTATTCGATAATAGATGTCACTAACTTCAACAATATATTTATTGAACAATAAGTGACGGTATTCGTTTTGCATTGCAACGACGACGGACGCGACGGATGCCTGTGGTAATTTTCCAAAGAGTTTGTTAATTTTTTAACACCAATTAATAATTTAGTACCTGGTTGGCCAAGCTTAGCTCGTTTATTTTTTTTGTAAGACACCTACGCATTTCGATAAACTCTACTTACTTCATACGTTCAGAAGAAAGTACACGCGGCTAGATATAGTAGCACCACTCTTATACTTTAAACGGGCCAGATAAGAATAATAAGGATCTCGGAAACGTACGGCTGCAAAGATTTCGCAATTTAGTTTTGGCTCAGTCGGGACACCGCGAGTTTGCAGTTTGAATCTCGACAAATATATTTTTTTTATTTCTTTGTACTTTTTTCGTTTGTTTCTTTTTTTATATTTTTTTTATTCTTTCATTTAGTTATTTAAATACAAAAATGAAAGAAAATTTCTGATAAATTTTTTGGTGGTTTGAAAGTTTTCCATCAGATGGCCCGAGTAAAACGAGGAAAAGAATATATTATGTATTATAAAATAATAGGATGGGACTTTTCATAGGATTCAGAATCCTTTGATTATTATAGGAAAATAAATTATTCCCATACCAACTTATTAGCAGTAGTTCCAATTTTGGCCACTTCAGGCGGCGCTGCATTTATTGAGGTTGCGTGGATAATTTCGATGAAATTTAGCATTATATGGAGACCCCCTATATACCAAATTTCATCGAAATCGTAGCAGGCGTTTCCGAGATTCTCATTATATATATAGGTATATAAGTATATACAAGAATTGCTCGTTTTACTCGTTTAAAGTATTAGATACGTCGACCACACTAAGCTGTTACTATTAATTTTGTTCTGTGCTACTGTACAGAGAAACAGAATTTAATTTTACATAAGTTTATTTTAATTAAGTATTAATTAACAATATTTAGTCTGTCTTTTTACAATCGAGGGAGATGTAAGGCGTTTCTTTCTTCCATTTGACGTTTTTCAATTACTCTTCTAAACGGATGAACTGGATTTGTGCTGTAATATAAAATAAAATATAACAAAATGTTAGTAGGAAGATAGATTTCTTTTATCCACAACATCCATGAAGGAACAATAGGTATTAGTAAACTGCAGGTAGATACAATACAAACCTCTCTCTCCTAGGGGACGTGTCGATTTTTTCCATTTTATCTTTGAAGGTCTCAGCCTTCCTTGTGAACGGACGCTGTTTTACTTCTATATCTTGCAACTCCGTCTCCTGTTTAGCACAAAAGTGATTTAACTAAAGCGCTTATGATACTGAAATAATTAAGGCGGTCAACTTTCTGAAAATTGAATGCGGGACTTTTTGTGAATAGATCTATTCACAAAAAGTCCCGATATCGATAGATAGGGTTTGAATCGAAAGTAACTTACGTACGAAACACGGAATACTTTTCAGGCAATCAGGTTATTCAGTCTGCAAAATCAAACTTAAGTCTAGTTTTAAAAAGTGAATCTTGTACCTGTGTCCGCACGGGGATTCGAACCTAGAGACAAACACTTTACCGTTCGGCTACGAAGGCTGTAAAATCACACTAATAATATAAATGTGAAAATACATTTGGATGTTTAGATGTTTGGTGGATGTTTGTTCCGCCTTCACGATTAAAGTACTCAACGGATTTGGATGAATGGAAATAGTTCGTAACCTGAATCAACACATAGGATCCCACGGGAAAATTTTACACAACACGTGCGTAGCCGCTTGACAGCTAGTACACGAATAAAAAACACAGTGCAAGCAAGAACATGGAGAAATGAACAGTTAGGCGGCCTTATTGCTTTATAGCTATTTATTTCAAAATTTAAAATTTAAAATTTATTATAAAGGAAAGATCTATGCTTGGTATTTCGCTACGGGATAAAATCCGAAACGAAATCATCCGGCAGAGGACCAAGGTTGTGGATATTGTCCAGAAATGTAGCAAGCTGAAGTGGCAGTGGGCTGGCCACGTCTGTCGCAGAACCGATGAGCGTTGGAGCAGACGGGTTCTCGAATGGAGACCGCGTCTCGCGAAACATAGCGTGGGACGCCCCCCTGCCAGGTGGACTGATGACCTGAAGAAGGTCGCTGGTGGTGGCTGGATGAGGAAAGCGGGTGATCGTGCGCTTTGGCGTACCCTTGGAGAGGCCTACGTCCAGCAGTGGACTGCAATAGGCTGATTGATTGATTGATTGAATCTAATAAAACAAGTGGTGAAATCACAAGTGAAATCTTACTCCCACGGAAAATAAAACTAAATAACAAATAATACTGACTGTAACCCTTTGATTCTCCTTAATTTGATTGGTCAGACTGTGTCTATACTCGATCTGCCGTCTCAGTTCCACGTTGGCACTGTCGATTCTGCTCCTCAACTCTTTGACAGCTGTCCTTTTCACTCTCTCCATGCGCTGGAGTCGATCTTGCCTCTCTCGCTCTAGCTCCTGGTTACGTTGTTCAACGTGTCTTCTGTATTCTTCTGCTGCTTGCTATATTATAGTGAAAAGTAATTGTTATTATTATTAGATCGTTCTCTCATCATCACCATCATCAACAGCTCATATACGTCACCAACGAGGGGCTCGAGCCTACCCTGAATTAGGGCGATCAGGCCAGTGCGGGCTGGTCGACTTCACACACAACATTTAAATTTCTTCGCAGAAGTGTCAGTAAGAGCGTCGATTAAACGAATTCGAAATCCCAAAACACATTGGTGCAAGGTGGGGAATTGAACCCGCGTCTACCTAACGGAAGGCAGCGGCCCTAGTCACTACTACGCCACCGACGCGATCTATATACCAAGTAACAAAGTATATATCTAATCTGTCTCTAATGGCTGGTTTACACGTATTAAGTTGTCAAGTAGCAACAAAATTTTAAGCGACTTAATTTTAAGTAAGTGTTTACACGTCATTTTAGTAGGGCGCTACGCCGAAAAAAAATTGTTGCGCAAGAGGTGTGTCTAAGGTAGACGGCGCGGGCAGCGCCCCGCGTCGTCCAGCCGCTCCCCGCGCCGCCCCGCACAGACCCCGCTCTAAAACATCGAGGCGGGTCTATGACCTCTGCGACAATGATAAAATATTATATTTGTTTAATTTGATGTAATCGCGCAAAGTATATTACTATGTATGATTCGCTCTTTGAGTATATATTTTTTTATTTTATTTTAATTGGTCTGTAGTGTAGTGGAGTGGTAGGGTAGTAATGATTATAATTTCACCTAAAAATAAAAGATTTAGTATTTCAAGATTCCAGACATTTTGACATTGTAATAGTAAGTATAATTTGAATTACTATAATACGGTCCGCCCGCGGCTACGCTCGCGTTGTGTAAGATTTTCCCGTGGGAATAAGCCTTTTCCCGTAAAAAGTATCCTTTGTGTTCCAGGGTATAAACTAACTTTATTCCAAATTTCTTTCATACCAATCAGTTCAGTAGTTGTTGTCTTCCAGTATCTTCACTTCAAAATTATATAGGGGACAAGGGGAAAATAATTCCCGTTGTCACCACTTTAATTTATTTATAAAATACCTACAGATTTTCGAGTATTTTTATTCCATTGTTTCCAAACTGAAGTCAATTTATTAATTGGATGCAAAAAAATAAAAATGTGATGTTTATTTACGATTTACAATACGATCGATACGTATCTACTTATTTCTGATACGATCAATATTGTGAATGTTTCCGGAAATACATAATGTTTTCATCGTGTCTATTTTTTTCTTTGTGTTAGATTAAACAGGATGATCACTATAAATGTCTTTATAATATTTTTATTACACACACGTCACTTCAACACATCAATTATTTTTTTCTTTCACTGTCATTATGATGAGTAATTGGTACCAAAGAAATCTTATATCAAATATTTGGTTCAAATCAAGATCAAAAGTTTCTGTTTTGTCAATATAAATTGGGTATGCAAATTTTTAAAAAAAGTATGCTAAATGCAAAACCATTTCGAGATATAAGGTTGGTTCCTAAATATATTTTGCATTTTTTTTTGCTCAAAATACTACACGGTTGTTTATTTTTTTATAAAATCATTTAATTTCCAAGTAACCTGTAGCCGTGCCATCCATGGTAGCTTTGACGTCGAAAAATGATTCATAAAAATCTTAATTTGAATAAAATATTTTTATTTGATTTGATATACGGCTGATTCTCTGCCTTGACAAACGAGATATATAAAAAAAATACACAAATGTCAAACTTCATCTTTGAATATGGCACAGAATCTTGCGCCACGTGTAAAGCTTGATCTGCTATTTAAATATATTTAATTGTAAAACTTTTACTTTAGTATTATATCAGACTGCCCACGCCGCGAAATTTTATTGATAAAGCATCGACTATTTGTGTTTACCATTGAAATTATTAGGGCGCTTGGTCTGGCATCACTAAAACACATTTGATGACATACGATGACAGCTAACTTCATACCTAAATTTTTTGCTTGTCACTAGGCAAAAAATGTATTTTATTCAGCCAACTGTAGTATATGTATGACTCACTTCAACCACATCTAGATAGATATAATTTAGCATCTAAGTAGCTTGTAGTCAATATGTTTGTCTGACGCATAACACGTCTTTCATTCTGACACGCTCCTGTGTCTCTATACCTCATGCATGGTGACCCTGCCAACACTGCCTAGTATGGACAGTCCTGTGCATCGCGATTCGCTAGTGATAAAAATATAACGTGTTCGTTCGTAAAAATTGTAATAATGTGTTAAAACGAGGATCTGATAGGATGTTTACGTGCTAAAAGTGGGTCTTTTTAGATGGGTGTGGAGTTTTTTTTAATAATGTGTTAAAACGAGGATCTGATAGGATGTTTACGTGCTAAAAGTGGGTCTTTTTAGATGGGTGTGGAGTTCTTGAGGAAGCTGCGGCGACTCTTGAGACGGGAAAGAGGAGGGTTGTGTCGTAAAGGAGGTGCCTGCTGTCTTGAGACTGTTTCGCTCTTTCAATATCGCAAGCGACCTCACGTCTCACGCTGGGTGGAACAATTCCTGCCATGGAGTAAAACTTTCTCAGTGGTGTCGGTTTCAGGGTGCCCGTGACTATACGTCATGATTCGTGAAGATCTGTGTCCACATTTCTCGCATGGGCTAAACAAGCCCAAACTGGACTCGAATATTCGCCTGCTGAGTAAGCGAGAGCAAAACAACTCGTTCGAAGAACGCGTGCGCTGGCTCCCCAGCGGGTAGTGGTAAGGCGTCTCAGGATGTTGTTCCGGGCACCAACTTTACTCTTAAGCTTGCGGCAGTTCTCTCTTTATGTCAGAGATCGATCCCACGTGACACCTAAGTACCGTCAAAAATGTTTTTAAACTTTCATACAAATTAACTCGATCAGCTGATCACCTTGTTTGAAAAAAATACGAGTTTAAAAAAGTTTTGGAACGAAAGTTGTTCAGTTTCATGGGCCGATTATTACCACACGAGAGGTTTTACGTTATTTTGCTAAGACGTTGACACTTTTTAGTTTTGATTTGTCACGGCAAAGCTAACGATATCTCTTTAGAAATTCATTAAGTATTTTAGAATTTCTAAAGTGTGACAATATTTCCTTATATTTATTAGAGGTTCTATTTTGTCATAAAAACTAAGATTCTTAGATTTTTTTTATTTTTAACATTGCCTCTTGTTTCCTTGGCAAAATAGTGCTCTTAACCGAGTTTCATCAAACCCATTAACTCATAGAAAAAAAAAATTGTTGTTTTCTTAATGGAATAGTCCACTAACCCAAGTTTTATCGTAATCAGAGCACTAACAAAATAATAAACTGTCAGTTAAAAAATATATGAGTTCATTTTGTTCAATATTATAATTATTTTTTTATAAATAATTATTACTTATCCAAAATATCATTTGAATAAAAATACTCGTAAATCAGTCATTCATTTTATAATTATAATTTGTAACGTGGGAGAACGGTAATATTTATTCCCACTGTCCCCTGTTTTTTTTGAGTGAACATACTGGGGGACAGCGGGAAAAATCCTTAGTTGTTCCCCCGTGATGGGATATAATCCTTTGACTGGAAATAAGACTTGGCCCCGCACACACTTGGCTGGTTTTTTGTAAGCTAGGTATAGGCTATAAAATTACGTAACGAGTATGCAAACTTTACTTTTGAATCAATAAATAAATTATATCTTACCTACCTAACACAATAAAAATAATTCTAAAAAACCGCATTTGGTTGAATAATAGAAATACCTAACTATTCCTCTCGCGCCTGCCTGTGTTGTACTATAAAAATAAAATGATCGACATCTGTAACTAGGTAGTATAATAATAACATCTAATTTGAAAAAAAAAAATGTATACCTTGATATGCCGTCCACTGTACATACACATATACCCTTTGCGTAGTGTACTCGTATTATTAGTGTCGACCTTGAAAGTGATAGTATCACAAACTTGACTAAACCTTACTAAGTATACAAGCAGCAGGTATGGACCCAACCTATATTTATTTAATTAAAAATCGATTTAGAAATATTGTCAATGTAACGGATCGGACGGACGGATGTGACGGACCTACTCATAGTACGTCTTCTCCAAATAAAATTATTTCGTGAGCCGGGCGGCTTGGAGCGCCACCGAGCGCACATCCGTCGTCGGCAAAGATCATGGGCGACTGAGCTCAAGAAAGGAAAGTGATGACGCTAAGCTTCTCCGCACGTGTTTAACAGAGAAAGAAATAATGTTCGCGCGCTCCAAGTAAATGGCGTAAGTGCCAAATTTACTTTCTCAGTTTATATAAAAAGTACTAATTTGATTTGTAAATTTGCTTAGGAAAAACATAAAGCAGTCGGAGACCTATCTTGTAACTAAATTTCGGCAACCAATAAATTACCATTTACCTCTCAGATTCAAATAACGAGAATCGAAGACGCTGCTTTGGATAACATTTGTATCGAGAAGATTTTTACCAAACATGTTTTGGCCTTAGTGTAAGCGTAGATAATAGAGTCCAATAACATATTTTAGAAAATCAATATATTTACTGACGTAGATAATGAGATCTGATTCAACAAAAATCTTGAAAATTCCCGGACTAGCCCCTTAAGCTCTTTAGTTAGCCCAAGATGGACGATCAACAGCGAATTCAAATTTGTAATAATAAAATAATAAAGTATATTTAATGAAATATTTATTATTATTTTTTATATTGCATTTTATTATTATTAATAAATAATATATTAATCATTAATATTTTTTTATATACCTATATAATAATAAATATATATATAAAAATATTTCCAAAAAATAAACATAAAATACTCGTACTAAATTTCGTACTTCGCATTTAACTAAAAATTAACGAAATCGTGCCTGTCCAAACGTGTCAAGTGACAGGCCACGCCCACCAACTTACCCGATAAATAGAAAAAGCTCTAATCTACTTGTTTACTTGCACGCTAAATTTTAACTTGCCACTTACTACTATATTCGCTGTACACGCATTAAGTCGCAACTACTTAACAACTTAATACGTGTAAACCAGCCATGTCTCTATAGTCTATACTTACATAGCTTTATAATAAATTTGTAACTGGCCGGTGCGTGAGAAGATACGAAGAAAAAAGTAAATAGATATAGAAGTCATATTTTTTTAGACTTTTTGTTTGTCCTGTCTGTATGTTTGTACGCGCATCACGCAAGAACTGCTGCACGTATTACAGTTACAATGCTGGAGGTCTAACTTAGAAAACTAGTGCATGTTACATTTTAACACGCATCCGAGAAACTGAGTTATTTCCTTTTTATTTCTTGTGTCAAAATAAGATCATCTCGTGGATAAAGATCAAGCGAATTTACGGGTATAGACAATATGGTTTATTTTAATAATATAGGTGTGTGATTAGGCCTAAGTCGACCACGCTGGCCCAGTGCGGGTTTGTCGATTTCACACACAACCTTTGAATTTCTTCGCAGGAGTGTGCAGGTTTCATCACGATGTTTTCCTTCACCGTAAGAGCGTGGAATGAACGTACTATGAATTCGAAATTCGAAAACACATTGGTATGTGGTGGGGATCGAACCCGCGTCTCCCGGACGGGAGGCAGCGGCCCTAACCACTAGACCACCGACGCTCATTCTAATATCTGCTCTACATAAGTGTTTCATTTATGATTTGCCCAACTAAAGATCGAATCCGGCACCTTCGACCAATTATGCCTTCGACTTAGAAAACAGACACACCAACAGATTTCTTTATATCATTATATAACTACAACATTCTGGCTGCTTCTATTGCACTTCTATCGCATTCCTTCGGTACCTAATCTTCTTCTCCTTTGCGTGTCGATGACAAATTATATCTTTCTAGCCCAGAACTTAGCCACTTGGACTGCACTATTTGTGGCGTCCATTAAGTCCTGTTGCGAACAGGTGACAGGGTAAGCAGGACAGGACACTAAATGAACCATGGACTGCACCGCTCCACACACACAGTCTATGTTTGGGTTTTCCGAGAAACCCCACCTGAACATATTCTCCTTGCTCCGGCCGACCTGAGTCCGAAGTCGATTTTAAGACTTCCAGATCGGCCATGGTAGTCTATGTCCAGCCGGAAGACTCTCAGAAAGCGGGACAAAGGGATTCTAAAACTTTTTCGACTTTTCAGTCTTTGTGGCGGTATGGTAGCTTGTGCTAATCTATCAATACGATACACTTTTCAGGTATACACCGTGAAATTTACATCGTTTTGTTCCCGCCGTGCAGTGATAGTACTCGTCAAACTGAACAACTTTTCGCGAAAAAAAAAATCCCTGCGACAAAAAAATTTTTGGTCTCTTCATACAAAGTGAGACTCCCGACCGACCCATTTGTATGGAGAGACCAAAAATTTTTTTGTCACAGGAAATTATTTTTTCGTGAAAAGTTGTTCAGTTTGACGGGTACTATCACTGCACGGCGGGAACAAAACGATGTAAATTTCATGCTGTATACGTTTTAATATAGGTATATTTACATAAAAATAAAGCGTCTCACTTCTTTACTAGCACGTTTCAAAGCGTCCCTGTGTCTGTATGCCTCGTCAGCCTTGGATTCTTCTTCTCTTTTCCACTTTTGAGCAATAGCTTCAGCGTCCTCTTCTAACTTCAGGTTTATTCGTTGTTCGCGATTATAGTACTCGGTAAATACCTGCTTTTCCACTTGTAGTTTATGCTGGAAAAGAAAATAAGTTTAGTTATAAAAATCTGACAGGATAAAAAAAAATTAAAATAATAACAATGCAATTCAAAATCTTTTGACTGAAAATATAATAGCAGGAAAGCGGCCTTATTGATAAGGCAAATTCTAGGAAACTTAAGGGTATAGAAATCAATTTGAATTCTGTATTGTGAATATAAATCTAGATGATTTTGCAATGTTGAGGTCTCCAGATCCTACCTTTACAGGCGTATTCACATATATATATTTTTTAAACTAGATAAAGAAAAGAGTTAGCCGTGTGGTGACGGCAGAGTAGAATACATTTGTCACCAACCCCTACTCTTCCCGTGGGTGTCGTAAGAGGCGACTTAGGGACTACACATTGAACAGGGAACGGGCAGCAGCGCTCTCTGATACAGTAACCTTTTAATCTGCGATCTCCAACCCGCCTGCCAAGCGTGGAGATTATGGCAAAACCAAACACGCGGAGTGGAGGAGGCTCATAGTCCAGCAGTGGACTGTAACAGGCCGTTGATGACATAAAAAAAGAAACTTAACATAGATGTAGAAACTTAAAAGAATACTACTGTACCTTTATCTTTGATAAAAACATCGAAAGAAAAACCTACCATCTGTTCCCTCTCCCTCTGCCGTTGTTTCTTCAACTGCTCCAAGGCGTCTCTTATAGTGTTGTTATCGATCTCCCGTTCTCTCATCTTCTGCGACTGCAGCCTGGCCATCTTCTCTTTGTGACCCTCTATGAAGTTCGCCTTGTTCGTCATCTGCTGCTCCTTTTTTCTTTTTATTACTGAAATATTTAACCATGAAATAGAAATACTTCATCAACAGCTCATATACGTCCCCAGTCCCCACCGAGGGGTTCGAGCCTACCCTGAATTAGGGCGATTAGATGTTCCACAAGACTTCCGAATGACAGCTTTGACGCCAGCAGCGGCGCGGCGTACACATAAAGTAATTAATTCCCATAAAAAAAAAATTTTCTTTTAACAAAATAATGTTTAGGTAATAATTATAAAGCAGAAAGAATAATCTAAATGTTATAGGTATATGTATACACTCTGTATGATATAGTGCCTCTGCTAGTATAAATACTTTATGTGAATTTGCAGTGGAACTACATAAAAAATATGTAAATTAATATTATAATAGATTTAGGCAAAAGCGTTTATTGGTTTCTTGCTTCAATCTTACCTTCATAATGATCCAGCTCCATCTTCTTCCTCATCCTCTCCAGTCTTCTGTTCTCTTTCTCTCTCTCCTGCCTGATCATCTCCTGTCTCTTTCTGTTGGCGCTAGCTATCTGCTCGTCGTATGCGCGCCTTCGGTCCGCCATTTCTCTTTGGCGTCGTTCAAAGTCGTCGCGCTCTCTTTTCTCCTGTAAATATTTAAACACTCGATTAATTTATGGGGTCTAGTCCTTCCGTAGGGAATAGAATAGAATAGAATAGTATATTGTTATACGAGGGGTGAAAGTAACTTATTTAGCGCCGAGACGGGGTTTGGGGCCTGAGCGTAGCGAGGCACTCAATAAGTCTTTAACCAGAGGTAAACACTGTGCTTTTCATTACGAATAAAAGGAAAGTAAAAACAAAAACACGAATTAGCTAAAGAAAAAATGAATGACATATCTGAATCAGATGAACTCGTTGTAAACAAAACCCTACAACTCGAGAAACAAAATTAATGATAATCGGATTGTTGCTTTCCCGCCTATTTTTTATTTTTTGCTGTGGCCGAGCCGGCCAGCTTTTGAGCCATTATTTTTAATTTCCATCATTGAAAAATGTTAAATATTTTGCCCAAATCTATTTTATTTTAAAGAAATTGTTGAAAGTTAATTATAATAAAATCATTAAAAAATATATATATTCTTTAATTAATACTTAACTTTATGTTATTTCAATTTAACATTAATTGAGTGGCTGTATAGAGAGATGGAACATAGTTCAATAGAAATGTGAAATTAGAACCAGTTTTTTTTTAATAATTTGCCAGAATGAATGAAAATGAATGAATGACAGCTGTCAGTTGAAAGTGATTCTCCCTCCGGGCTGAAAAGTATTACCTTCAATCCGCTCCTCAGGCAACTTCCGAACTACTTTTCAGTGTATGAGTAATGAAAAAGCATTTATTCCTTGAAAATAATAATTACAATACAACACAAACAGAATTCAGTGGTAGTTATACATAACTTATGTTAAAACACAAAAACTTATAGATGTGAATGCTGTATTGCATCAAGGAAAGGGTTCCGACTCAGCATGTACTGCAGACAAGTCTACAGCGCTGATATTCTGCAGGGATGTACTCGTATATTATGAGCTGATAAAAATATATGAATGAATGAATGAAGGATTATACCAATATATAATATTTTAGAGCAATGAGGTTGATCATTATTAATGTAGGACGTTTGTAAAATTGGACATTTTTAAACGGTTGGTAATTTTTCAGTTCGCAAATCACAAAAACTAAGCAAAAATTGTTCTTAGAAATGTCAAATGGCGTGCTTATATTGTTCTTAGCCAAGCCCAAGTTGCCAAAGTCGGTAAGCTCCAAAAAAAGGAATGTCAATGAAATGAAATCTTAGCTTAGTTACATCTTAGGCCTCTGCTTGGTATATTGTGCCATAGATAAATTAAGGACAGGTCGAGTAATTTGTCTTGGTTTTAACAGCTCTACCTATATACTTTTCTTTATTTTGACATGGTTTGAGGTCACGATAATGTCGTGGAAGTGTGAAAACGGTCAATAATAGCGTGAATGTTATTTTTAGCATCACTCTTAAAATTAGAATGATACGTGTTGTTTTTTTGACCTTAATTTATTGGAAAAATCAATTTCTTGGGACATGTGAAAATATATTTTTGGATGTTTGAATGGTTAGATGTTTGGATGTTTGTTCCGCCTTAACGGATTTGGATAAAATTTGGAATGAAGATAGTTTGTAAAATGGATTAACAAATGTGATTTTTTCTACGGGAATAGTCTTATTCTCACGGGAAAATCTTTACATAACGCGAGCGTAGCCGCGTGTGGAGCGCTAGTTTAAAAAAACAAAGCAAGAGATTCTACAGAGATGTAGATTGTGAGGCAATGTGACTTTTAACGCGAGGAAACAGCTAGTAAATAGATAAGGGTGGGTAAGTGAGTAGTTAGTAAGTAAGTATATGGTAACGATAGGTATTATATTTCTGTGGTGTTGGCTGTCACAATTACCTTTCTTCTGACATCTTCCACCAACACTCTGTGCCACAAGTTGTCAATGTCCTGCTGTTCTTGCTATCCTCTTTTGCTCTTCCATTTGCATTTTCTGCAACTCCTTCAGTCTTATTTCATCTCTTCTTGTGCATTGCATACCTTTTGCACTGAGGAAAATGCATAAAAGTCATTAGAGGAAGGAACATACCTACAGTTTAAACTTATGCTACATTACTATTATAATCAGGAATCATACTAACATCTTTGTATCTACCATATCTATCGCAAAGAAATATCTTTATCTATCTTTATCTTTAATAGCTTAAATCAAATTAACAAAAAAAATAATACTACTCACATCTTTTCCCTCTCCAGTGCCCTCTGACACTCTCTAACCTTCTCCCTTTCAATCTCTTCCTCATATTCTTTTAACTTCTTCTCTCGTTCTGTACAATACCCGCACTCGGCCATGGCTCGTTTTGTCGCTAACTCTTCCATCAGGGCTTCTTCTTCTCTTGCTAGAAGACGTCTGAGCTTCTCCCTTCTGTGTCAAAGCTTCCTGTCTTCTTTGTCGAGAAGTTCATTAACTTTTTGACTAGTTCGGTTGATGACCAATCTGTAGGTCATTTTTAACAGAAAATAAGTTGCTGTGTAGATTCTTCATATTTAGACGAGAAAGAGTAACTTATAATGATCATTCTGTAAAATTTTAAATTCTCAAAATGTTTATATAACGGTCGGAAAATAATGCATTCTTAAAACATGTATTTTTTTATTATGTTAAGACATTATTAAAATTGTGAGAAATGCTTTTTCTGTGGCGTAGATGAGACTATCAGAGTATTATTTTTCTTCGTATCAATGGTATAACTTATATTTTCCGGGCCCAGTACCTTGCCACAGCCACAGGCACTGGGCGATGTCATGAGATCTTCTTTAGTACCTACGGGTGGAGGGAAACAACGAACAAGAGAGTAATTTGACGAGATACTAGTTACAAGTGATAATATATTTTTAAATAAAGCTGTTTTAAAGTGGACAAAGATTGTAAGAATATGTTGAGGATGTACATACAATATACTCTATGATGGTATACGTCTTATCGTTGATACGAGGAGTGAAAAGCGCAAGTTGGCGAATTGCGCTTTGTGCGAAACGAGCAAGTTGTCGAATTGCGCTTTGTGCGAAACGAGCAAGTTGTCAAATTGCGCTTTGTGCGAAACGAGCAAGTTGGCGAATTGCACTTTGTGCGAAACGAGCAAGTTGTCGAATTGCGCTTTGTGCGAAACGAGCAAGTTGTCATGCCACTCGTAGGTAAGTATCATTTATTACCTTTACAAATATTTTTTGCAAAATGTGCTTTACTTATATTATCTACCTATCTAGCCCACATCCACTCACTGCTGAGTATAGGCCTCTTCTTTATTGCGCCATTTTTCACGGTCCTGTGCAGTTCTCATCTGACCATATCGGGCTGATGGTCTGCCTATCGAACGTTTACCAAGACCACCTGGTGTCATCCCGCCCCGCTATTTGCCCCGCCTACGCCCACTTAAGTTTAGTGATTCGTTAGTTAGTAGCTTATATTACAACTAATGAAAAAAAAGTCTGGAGCCTAAACTAGGATATCATGTACTTGTATTCCTAAAATACTCACTTCTGCAAATGGATGTTGTCATATCCGACCACATCGATCAACTTCTTCATCTGATCCACGTCAATAACTGGTTCTGATTCATTGTGTTTTCTTTCCTGAAAAGTGTATCGTATTGATAGATTAGGTACCGAAGGAATGCGATAGATAGAAGTGCGATAGAAGCAGCCAGAATGTTGTAGTTATATAATGATATTATAAAGAAATCTGTTGGTGTGTCTGTTTTCTAAGTCGAAGGCATAATTGGTCGAAGGTGCCGGATTCGATCTTTAGTTGGGCAGATCATAAATGAAACACTTATGTAGAGCAGATATTAGAATAAGCGTCGGTGGTCTAGTGATTAGGGCCACTGCCTCCCGTCCGGGAGACGCGGGTTCGATCCCCACCACGTACCAATGTGTTTTCGAATTTCGAATTCATAGTACGTTTATTTGACGCTCTTACTGTGAAGGAAAACATCGTGATGAAACCTGCACACTCCTGCGAAGAAATTCAAAGGTTGTGTGTGAAGTCGACCAACCCGCACGTGTCGATTAAGGCCTAATCACTATAACTCTGGGTAGGCTCGAGCCCCTCGGTGGGGTCATATATAAGCTGTTGATGATATTGATGAAATTTAATTTTTTGATCTTGCTGCGTAGCGTTTCTCCTTGGTAATCTTGGTGGGAGCATTGAGTTTGACAGTTGGCGTTTTAACAACAGCTCAGTACGGCTTAAGTCTACCCTGAAATTGACGATAACGCCTTATCGACCACGCTGGCCCAGTGCGGGTTGGTTGACTTCACACACAACCTTTGAATTCCTTCGCAGGAGTCTACACTTTCCTTCTCGAGCGTCGAAACAAACTATGTAATCATCTATTAAATTAAAAAGCATACATAATTGACAATAATAAATTGCCATGTGGTGTCTTACCTTCCAAAACTTTTGTGGATGTCCGAAATAAACAAGTGGCTGTTTCGTTTTCAATTTAGCTAAACCCACCATTATATTAATTTAAGAAAGTAGTTTCTATTTTCACTTAGCGCATTAGAAAAAAAAACAAAAGGTCAACGGAGGCTTACTAGATTATAAAAATATATTTAATTACTGGTTTAAAAAGTGTATGAAAACTAAAATTTTAATTATTGATTGTTTAAATTCGTAATAGAACATTTTCTTGATTTGTTATCACAAAAATTATGTAGTTATTTCGTAAAATTAAACAGAATATTCTTACGACTAAGTCTAACTAAACGTACGGAGTGATAATATCGATCAAACTGTTGCGTTGCCAACCCTTATTATAATTCCCTATTTGACATCCCTTATTTAGGTTAATTGGGAAACCTAAAGGCCAATTCACATAGAAGGTTCTAAGTTCGAATCTCGATGGGGATATTCATCAACGGCTCATATACGCGGGGCTCGAGCCTACCCTGAATTAGGGCGATTAGGTCTTAGTCGACCACGCTGGCCCAGTGCGGGTAGGACGTATTTACACACAACCTTTGAATTTCTTCGCAGGAGTGTGCAGGTTTCATCACGATATTTTCTTCACCGTAAGAGCGTCGAAAAACGTACATATGAATTCAAAATTCGAAAACACATTGGTACGTGGTGGGGATCGAACCCGCGTCTCCCGGACGGGAGGCAGCAGCCCTAGCCACTAGACTAGACCACCGACGTTCTCACGAGATTGTAAAACATTCTGTGCTTCGAAAGGCACGTTAAACCGTCAAACCTGTCTAGTACCTATCTTCTGTATTCATGAAAGCGTCAACGCGACAATTGCGTAATTTCTTCGGTAAAAGATAACGGGCCCTATGCCCTATGTGGATTGGTCAAATTCACGTATGTCGTAGGTCCCCATAAAAGGCTCAATTTTTACCCTAAATTAGGGCGATCAGTTATAACTAAACCAGCTTCGGCTGACGGGACAATTTTGCTCGTTATTGTTGTTAGCAGATCTTAAACTACCGACCATAGGGTAACCGGGGGCTCGAGCCTACCATAGGGCAAACAGATCTTAGTAGGACGGGTCAATGTGGGATGATCGGGCAATTAGGCATGATGTTATCCATCTTCCAAGTGTTATCCCCACCGAGGGGCAAACAACCATAATCTACTTCGCATTCCTTAACCCTTATATTCACGAGTTTATATTTTTTAATAATAGTTGGTAATTGAACTTGTTTTTGGTCCAGAAAAATAGGATAAGTAATAAAGTTTTTTTTTCGGTAAATTTAAAAAATAATGTTAAATAATAAAAATGCTTTATTTTTTTCGTTTTTTTTTAAATAAAATATTTATTTTATTCCTTACTCAATACAGTTTATATGGTATCAATAGGACATCTGTTCTTTTTATTTAAATTTGGAATTCCATTTCTGACTTCGTTTTGGCGGCAAACTCTACCTGCCTAACACAAAAAATAAATAAAAAAAATGTTCGAATTTTTTTTTAACTCTTAAAAAAAGAAGGTCACCAAAGCTAATAAAATAATAAATAATAATAATAAAAAATAAATATTAATGATATAAATCTACATCGTGTCACGATCAGATTGGGGGTACTCTGGAAGAAGGCCAGGTGAAGAGAACTTCCGACGAACATGCATGAATAGATTTATGAAAGGGGATGAAGTGAAAGAACTATGTCCGGATCGTAGCAAGTGGAAGGATGTGGTCTCTGCCTACCCCTCCGGGAAAGAGACGTATGTATGTAGACGTGTCACGATTTTGACATTGAAAATGTATTTTTGTTCGCTCCAGTGTAGGGTCCGATTTAACGAAAAAGTGCGATCCGCTTATATTTCGGAGATTTGTAAAAATGAAAAGCAAAACAAAAGCCCAAAAGACGCGTATTTACGAGAGCTGTAAGATGCAAAATAATTATTCGAGAAAGTCAAAAACGAAAAAAGTTATGGCTGAAATAATGTTATTTTTTTCTTTTTTCGGAATTTTTGATTTCGGCGCTCGATATTTTGGAAACGAAGAATGATATTAAAAATTTGAGAAAACTCTTCTGGACAATTTAGTCAGCTACAATTTGAGCCTAAAACAAAGACGATCGGGTTAAGGGTTTGCCCCGAGGTTTGCCCTGTAGCTTTTTGACGAATTCCGTAGATTCATTTCCAATGTGCTCGATAGTCGTGTGAGGCACGAAATATTTTTTAAAATACGAACTATAATAAAACGAATCCAACGAAATGGCGCAAACGTCTAGCCCTAATCTAATAGTCTAGACTGAGTTACTTACAGCTTTATGCTTGGTTTAATACCCTTACTAACCTAGGTACCTATTTATATAACACACATGAAGACAGCCAAGGGCGTGTTAAGCTCAAACACGTTGTGTTCCGTAGAAAATATTTATGGATGGCTGTAATCTCTTTGTTACGCTTTTCATCCCAGATAAGTATTTAGTACAGTAATTTTATTAATGTTAGGGTGGAAAAAAGGTTGCACAGGAGGTTGGTTAGAGACGACTATTTCATTCATTAAAAAATATAAAAAAACATGCTTATTAAATTACACTTCTCGCGTTTTGAATCACTTCCTCTCAACTTACGACTTTGCAATATTGCATGCTTGTTCAGTTCTGATGGCAATTACTTAAATGATAATAAATACCTGATGATGGAGCCAGGATTGACGCCTTACGAGGGAACTCCTCAACGGTTAGTAGCAAGTACTCGAAACTTTACGTATATATGCGTCCAACTTTGATAGTTAAACATGATCTTTATCATGATCTGCAGCCAGGGTTATCTCCTCATGAGGAAACTCTTCAACGGTTAATATCACGGACACGTACCTCTGCATTTAAGGTAGTCTATCAGGGTTACTCTTCAGCCGTTTATAAACTTGTTTATAAAAAAGATTTTAATAAAAAATATAATGTTTGTATTGTATTGTAATATATTATATATAAAATAATATATATCGTCGCTTATATTACAACACCACGAATATGCAATTTTCTAACTTTACAGGAGAAACAAATAACTATTTATTTTATACTCAACGATAAAAGAAAAATCAGGGTAATTTATTAGTTATTCTACAAATAGTAAAATGAACAAAACAGTTATGTACTTAATACAAAAATCACACTGCCGCTGTTACTTACTAAAAATGGCATTTTATGCCAAATTAACCAATAACAGACATTGGCGGTGATACAGATTTTGTATTTCTGGCATTTGATTGTCGAGTTCTCTTGAATGTGATTGAAAATAAATAACGGAAAAATGCATATTCGCGGTGTTGTAATATAAGCGACGATATTCTATACTCATTACTCGTACAACGTATTAGCTAAATAACACAAAACCTCTCGGGTGGAAGGTCAGCTCGTGAAACTGAACCACTTTTGTTCCATAACTTTTTAAAATTCACAAATAGGGGATCGGACAGTAATCAGATTACAATCTAAAATATACTTAGATAAAATAAATATACTGTTTTATAATTATTTATCTAATAATAATTTAATATAATTATTTTTAATTGAAGAAATAAAATGTTGTTATTTACAATATTTGTAATCTGTACTGAAACACCAATCACAGTGCGTGACGTTATTTGTGGGCAATCACTGACTGCACGGGTACGACGGGCTATGACGGATACACCACTGTATGACCACAAATGACGTCACGCGCTCTCAGATGACATAACGTGGCGTTTTGGCGGGATTTTTACACAAACAATATTAAAATATGATTTTGAGTAGCTAAAAGGCTATAAATAAATTATTTTTTATGGGAATTAGTATCCACAAAGATTAATTTAAAACACTTTCTGAAATTTGGCCGATCCCGATCAGCTGATATTATATGAAAAAAGTTATTTTTTGAGATTTTGTGGATTTTCTGGAATAAATCTTGATAAGTCTCGTGGGCTGACCTACCACCCGTGAAGTTGAAAAAATGAGTATAAAAATGAAAAATAGTTTTTTATAATTTTACTAATACTTTGTATATTTCATTTAAAGTAGTCATTTTATTTAAAGTAGTCAGTAGCTAAATAAGTCGTCTATTTAAAATTATGTTCTATTATGTTTACGAGGATTTTCAAACATCTGGCGGAACTCTATTTGAATGAACGAAATAGCACCACAAAATGGGTTCCTTGCGTGCACTGCAAGGCGGCCATTTTGTTTCCTACCTGCTACCGGCCACGATTCTGGCAGACGCTCATTAAAGCTAAAATAATAGTGAAGACCTACAAATGAAATAAACATATGCCTGATATTTTATTTTTTGAGAGGAAAAACAAAAACATGTCTCTTGTTTTTTTAGTTCGTTCTGGATACCCTGCAAGTTATATGAAGTTATTATGTAAAAATAATTTGGATTAACAAAAATTAAAAATAATCTAAAAAAAACACAACTCTACTGCCAAATAAATATAGCCAGTGTCACTCAGGCTAAGGGATCACCCTGATCAGGTATTTAGAAGTTATGGAATCAATAACTGAAATACTCTTTACATTCCTTTTTTTTCGTTTGTTTCCGCTGTTCACGTTTGGGCAGTCATGTAAAAAATATTGTTTTTATTTCTCTTTTTGTTGTTAATTTCTGCATTATCAGAAACAATTCAACAGACAAAATTCCGGATTATTTCAACTTGTTTCAAGCTGTCAGCAACAACATATATAAGTCCGTTCCAATTCAACTTTAGCTAAATAATTCTAGCGAAACAAAGTCACAATATAATAAAATATCGCGTGACTGCCCGAATCGGTCCCAATGTTATCATTATTAAAGAAACTCGCCTGCCGCTATTACTTTGATACGAGCTATGACTTTGTGTAATATTATTAAAGGCGATTTTGTGGGCAACGTAACTTACTTTGTAATTATAAATTTATGTATAAATAAATGTATCTTTGCACGTTATTTTGGTACTTTCTTTAGTACAAGTCATGTATAGTGACTAGTCTTCGCGAATACGTGGATTTTCCTGTGGTAATAAGACTTTTTCCCGCAGTAAAACGTAGCCTATGTCTGCCCTTGGATGTCATTACTATCTTTGCACCATTTTTTTTAGATTCGGTCGATCCATTCGGTAGATTAGCCGTAAGAACATAACAATCAGACAGGCGACGGACACACATCTTCTTTTATCATTGATCATACATATGCTAACGACGACATTTGAGTAAGGAGAAAGGTTGAAGAGGTAGGTTAACGTATCACTTCATATGGAAATCATAAATCATTTATTTGGAATGCACCGGTTTTCTATGCTACTATTACAGTTAGCGCTAAAAAGTTGTTGTTGGCCGAACACTTCCTTTAACTAAAATCAAGCAATGCAATTTGACAGTGTAAGTAAATCACTCTATCAGCGAAGACGTCTGGGGTGACTGAGGAGATGCGCACACATAATACGCGAACATAATGGCCACATACGACACGACAATGCATCGAGACACGCAACGTTGCAGAAAGAAAAAGACGGTAGACATAACATGTTACAGCCTTACAGGTTGGAAATTATGCGCAGGTCAAAAACGTTCTTTGCGTGGTCAGACGTAGATAGCAAGAGTTTTGGCACAAATAACATAGATTCCTTTATTGACACCTACGAGACGCGGAGTCAGTGTGTTATCAGACGTATAGACAAACTGATACATAGCATATCACCGTAATATTAGCTGACAGATTATGAACAATGCAGGTTTTATCACAATTTGTCGATTTGATATTATTAGATTATAAACTAAAATAATACAGGTAACAATTTTTCGTCAGTTTATAATATCGCGAGACAGATTATAAATCAATGATGTTCATAATTTTACGGTGAGTCATACAATCGCTAAGCGTAGTAGTTGCTACGGCGGCGTAGCAATAGCTACAAACAATCAATCAATCAGCCTATTGCAGTCCACTGCTGGACGTAGGTCTCCCCAAGGGTACGCCAAAGCGCACGATCACCCGCTTTCCTCATCCAGCCACCACCAGCGACCTTCTTCAGGTCATCAGTCCACCTGGCAGGGGGGCGTCCCACACTACGTTTCCCGACAAACAATGTATTGAGTGACATAAAAATGGAGTCTATCGATGGAGCGCTCAACGCAGCGCAGGGTATTTCTTTCATTGATCATATGCTAACGACGACATTTGACTAATGAGAAAGATTGAAGAGGTAGGTTACTAACGTATCACTTCACATTTAAATCATAAATAATTTTCTTTGCCACTATACAGTTAGCGCTACTAGTTTCATGAAACAGTATCTTTTTCTCTCACTCTCTTTCTCCGTAGTTGAGCATTCAACTCTCGTTACGGAAGTTCCAGGTTCAAATCCCAGCGTGGATACTGTCATACAAAAATCACTTTCCCCAGCTTGATTAAGACATTGCAGGCTTAATCACCTGTTTATTCGAAACGAAAAATGATTACGTGCTTCGGAGGGCACGTTAAGCCGTTGGTCTCGGCTATTTCCTACAGAAAATAGTCGTTATCCGAGCCTGTTAGTGGCCTTTGGCGGCTCTATAACACTGACACCAGGGTTTGTGGGGTCGGTTGTCGAACTACACCTACACGATGGAAAAATAAGACTCGCTCCTTAACCTAAACGGACGCGAGGAAGTATCTCCCTCAATCTTTGCCAGACAGACATTTCTATCTAAACCAAAATAATCTTCTGTTTCATTCTTATTACACAGAGTGCATAGCGGGATTTGTCAGTCTGTAATAGATAGTAATTTGGCTAATAGGGAGGGTGCTAGACTGGAGACCAATAGACAATGAGGGCACTGTTAATTATTGTTCGTCATCGAGTACAAGAAACCCCGTGTCGTGTGGTGACGGCAGAGTAGAATACATTTGTCACCAACCCCTACTCTTCCCGTGGGTGTCGTAAGAGGTGACTTAGGGACTACACATTGAACAGGGAACGGGCAGCAGCGCTCTCTGATACAGTAACCTTTTAATCTGCGATCTCCAACCCGCCTGCCAAGCGTGGAGATTATGGCAAAACCAAACACTTAAGTGGAGGAGGCTCATAGTCCAGCAGTGGACTGTAACTGGCCGTTGATGTTGATGAGTACAAGAAATATTCACCTTGTAGCGAACGAGACGCCCTATTAGAACTACAGAATGTTAGTCTGCCAAAAAGTAACTTGAGTATTTTCGCATCGTAACTACGTCAAATGTTTTTTATTTTATTAGACTCACCAACAGCATACATATTTTATCATAACAATTAATTACACTAAAATGTACTGTATCTGATACATATGCCTATTACAGGTGCGTGCAGCATTCACAAAAATAGGTAGTCTTATGCTAAATAAATATATTAAAAATATTAAGATAAAACTTAGTGATGTTCACGAATTAAACCTTTTCGGAGGCATAGAAGTATCAAGAAAGTAAAAGGTTTGCATTGTTACTGGCAGTTTAGCTATTCCGATTACATTTTGAACAAAAAAAGAAGAAACTACGACAATCACTACATAATAACCTAGGCTTAGGACCTCAGAGGAAATAAAAGACGATCGCTTCGAGCGCGAGGCGACGCGCGTCAGAAACCTTTGCTTAGGTAGGACCTAGGTTAGGTGTTATCAGACCACTCTATAACAGAACACCAAATCTGGAGGCTAGCTTGGCTCGATTCTGAAAGCAACCGAAATTATTTTTCGTAAAATTTTAAGGTTTCTGTACTCGATGACGTAAGAAAGTTTACAATGCGCTCACAGACTATAAGGGTCACTCACTAGGGGCAAGCTAACTACTCGGAAAATTTTATGGGGACATCAGGGTGAGTTCACTAAAGCCCGTGATAATTAATTAATGGTGTGCAATAAAGGGGATGTGTGTTAATTAAGAATTTAATTTAATTAATTAGGCGTTATATTGCTTACGTGGGGAACGACAGTGTGTCAAAAAATTGTTAACAAATTACATTTTCCTTTTTTACAAAACTAAAAGACCATTACATGGGATCATTTGACATCCACTAAACCTAGATTTAGAAATAATTCTAGTTTTAGGTATCATAAACCCTCATTGATTATCTCTATTATAAACGTGTTAATTAAAAAAAAAATCACGGAACTGTTCAATGCTAGTTCAGTTTTTTAAATTATGAAGTATTATTTAAAAAAAAAAACACTTCTTGATTTGGTCATGATCGAACAGTTTGTATGAAAAGTCATATCTTTTTGAGTTTTGGAAATATTCTAGAAAAAAAGTGGTTTTGCTTTATTAGCACATTATACACAAAGCCAATCATCATCATCTTTTCAGCCGGAAGACGTCCACTGCTGAACAAAGGCCTACCCCATAGGTTTCCACCGTGAATGGTCCTGCGCTACTTGCATCCACCCACCGGCGGCGCCCAGCAACCTTACACTACGCCTTGCATTACGTCTTCCGGCCCGTGGTGGCCATTTAAGAACCTGTCCCCAGGGGTTATCGGTTTGTCGAGCTATATGGCCTGCCCATTTTTTTTTATATATGGGGACATCTTCACATATGGCCATCTGATCCCAAACTAAGCAGAGCTTGTACTATGGGTACCAGACAGCTGATATACATTACTTAAATATATAAATACATACTTATATAGATAAACAACAACCAGACACAAGACAAACACAAGTGCTCATCACACAAATGTTTGCCCTGGGCGGGATTCGAACCCGCGACCCTGTGCGTCGGAGGCAGATACACTACCACCTGGGCTACGGAGCCGTCAAGCCACTTCAACTTGCTTACAAGGCTAACAAGGCCTTCGTCTAGTAGAATGATTAATCAAATTGCCTACTAATGTGCTCCTTTGGATCCTTGTATAAGAGATAATCATTTTTGAAATATTATATTCTATATTTCAACCAACTGGACTGTAACGGGCCGTTGATGATGATGATGATGATATTTTAGCCAACATAATATTACATTAAAGATGTGCAATAGTAACATAAATTTTCCGTTAGCGCGAGATATTCTTTAAAAATATCGCACGGTAAGTGCAGAATGAATACAATTTGTTACCTGTTACTCGTATTTTCTAAATAACGACCGTGTGCAGTATGTGCATGTTTACCATACGTCTCGCCCCTGTTAGGTAATGTCGATATTGTATATAAATTTATAACGTACGGAACCATCATATGACGTGTGGTGTGAGTAACACCTACCTACTGCATTTTTATTTTGTTTTTGTAAGAATGGATATTTGAATTCAAGATCAGAATCTAAAATCTTTACTGGTATTATAAACGCGAAAGTTTGTAAGTATGGATGGATGTTTGTTACTCTTTCACGCAAAAACTACTGAACGGATTGGGCTGAAATTTGAAATAGAGATAGATTGTACCCTGGATTAACACATAAGATACATTCCCACGCAAAAATCTTACACAAGGCGAGCGTAGCCACGGGCGGACCGCTAGTTTGTTATAAATTAAGACTATTTTACTTTAGTGGCTCATCTTAGCACTACCCATATCATTATTTTTTTATTCTAATGATATAGAACAATTATTTATCTTCAGAATGAATATTCGTGTTTGTTAAAATGGCAAAGCTTTTGTAAAAATATTATTTTTAAGGCAAACTTAATATGCGTAGTCAGCTGTGAAGTTCGTGCTAATGAATATTATCAATATTTATAAATAAGCTTAATTAAAAATCCTTTTTAAACAAGCTTTTAAAGCAGTGGAGTGGAGTATCCTAGGTAAGACAAATCCAATGAGCCCAAACACGACTAGGTTGTGGTGTGTATTTAAGGAGTTCCTATGGATACCTTCCGGCTCCATCATGAGATCCTGGACATCACGTATGACTAAAGATCTTGTTAAGACAAATCCAACGAGCCCAAACACGACTAGGTTGTGGTGTGTATTTAAAGAGTTCCTATGGCTAACTTCCGTCTCCATGATCAGACCAGCTCCATGGTACCATAACATTGCATTGTCATTGCGGTTACATAAGTGTACCAAATTTCAACAAAATCCAATGGCAGCAAGTGCTTCAAAATTGAGTTGCAAGATTTCGCCCGAACATACCCACACACCCACCCACCCCCATACAGTGCAAGTTAAATAAAAGCTTGTAAAAAGAAAGAAATATTTTTGTACGATACCTATATTTACTTTATTCTTAACCTTAACTACCCATCTTTCCTGTAGTAACTAACTTTGTTCACAAATATTTATAACATTTGGTTTTGTTGTGGCGTCTTAACATTTTTGTTGTTTGGTTCTGTTCTAAAACAGAACCCGCCCCTCTCGCCCTCTGGTTACCCTGGGTGACCCTCCTATAAAATACAAAATTTCTTCATGTGTGTTTTTTTTCTTTATTAGGGAAATATATAGTCGAAAGCTTATATTATAAGATATAGTTCTAATAAATAGACCTAGAATTTCCACTATTGAACAAAACAAATGAGACAGTTCGCCACTTGGGCAAATCTACAAAAAGTTAAGCTATAACAATATTATAAAGTAAACACACGTATTATAAAGACAACAAACATAAATTTAACAAGATCACAGCTCATCTGTATTTTTGAATAAATTGTTATAAATGTGCGATTTGAATTTGCTTAAAGATACGCCAAAAATGTATACGTCGTCATTTGCAAAATACGTCTCTAGACGAGATTTGAAGCAAAAACATTAAAATATACCTTTCAATACAACCCATACAATAAAGATCAGATATTTTTAAACCTACCTGTCTTCTTCAATAGCCGGTAGAGGTGAGATGTTTTATCGAATCCATTTCCATAGTTTACTAGCAGCTCCATTGTGTGGCGTTGAGTGCGAAATCCACAAATCCCACTACGGTTTAAATTGTATGGAAAAGCCTTTTTGAAGCATAATGCTTTCCCTTTGAAGTGTTTTGATGCGTTTTTACGATGATTTAATAGAAACTTTAAGGAAAAGGCAAGCATATAAATACGTACATGAGAACCCACATCTATTAGAGCTTTTATACACGTGTTTCTTGAATTCTGTGCTTATTTTGTGATACTCAATATATTCATTTACTGTCGGCTAATTTAGACCTTTTCTTTTCCAAATCCTGGCTTAACAGCCAGGTGACTATCGGTAATTCTTAATACTGTTAGTCTTGTCGCGCATTTACTCATTTGGCTCTTCTTTTCAGCCTAATTCCATTTATTATGCACGATAGTATGGCTCGAGCGTACCTTGAGTTCGGGCGATCAGGCCTCAGTTGGCGGGCCCAGTGCAGTTTGGTCGACTCTCCTCGAAACTTTTGATTTAATTTGTAGAAGAGGTGAATCCACTGGTGAAACAGTATTTTTCAGGAAGATTTTCAGAATTAAGTAAGTTTTAGCATAAGACATATCGGACATACAATCAATCAATCAATCAATCAATCAATCAATCAATCAATCACTGCTGGACGTAGGCCTCCCCAAGAGCACGCCAAAGCGCACGATCATCCGCTTTCCTCATCCAGCCACCACCAGCGACCTTCCTCAGGACATACAAAGAAAACATTATTCTAAAATGTGCGCAAAGGCGGCCTTATCGCTAATAGCAATCTCTTCCAGACAACCTTTCTTTTTCATAGAGAAACAGTGAACGGAAACGGAGTAGTGAGTGCGTGAAATCAAGAAGGTAATCTGAAATCCGAAGGTAATAAGAAAATACTGTTTCTAGGCTAAAGAGGAAAAACAAATCACTAATTAATCTACAAATTATAATTGCTTAAAGCTCCCGTTGAAAATAAATGAACATAATTCCAGATTAATATGCATAAATAAATCTCCCACTTTATTTCATGAAAGATTTTATTTATTTTACAGTCAGTAAATGCAACAATGGAACTGCAGGGGAAATTAATTATTTTCGCGCGCTCCATCAAAAATATTCACCAAGCCAAAAAACATTTTTAATATTATGTTTCGACAGTTACCCTTGGTAGACGAGAGGATATGGTCTACTCACAAGAAGGTATACATACACTCTCTTGTCAAGGGGTGAGCAGAGAGATAGTTGGCTCGCAGGGAAGACAATAACCGCATTTAGTAGAATTGTGGAGTCAATGAACTTAAAAAAGGTACGTCGATTTTTTTAAATCCACCTATGTGAATTTAGCCTGTATTTTATTTTTTACTAGCGGTCTCTCCGCAGCAACGCTCAGGTTATGTAAGCTTTACCCGTGGGAATACAAAATTTTCCCGTAAAAAGTACCCTATGTGTTAATTTAGGTTACAAACTATCTCCATACCAAATTTCATCCAAATCCGTTGAGTATTTTAAGCGTGAAGGCGGAACGAACATCCAAATATATTTTCACATTTTTATAATATTAGTGTGATGTGATATGACTCACTCCATCGCGTTTTTCTCCTTGGCAAAATCCTAGGTTCAGTAAAATGCCTATTCGAAAGTCCCTGGGCTCATAGTCATAAATTTTCTCAGCAAAGTCTTCCACTAAGTGCGTGCACACACCTTCGCACACTCTGATTCATAGCAATAGGAAGCTGTGTGTTAAACAACGAGAACTCGTCTACACAGAAGACAATACAGTTTCAAGGATTTTAGTACTTCTTTCTCTTCTTCTCAAATCGGACTAAAATATTTTCCAATAAAAATCCGGTCCCGTCCGTTTTAAATCCTCTCGTCTGCCCACCCCTTATGACATCCCCAGCTGTTAGGCCTGCTATAATAAAACTCTGTCCTATATCCCTTTATTCTTTATTTCATTTTATGGACCGCCATTAAAAATAGATTTTGTTGGTTCCGAGTTTTTATTAAAACTAAAAAAAGCGTAGCGTTCGTTTTTGTAAGCGTTTTTGTAGAGGGTCTACGATTTGCTACGAAAGTGCTACGGTTTTTATGTGAATAAAAATAATGATATTTTGGGATCTGCACAATGCCGGTTCTTGCTATATTTGTATTATTTTAAACAATACAGCCAGTTAAGAATAGTTTTCAATTTTCTATTTAGTTTCCTAGTTAGTGTCATGATAATACATATGTAATATTAATACTAAATAAAAATATTCTTTATTGACATTAGAATAGAATAGAATAGAATAGAAAAATCTTTAAAGAAAGGATACAGAATAAATAAAATTTAAAATAAAAAGGTCAACAGGCAACCTTATTGATTGGGTAGCAATCTCTTTCCAGGCAAACCACGATAATAAAAAAATGCATGGCTCAATTTTAAGTAATGAAGGTAATCAGCCTCGAAGCCTCTGAGCCCTAAGCTTAGCCTCGCCGTCTAGAGGTCTAGACTAGCACATAATGTGAAAGCCTTAAAGTACCTTCGAAGGCCGTATGTAATTTACTTCGTCAATTAATGTCAAAGCTTTGATCTGGGTATTTCAAATAATAATTGCCCAAACACTTTTTATAGTAAAAAAAATAGATTTATTACAATTGAAAACAATCTGTCGATTGTTAAGCAAAACCTTACTTATAAAACTAATAGCAAATAGAGTAAACACGATTTTTAAAAATACTAGTAGCACGAAGCAGAAGTTTTCACCATTCTATAATTTTCTGCAGGGTGTAACAAAACAGGGGTACCTAATAATAGGGGATCGGACTGTTCACCATATTTTATGAATTTACCAAATTTTATGAGTTATTTTAAAAATATAGACTAGTAGCAGACGATTCGCGAAGAAAAAAGACAGAATCGGTTGAATAACGAATTTACAGTGATTTTTTAAAGTTTCAATATGTCTGTCCCTTTCAAAAACGATATTTTGTATGGAGATTATATGGCGTTACTAACAAATGACGTCACAAGTGGGCATGTGCCTCTCTGTCTAATCTTGAATTTCAAACCTTTATAACTCGGTCAATTTTAAAGATTCTTTTAATGTTCGATAGCAGAAACCAAGAAGTTTGGATATATAAAAAAAAAAGTAGTCCAATCCCCTATTATAAATCTCCACCGATATATATAAAACATGCCTGGTATTACCACACTGCGAAATCAATGGACATAAGTACGAGTATATATACATTCATTACTATAGTTTATATCCCCATCCATTTTAGAGTATCCGAAGTTTGAGTAGGCTTAAGGTCAGGCCCCTTGATGGGGACATTGTGTGCATGGATATCATGTAGACATTATCAGTTGAGCAGACCAACTAGTCTTGTTATCAGAGCTTCTAAACCGCCAAATAACCGACTTGTCGTAACGACCACTAGTACCAAAACATTAACATGCCTTTCAAAGCACGGATACAAAATACCACCAGACTGTTCTTAATACCGTATCAGACACCCTCCACTAATAATCCGGCCCTTTGTAAAGGCGCGTCCAAATGAAACGCTCCCTTCTTCGTAAGGGCTCCGAATAGGGGACTGAAGTGTGAATGCGGTCTTATGACGTGAAATAGTCTACGTCATGATAAAGGTGGTAAATTCAACAGTAAAATATTCCTATAGGACTGTTCTTGAATTTACCATATTTTATAAAATTATATTTTTAAATAGATAAGGAGAAGTAGCAGACATATACAGGTTATATGGTGACAAGTGACAGTTTGTGTGTTAAGTAACAAGCAGAACTACACAATTTTAGTGTAGTGAATAACTACGAAAATCTTAAAATATATTCTCTCCTACGCAATGTATAACGCTCCCGCGCAGCTAGTGCCCGGCGCTCTGCAAGATCAATATGGCGCATTTCGTAGTATATAGCATGCTGCTTTTTAATTCTAGTGGTTTTACTTGTAAAAAAAGAGGTGTTTTGTTTAGATATCTTATTATGTAAGACTAATGTAATGAAATAAAAGTTTATCACAAGAATAAAACTGAAAAAGCTGACCAGTTAATTTAAGATTTTTTATTTTTAACAGCCCCTTTTTAGTTGTCCCACTGCTGGGCAAATACCTTCCCTTTTCATACCACTACTGGTCTCGATCTTGGGCCATTCAAATGCCTCTAGTTCGTCTCGCCTTCGCTTCTTAGGCTTCCCTCTTCCCCATCCGCTGTCTAAGGGAACCCATTCAGTAGTGGCTCTGTAGTAACTATTATCTAATCTGTAGCTTTGGTCCATCTTTCGGGGTGCTTTCTATACACATGACCTGCCCACTCCCATTTACCTCCCAAGCCCCCAACAATTTTTAAGAATAAAAGTAGACATCTATTTTGTAAAAAAACATAACCTTTATTTTGCATCAAAGTCGGTTAAGCTTCAACAACGTCATTGTTGTTTAACGCATAGTCCGGGAGGTGACTGTCAAATTGTTTCAAGATAAATTAATAGATGGCGCGATAACACGGTGACGGTAGGCCAGGAGTCAAATTAGGTTTGGCTCTTGACTGACAAATGCAATTTAATTAATTCTGGGGTGAAGCTGTGTTTTAATGGAGTGTCAAATATAATTCTGTTTTTAAAAGCCGGTTTTACCTGATGGAGAGGACTTTGTATATATAGGTAGGGTAGTAAAAACGAAAATCATTAATTGAAAATATAATTGTAGTTATGTAGAAAATAGATCGTTCTAAAATATACGCTATTGTGCCTAATGATACTCATTAAAAACACGTTTTTAATAATTAAAAAAATAAGCACTTTTAAATACAAGCTTACCGTAAAAATACTACCTTTTTTAGAATTTACATCGCGATGCGGAAAAATAACAATCACGCTATGTGTGTTTTGTTTTATGTGCCGTAAATAAATGTTTTCTTATTCTTATACTTACATGATTTTAAACAGTAGTGTGACAGATTTCTGAAACAAGTTGATTGCTTTATTGTTGCTAAAAGGAATTTCGTTATGTGTCTCACGAGCACTTAGCTTTTTAAGTTATTTTCAAGTTTTACTTGTGAACCGTGCTTCACTCTTGTGTATTTCAAAACGAGGCTAGCCAAAATTAGGAGATTTCATTTGTTTATACATTTTATATTAGTGAAGACCTGTAATTGGCTGTTCATCTAACATTAATATTTTTTATTATGGTTTTGATAGCTGTTGGTTTTCCTGGAAATTAAAATAAATTAATAAAATAAATAACCAGAGATAATATTATGATAAAGTTCAATATAGTCTATTTCATTCTTGAATATCAGCAGGTGTATTACTGTAAGAAACGACACATAGATTTTTTTACTGTGAACTCGCAAGGGATAATCCGAATGTCAATTGATTTTCAGTTGTTTTTTTATGCGCTTCCCTTCTTTGCCGCCTTTGTTTTACCTCATGAGTGTGTGTATGACGTATGCGCTTTATTCAATAACGTACAGACGACCACGCGGTAAGCGTAACCTTTTGATTTAAAGCACCTTGATGATCAACTGTACAGTACAATACAAGTATTGTTACCTATACGATTAAAATGAGGCGGCCGCGAATTCATAACGACATTCTGTCAGACCTTTTTTGTAGCCTTTACGAGATTTGCGTGTAGTTAGCCAAGAGCCCGTCCTATTTTTATTTTAATCGCATTGTATAGAATAGATCGTACGCCGTACATTTCGTACTTGCCTTTAAATATTAATTTTTTTACTTCAAAAGTAGAAGAACCAAGGAACGCGGCGATCTTTGATCAAAAGAAAAGTTATCAGAGAAAGAATGTTGGGAAATTTTAAATCGTCCAGTTGAAAATAGGATTTGGGAACTTAAAAAGGTTTCTTCGCTTGAAATTTGGGCTGGCATCAATTTTCTACCCTCATCAGGACGCGATGGGAACGACCTTAGCCACCTGACACACAGACGATATGAACCGCAAATAATGGAGCTTCCAACGAATCACATCATTCTTATTTATTTATTACAAGCGGCTACACTCGCGTTTTGTAGTATTTTCCCGTAGAAATAAAACTTTTTTCAGTAAAAAGTATAAGTATCATATCAATCAATCAATTAATCAGCCTATTGCAGTCCACTGCTGGACGTAGGCCTCCCCAAGGGCACGCCAAAGCGCACGATCACCCGCTTTCCTCATCCAGCCACCACCAAAGTATAAGTATCCTGTGTGTTAATTCAGGTTACAAACTATCACCATTCCAAATTTCATCCAAATCCGTTGAATACTTTAAGCGTGAAGGCGGAACAAACATCCACACATCTAAACATCCAAATATATTTTCACATTTATAATATTAGTGTGAAGTGTGATTTCATTTCATCATTTCAGCCTGTTAAAGTCCACTGCTGAACATAGGCCTCTCCAATCGCACTCCAGCGCGACCGGTCCACAGCCACCTGCATCCAACGAGACCCAGCGATCCTCACCAGGTCGTCGGTCCATCTCGTAGGTGGCCGTCCCACACTGCGCTTGCCAGTACGTGGTCTCCATTCAAGGACCTTCTTATCCCATCGGCCATCCGATCTTCGCGCTATGTGGCCTGCCCATTGCCACTTCAGCTTGCTTATCCTACGGGCTATGTCGGCAACTTTGGTTCTTCTACGGATCTCCTCATTTCTGACTCGATCTCGTAGAGAAATACCAAGCATAGCCCTCTCCATAGCTCGCTGCGCGACACTGAGCCTCTGAAAAGTCCTTTTGTGAAGCACCACGTCTCAGAGCCGTAAGTCATCACACACACTGGCTGTACATCTTTGTTGATTTCATTTATCACACTAATATTATAAAATATGTGAAAATATATTTGTATGTTTGTTCCGCTTTCACGCCTAAACTACTGAACAAATTTTAATGAAATTTAGAATGGAGATAGTTTGTTACCTGGATTAACACATAGTAGGATACTTTTTACGGGAAAAAATCTTATCCTACCGGGAAAATCTTACACAATGCGAGCGTAGCCGCGGGTGGACCATTAGTAATTAATAAATAATATATATAATAATAAAGTTGTAGCGGGTTCTCCAAGTATTTTGGCAATTGATGCAAGTTTTATCAAAGCGGCTACCTAACAAAATAATGAATTAATTAAATATTATTTTGTTAAAAAGGGCAATCTATAGAGGGCCTAAACGATTACATTTATTTTAACTCGTGCTGCTTTAAAGCAGTGTGGTGCAAAGGATTTTAAAGCACCAAAGCATCCCAGTCACCCAGCTCATCTCGCTACCTTTGTGGTCTTCCTACCGACCTTCCATTAATAAAAAATTTACACAAAAAAAATGTTAGCCGATCTCACCGCTCGTATTCCTCTAGTCGCGTTTGCGCGTGCGTGTCAACCAACCCTTAGTAAGCGCCCCCGCCATGGCGCCCAGTTCGCGTATTGACGCCGTGTCGACGCGCGCGTTTTGCCAACCCTACACCAACATATCAACCCGACATTTTTGTCGCCCAACGAAAACCTGTGTTCAGTGCGTGTGACGTTTTTGTGACAGTGTTTTGTTTTGTGCTTAGCACTGGAAACTGGATTTTTCCGGACCGAGACGCTGTTAACCAACTGTGAGTACTGAGTGTTACTACGAATTGTAAAGGTTATAATGGCCGATTTAGATTGGCGATAGATAGGTTGCTTTTTTCGAAGGCGTTCTGTTATTCGGTTTGTGTGATATAACAACACACATGGAAGTGTCTATGTGTGCGTAGTGAAAGAAACATTAATGCCTACCTTAATGTTTATACGGCTTATTGATTTTGAAAAGTTTTGACGCTACGAAGGCCCCTGTTTTTGTGGGCGGTATGTGGGGTGGAGCATTGGTGGTGTAATGGCAAGGGTCGCTACCTTTGGGAGGCGCGGGTTCGACCTCTACCAAGTACCAATATTTTCATATGCAACGTTCATTCGTCGCTCAGAAGGAAAACATCGAAAAGAAACCTGTACTCTGCGAAGAAATTCGAAAGTTGAACAACCCTCAATAGGCCAGCGTCTCAAGCCTGATTACCCTAATTAAGGGTTGGCTCGAGCCCTACGGAGGGACGTTGTGGGTTGAAACGTAACGACTGAAGGACCTACAACCAGTTGATTGAACTAGACACCTAGATTCCTTTGAAGGCGAATCCTAAAAAGCGTGGGGCGAGCCATTGACGTACCAACTTATTAGGAGTTAAGTAAATTCCAAGAAAGACAGCTTTCATAGTATAAAATTACTAGGGCTCAAATCTACACAAACTACAAAGGCAATTCTATGTACATTGCGTAGCCAATTAACCTTAATCCTGGTATCATAACATTGACTACGCAATGCACATAAAATTTAACTTGTGAATTGTTTCTTTGTTTAATGTTCCCATTATTTATAACATGTTAATGTTTACAGCAAATGTTGTCACAACAATATATACCTAATATTTTTTAATTGATTCATACGAGTAAAAAAATCTTATGTAAAAATAAAAACAAAAAATAAACGCCTTATAATAACAATAATTAATGTTTATTATTAGACGAGAGTCCATAAAAATGTTAGTAACAATTTTATTCTTTTTTTATTTTCTTTCCTCGTGTGTGATCGGCACTAATTATTTTTTAAGAGGGTATGTCGTGAGAGCTTTCAAGCTTCTCCCTTTTTGTATTTTTAACTTTACATGAATAATAAAATAAAAAAGCTTAGCTTTCATAATATCAACTAAGACCAACAGCTTTTCGTGCTCTCCGAAACCAGGAAAATGTTCTCTTTTATACTATTTGGCGGTTACCATTTGATTTAAAATATTAAATAAGCATTTATTTGTATTTAGTAGTCAAGGGCGAAACCACTCAGGACGTGTGTGTGACGAAGCTTAAAAAATGCAGTCGGTATTTTTTGAGGATTCTTTTGAAGTATGGTTTTATAAAGGCGGTTTTCCCTATTCCCTTGAGCGGTTAAATTCTAATTATTTTTTTATGTAAGCTTTGAAATAGCCCAAAATATTTTTAATTCATATTAATTTCCCTCTAAAATTATTTAATTAAATCGCCATTTTAATGTACAGTCGGCTGCAGTTCAAGCGTAATAAATTAATTACGAAATAGCGCTTATTGCTATGCGATAAAATATCAAATTATTATGAATGACGTGCGTTGGACTATGACTAGATGCATAATATTGTTTTTTAACAAGCTAATAAATTAAATATTTTTATTAGGTAACTAGCGGTCTGCTCGCAGCTACGCTCGCGTTGTGTAAGATTTTCCCGTGGGAATAAGAGTTTTTCCTGTAAAAAGTACCTTATGTGTTAACCCAGAATACAAACTATCTCTTTTCCAAATTGTATCCAAATCCGAGTGCTTAAGCGTGAAGGTGGAACAAACATCTAAACACCCAAATATCCAAACATCGAAATATATTTTCACGTTTATAATATTAGTGTAGACTGTAGAGTGTCAGTGGTCTAGTGACTAGAGCCGCTGCCTCCCGTCTGGGAGACGCGGGTTCGATCCCCACCACGTACCATGTGTTTTCGAATTCATATGTACGTTTATTCGATGCTCTAACGGTGAAAGAAGACATCGTGATAAAATAATATTAGTGTGAAGTGTGATAGAAAAATATATTTTTACAAAAAGCAGATTAAAAAAAAACTATTTTATAAAAGTATTTTTTTTAATTTATTTTAGGGATAACAACAGCCATACATAATTAATACAATTACATAGTTTTAGTATACAAAGTATGAGTAGTAGTAATGTATTAATTTGATTTGAATTGATAAATAAATAAAATTGACATTTAGCGCCCGAGGGCAACCTTTGAAGAGTGCCCTCGTGAGGAGACCATCTTGGCTGCAGGTTATTTCCTTTGGTCCCTTTCTTTGATCGAAGGTTGTTTCTATAATTTTAGTGCATTCATCATCATTATCGTGTGGGTTGTAAGGTCGACGAACCTCATAAACCCTATTGTCAGTGATATAGAGCCGCCAAAGGCCTCTGACATGGCTCGTGTAACGACTAGATAGTAGCCGGGATCAACAACTTAACGTGCCTTCCAAAGCACTGAATCATCTTTCTATTCGGACAATCAAGTGATTCCTGCAAAATCCTAACCAAACTGGGGAAGGTCTCACAAAGAGATTTTCGCTTGACAGTGTCCCCACCGGGAATCGAACCCGGAAGGAGCGTTGAAATCTTGTCCATACAGCCACGGAGGCTGTTAATAATTTTAGTGTTGTCATCATCAGAACTGAACAAGCATGCAAACAAAGTCGTAAGTTGAGATTAGGAGCTTGCAAAATTTGACACAAATGGAGTGTATTAGCTTAAAATTTACTTAATTATTGGTTAACTGAGCCAATTTTCCTCCGCAAAGCGTTCCTAGGTAGTGAGCTTAAAAATGAGCTTAAAAATGCCGTGTGGTGACGGCAGAGTAGAATACATTTGTCACCAACCCCTACTCTTCCCGTGGGTGTTGTAAGAGGCGACTTAGGGACTACACATTGAACAGGGAACGGGCAGCAGCGCTCTCTGATACAGTAACCTTTTAATCTGCGATCTCCAACCCGCCTGCCAAGCGTGGAGATTATGGCAAAACCAAACACTTAAGTGGAGGAAGCTCATAGTCCAGCAGTGGACTGTAACGGGCCGTTGATGATGATGATTAACCAATAATAATCTAGGAACCCTTTGCGGAGGAAAATTGGGTCAGTTAACCAACTGTTTTCCTCCGCAAAGGGTTCCTAGATAGTGAGCTTAAAAATAAAATAAAAACGATTTTAGTTCGATACAAGAGCGTTGTTCCTTTGTGGATAAAGCAAATTTATTCATTGGATACACTTTTGGACAGCAGCAACAGTGTTTGTGTAGCCCACAACCTCAACTGTACTCTTGGTAAGTTAATTTCAGTGCTTAGGACGCTTACAGACGTACACCTCGTTGACGTCAGCTAGCGACGAAAAATGTCGACGTTGTTGTATTATTTTAGTTAGTAAAATTACATCAACATCAACAGCTCATTATACGTCCCCACCGAGGGGCTCGAGCCTACCCTGAATTAGGGCGATTAGGCCTTAGTCGACCACGCTTCTAAATTCGAGTCGATTCTAAATTAATAGCTCCAAAACTTAATAGGAGACCGAATCAAAATAATTTATTCTACACTAAAATGAGGATATCTAAAGTTTGCAAAATCTAGTCACACGGCAGTGTGTCCGCCAAGTTCGCAAAAGAAAAAGGTGACGACGCACCATAAGATATTACACGAACCATTACGAGCCACTTTCAACCCCCACAAAACTTGAAATCTATTCGATCTACACACTTGCAATTTTACATTTAAGACTGCTCTAATTAATCAGATTTTCAAATTCCAAAGAATACAAAGCCAAGCTACGCTGCTGTTTACTAGCAAAGAATATGACAAGCAATTTAAGAACGTTATACTTTCTAGTAGGAATGATATAGGTACAGATTTCTATAGGACTTAGTACCCATGTGGATCTCACACCTTTTATTGGCGAAGCCCTTACAAGAACTTGGCAACCATTTACTTACAGCATGCTTGTGCTAGGATTTTCTTCCTAACAACTGTGTTACAGGTTCATAACTTAAGATTTAGTATTACAAAGCAAACAAAAAAGTGTACACAAATAACAAACGATCAAGCGACTAAGTGACGTCATATGTAACTATTTGCCTTGAGGTGCCTTGAGTTTCATAAAAAACTTGTTTTGTTATTTCATAACAAAAATATTTACTTGAACGTTTTTCTATTATGTTTCAGAAGGACAATAGGGGATCGGACTACTTTTATTTTATTTTATAAATCCAAACTTCTTAGTTTCTGCTATCGTACATTAAAATAATTTTTGCTCTATCTTTAAAATTGACCAAGTTATAAAGGTTTGAAATTCAAGATTAGACAGAGAGGCACATACTCACTTGTGACGTCATTTGTTAGAAACGCCATATAATCTGCATACAAAAAATCGTTTTTGAAAGAGACAGACATATTGAAACTTTAATAAATCACTGTAAATTAGTTTTTCAACCGATTCTGTTTTTATCTTCGCAAATCCTCTGCTACTAATCTATTTTAAAAATAATTCATAAAATATGGTGAGCAGTCCGATCCCCTATTATAATATGATTACTTACAGATACCTTTATAAAAACGATAAGCAAGGAATATAGAACATTCTCGAAAGTATTTTGACGATTTATAAAGTAAAATATAGCAAAATATTGTAACAGATGTACCTAATCTGTAAAAATAATAATCTATAAAAGTATATTTCGGGTTTGTGGAACAGTCGTCCATTTGCTCTCAGTTGAAAACAACATGTCAGTCAATAGGAAATGGGTATGCAATAACAAAAATGACTTGCTTTTCTTCATGTGTAACATTGCGCCAAAAGTATGCCTAGGAAACAAACTTTTACACGAGGATGAAAAACGGGAGCTAATAAAGGTTTGTCTATCTTCTTTGGTTTCCATACGAGTGAGTGAATATGCAATACTTTATGTTTGATCAAGCAGCGAGCTGTATGCAGAAAGCTGGCTATCAAGTCTTTGACCCTCTCGACTCGACCGAAGCGCATTGGAGACGTAATCTTTAAAAATACAAACATAAACAAACACTGAATACAACGTTTAAAAGACAAAACAAAAAGACAACGCGACACATTTACACTTGTTTTTCACGAGACATTTTTACGTGAGTGTTACCGCTTTAAATAAATAATACTGAATACAACGTGTTAGTGAAATAACGCAAATGCTCTCGGGTGGTAACTCGGCTCATGAAACTGACCAACTTTTGTTCTGGAACTTTTCCGAAATAGCAAAAAATGGTTTTCATACAAATTGACTCTGCTCGCTGATGAGATTGTATGAAAAGTATTATTATATTTTGCGATTTCGGAGAAGTTCCAGAACAAAGTTGTTCAGTTTCACGGGCCGAGTTACCACCCGAGAGCTTTTGCGATATTTTGCTAACACGTTGTATCTAAAGTATGTAACGATGACCGAACAGAGATGAGTCATTCCACTCAATGCACTAGCGATGGCCACTAGCCAAATAGTTATAGCATTCCTTCGAAAATATTCCCAGATTCTATGCGAACGCTGCTGACTTGAAATGTACATTATGATTAGCCTAGATTTCAAAGTACTTAACAGATTATTTTGAATAGCTGTTGAATCGTGTTCTAAAATCAAATGGGATGGAGCTTCTTTGCGCCACGCGGCGGCGCGGCGGCGTGGGCACATTGACCCAATAACAAAATCTTGAAAAGACTTGAGGACACTATTCTTTTACTAATAACGCAAAACCTCTCAGGTGGTAAGTCAGCCCATGAAACTGAACCACTTTTGTTCCACAACTTTTTATAATTCACAAAAAAAAATCTTTTATTCATATTGACTCAATCAGCGGACCAAGGTAGTTGATATCGTCCATGTAGCAAGCTAAAGTGGTAGTGGGTTGGCCACGTCTGTCGCAGAACCGATGAGCGTGGAGACCACGTCTCGGAAAACGTAGTATGGGACGCCCCCCTGCTTCCTCAGGTCCGCTGGTGGTGGCTGGACGAGGAAAGCGGGTGATCGACTGATCGTGCGTTTTGGCGTGCCCTTGGGGAGGCCTACGTCCAGCAGTGGACTGCAATAGGCTGATTGATTGATTGATTGACTCGATCAGCTGATCAGGTAGTATGACAATTATTACTTTTTTTGAGATTTTTTGGAACTTTTGGAACAAAAGTTGTTCAGTTTCATGGACTGAGCCACCACCTGAGAGGTTTTGTGTTCTTATTCTTATTTATTCTTTATTCTTACTTAGCTAACACGTTGTATAAACTTGATGGATCGCAAACGGAAATGCTTTGTTTACTCGTAATAATACGTATGACTAATGGATTCCATAATATGTATGTATGTGTGTGATTGATTGACTTGTTTTTATTTGACTTTACGTATGTTGAGTTCTGGCAGCGCGTCTAATTCCAATATTCAGATCATCATGGATATTAGACGCTAAAGGAATGCATAGTGAGGAAGCTATAGCAACCTGCACACGTGTATGAAGATTTTTGCCACCATATTACCACTTTGGTAGAAATAGCGATTAGGTCTTAAGTATGAAAATGGTCTGTGCCATAAAAATAAATGAAGGATATGTAATAGTATTGTAATACACAAGTTAAGTTTCGATCAGTCCTATGTGCTGATGATTCTTATGAGTAGGTAATACTGCAGACATACCTTATAACGGTGTGTACCGAAGTTATCAAAGGGATTCAATTATACATCAGGGCTCCATGTCGTCTCGTTAGCGGTTCACCGTGCCTGTGTCAACTGCTAACTTGCGGACGCCGACCACAAACAGTTTACATCATACATACTCGTACTGATGTCAATCAATCAATCAGCCTATTGCAGTCCACTGCTGGACGTAGGCCTCCCCAAGGGCACGCCAAAACGCACGATCAGTCGATCACCCGTTTTCCTCATCCTGCCACCACCAGTGACCTTCCTCAGGTCATCAGTCCACCTGGCAGGGGGGCGTCCCACACTTCGTTTCCCGAGACGTGGTCTCCATTCGAGAACCCGTCTGCTCCAACGCTCATCGGTTCTGCGATAGACGTGGCCAGCCCACTGCCACTTCAGCTTGCTACACTGTTTGATTATAATTATTACTCGTATCTCCGAGCACGTATATTTGCGAAGAAATTATAAAGATATGTGTGAAGTCGATGGACTATTATGGTTGGCCGCCATCGGTATACAAAATGTAGCTGATGAGAGTTCACCAGGTTAAATCGATATTGGTGAAGCTCTTAAAGGTGCCTTTGGTAGTTGCATGTATGTCTAGACAAGACTAGAATAGATACGTCTTTAGTCAAAGTTATTTCGATAAAAATTGAAAACGAGAATTGAGGTTTGTTTGCTTTATTTATGGGATTCGTCATAAAAAATGTTTTGATCATTTCACTTGAGATTGAAGAAATGATTGATTTTTTGCTGCTGATCGAACGAATTAGATCAAAGAGTTTAGTCGAAAGCACTACTGATATTGTTACGTTTGATTTTTAGAACGTTTGGTCGAAAGTATACTAAACTCTTTTCCCTTGGCGTAGTTAATCAGTGTGTCCGAATAACTTTTCATTCCCACGGAAAAACTCTTTTATCGCGGGTGAATCTGCGGGCGGAAAGCTAGTTCCAAATAATTTTCCACTTTGCAACGGAAATAGTTTTTCTTCAAATGCGTTCTACATATTTCCCAGAATGTAATGCAACGCGATGACTACAATAAAGGACAAATTTTGCGCGTAATTTTTCGCTTACGATTTTTTGCGCACGTGAAAGAAGTCGCGGGTACAGCTAGTTAATAAATAAAATACGAGTAAATAATAATATTAGGAAAGACGAAAAACTTACTTAAAGAACTATCGATCCTTTTTTTCCTTACCTAAATACTTTTTACGTAGAAAAACTCATATAGGGCTTTTGTTCATATCATAAGTTTATTTTTATCCGCCTAGTCAGGAGTCACCTTCCCTCAAAGGTAGGGCGGTAAAGAGATAAAATGAGCTCTGTACAACGTCCTCACTGCATTATTGCTAATTGCTAAAAAAATAAGAAAGACATCCATTACACTCATTACGTCTTCCTAAATACTCTGTGTTCTCTTTGTTATGTAATTATAAACACATTATAATCGTCTTTTTTCTTCTTGTGTGGGTTTTGAGGTCGACGACCGAACTCACAAACCCTGGTTTTTCTAAAATGTAGTGTATATAGACAAACGCACATTTTATTTGTAAAGTTAACGTGTCAAAAATTTGCGTATATTTTTTTGCTTTTTATTATTTACAAATAAATACAAAAATAAATACAAAAAACTTTATTGATCCCATAATTTCTTATAAACAAGTCATTGGGAGCCTTCTTTTAAGCACTTTAATATGGTGCCTGTGACAGAAGAACTCCGCTCTTCACTTCCGTGACACTATAGGTACACATTAGATTAAAGAATAAAAGGAAAATAAAAAATATTAATATATTATAATGTATATATATTAAGGGAGGGATTTGGATGGATACATACAAGGAGGAGTGCAATATATATATGTGTTTGTAGATGAAATGTAGCAATTGTGTGTAAGTGTGTGTATGGATGCGTGTGTGTAAGTGTGTGTACATGTATGTATGCGCGTGTGTGTGTATTTTTAGTGGCGAGATTAATATTATTATTTTAAATTATTATTTTTATTATTATTTACGTCCATTTGTTTTGTATTGTCTTAGTAAATCAAATAATTTTATCTTATTTCAATCTGTGATACGAAATATATAAATTGATTTTCTTAAATTACTGGAACTAGTAGTGACTCCACTTCTTCATAAGTTAGGTCTTGTAGCCATTCCATGATATTGATTTTACAGGTTTTATAGTTGTGATTGTATATGCAAATACTTTTATTGATTTTATTATAGAGCACTGAGGAGCGTTTATTGTATTGTCTACTGGCAAAGGTCGTTCGAGTGCTTGGAACAGAGGCTATGAGATATTTTCTCTTTTTTTGTTCCAAAGTAGGGTCGTATGGCAAGGATAGGTGTTTTTTCAGTGTAGTATGTAGAATATATAATTTCCTAATAGAGAGAAGTTTACATAAATCATACAGATCATTGGTGGGAAATCTGGTCTTCTTAAAGTACATGGTTTTAAAAAGACCACGTTGTACTCTTTCAAGCTCGAGCAATCGCGTTTTTGCAGCGCCACCCCATACGGGAATACAATATGAGATAACAGATTCAGCAATCGATTTATAAATTTCATTTAGGAGATTTCTAGTAGAACTTTGTCTCTTGCCTGTGCGTTTAGGCATAGCGTATCTTAGAGATTTAAAAATCCAGAGAAGTTTTCTAATTCTGTTCATTACATACTCCAACTGAGGGTACCAGCACACGCGCTGATCCAGAAAGACACCCAAGTATTTGGTTTGATTTACTTTCTCCAAGGTTGGACAGTTACATGAGCTTGCCGTTTCGCTACATTTATGTATTTTTATACTAAAATTACTTGGTTGAGTATTTTTGTGTATACTATAGCACATATAATTTGTTTTTGATGTGTTTAAGGTAAGAAGATTTAGTTCCAACCACTTTGCTACCTTGACCATTCCAGCCTCAGCGCTACTCCTAACGTCGTTCCAGGTTTTCCCCGAGAACACAATGGCAGTATCGTCGGCGTATGAAAATATGCTACCATTTGTTAAGGTTAGGTCACATAAATCATTTATATAAATTAAAAACAAGGTAGGTCCTAGAACACTACCTTGTGGAACTCCATACGAGACGACTGCATCTTCGCTGAAACAATCTTGTAATTTCACTTTCTGGGTTCTTTCAGATAAGTAGTCATTAAAAAGCATGAGTTGTTTCCCCCTTATTCCGATTTTTTCAAGTTTACTGATGATGACAGGGACAGAAACGGTGTCAAAGGCTTTTTTCAAGTCTAAAAAGACTGCCATGCATTTATTATTGTCGTCAAGATTTTGTACTATCAGTGAGCTCAAATCAGTCACCGCATCCTCGGTTGATCTATTTCGCCTGAATCCATATTGTGACGACGACAGAAAATTTATTTTATCCAGGTAAACCTGAAGTCGAGAATTTAACAATTTTTCCACTATTTTTGAGATCACCGGTAGTACCGAAATCGGTCTGTAATTATTTACATCGTCTCTGTCCCCTCCTTTATAGATCGCAGTGATTAAAGATTTTTTTAATGGAGCTGGGAACACACCTTTATCAAATATTAAGTTTACCAGATAAGTAAGTATAGGCACAACCTCTTTATTTACATATTGCAAGATCTTTGTTGTAATGTTATCCCATCCTGGAGCGCTGTTTGATTTAAGATTCATCAATGTCCTATAAACTTCCTCAGGATCGGTTTCTAACAGTACAAAAGAGTTGGTCTGGGACGGTAGAAGATCCAAGTAATTAGATATATCAGATTTATTATATTTAATTTGGTCAGCTAAGTGCTTACCGATGTTTACAAAAAAATTGTTTATGTAATTTGCAGATTGTAATGGGGTTGATTTGATATTTAATAGTTCCGTATTCAGGTTTTTAGTTTTATTGGTGTATGCTATGTTTTTAATGTTGTTCCATAGAAGTTTACTATTATTCATTGATTTTTGTAGCTGATCTCTTTCATATTTCCGTTTTAGTTTTTTTAAAAGTTTATTGCAGAAGTTCCGGTAACGTAAGTATGTTATTTTAGTTATCTCGTCAGTCGGATTGTTTCGAAAATTTTTCTGAAGCTTATTTCTGTTCTTGATGCAACGCAATATACCTTCGGTTATCCAGGGTTTTATGGTCCTTTTAGATTTTGGAACAACAACCATTACTTTGTTGGCACATATGGTTTCTGATAAAATGCTAATTAGTATTTAATGCAGGTATGGCCAATACAATCGACCAATGGTATGGAAAACAAAGACGTCTCAGTCTGATATCTTTTATTCCTTATTCAATAATCCTGTTTTCACCTGGGCCCCGTTTGACGAAGCAATAATTTACTAGTAACAAGTTACAATTTGATATTCATTGCGTAGCCAATTCGCCTTAATGTAAGCCCTTATCGTTTTATCTCATTGTCTACGCAATGTACATCAAATTGTAATTTGTAACTTGTAGCTTCGTGAAACGGTCCCCTGTTGATACAATACGAATCCCTTTCCTGCGTTCCCCATGAAATATCATTTCCGTCGACGTGAAATATGAAAAACTCGACTGTTATTTTTTTTTTCTTATTTACACGCGTGTTACAAGAGTAAAATGCTTGTACGGTACTTCGAGACATTTTTTGTTGTATTTTCTTGAGTTCATTGAATATGACGATGTTTCATGCGTTTTTTCCTGTGTGTTTTTATTTAGAAGGCGAGAGGGAATACGTTTTTGTATTTATTACACGAATGTTTAAGAGCGTCGAAGGTGTAGTAATATAATAAATAAATAAAAAATAAATATGTGGGGACATCTTCACACACGGCCATCTGATCCCAAAATAAGCAGAGCTTGTACTATGGGTACCAGACGGCTGATATACATTACATAAATAAATAAATACTCGTACATACTTATACCCGTACCCTCGTTAAGTAGAACATCGTTAGTTATAATTAGTTGTCGTCGACAACGTCGGGTAACATCGGGCGTGTGTAGCCTTTAAGCAAACGACAAACAGGCCACGAGGGCGGGGTTTGCCTCACTACTGGAGAACTAGGTTAGGTAAACTAGAACAACCTACAAACATGAAGGCCCCGATTCAGAAATCATGCTCTAACTCTCAATTTCAAGTCTTTTTCGTGTTTATGAGCGAGCAAATTCAAAATTCTCACAATGATAGAGAGCGAATGATATTTTGAATGATAACCTAAAATAAAGTTGTAGCTGTTCAATTAAGAGTTTTTAAGCGCTTTTTAAATTATTATTTATTTATTTAACATTTTCAAAAGAGGTTATCATTACAGTAGAACTCCCAACTCCCAAGGCGGTGACGCTATACACTTTATACTAATATTATAAATGTGAAAACATATTTGGATGTCCCGTCTTCACTCTTCACGCTTAAAGTACTCAACAGATTTTGATCAAATTTGGAACGGAGATAGTTTTTAACTTAGATTAACACATTTTAGCAGGAAAATATCCTATTGCTACGGGAAAATCTTACATAACGCGAGCATAACCACGGGCGGACCGCTAGTTAAGGGGCTAGTCCGGGAATTTTCAAGATTTTTGTTGAATCAGATCTCATTATCTACGTCAGTAAATGTATTGATTTTCTAAAATATGTTATTGGACTCTATTATCTACGCTTACACTAAGGCCAAAACATGTTTGGTAAAAATCTTCTCGATACAAATGTTATCCAAAGCAGCGTCTTCGATTCTCGTTATTTGAATCTGAGAGGTAAATGGTAATTTATTGGTCGCCGAAATTTAGTTACAAGATAGGTCTCCGACTGCTTTATGTTTTTCTCAAGCAATATACAAATCAAATTAGTACTTTTTACATAAACTGAGAAAGTAAATTTGGCACTTACGCCATTTACTTGGAGCGCGCGAACATTATTTCTTTCTCTGTTAAACACGTGCGGAGAAGCTTAGTGTCATCACTTTCCTTTCTTGAGCTCAGTCGCCCATGATCTTTGCCGACGACGGATGTGCGCTCGGTGGCTCTCCAAGCCGCCCGGCTCACGAAATAATTTTATTTGGAGAAGACGTACTATGAGTAGGTCCGTAACATCCGTCCGTCCGATCCGTTACATTGACAATATTTCTAAATCGATTTTTAATTAAATAAATATAGGTTGGGTCCATACCTGCTGCTTGTATACTTAGTAAGGTTTAGTCAAGTTTGTGATACTATCACTTTCAAAGTCGACACTAATAATACGAGTACACTACGCAAAGGGTATATGTGTATGTACAGTGGACGGCACATCAAGGTATACATTTTTTTTTTCAAATTAGATGTTATTATTATACTACCTAGTTACAGATGTCGATCATTTTATTTTTCTAGTACAACACAAGCAGGCGCGAGAGGAATAGTTAGGTAGCTATTCTTCAACCAAATGCGGTTTTTTAGAATTATTTTAATTGTATTAGGTAGGTAAGATATAAATTTATTTATTGATTCAAAAGTAAAGTTTGCATACTCGTTACGTAATTTTATAGCCTATACCTAGCTTACAAAAAACCAGCCAAGTGTGTGCGGGGCCAAGTCTTATTTCCAGTCAAAGGGTTATATCCCTCACGGGGGAACAACTAAGGATTTTTCCCGCTGTCCCCCAGTATGTTCACTCGAAAAAAACACAGGGGACAGTGGGAATAAATATTTCCGTTCTCCCACGTTACAAATTATAATTATAAAATGAATGACTGATTTACGAGTATTTTTATTCAAATGAGATTTTGGATGAGTAATAATTATTTATAAAAAAAATATTATAATATTGAACAAAATGAACTCATATATTTTTTAACTGACAGTTTATTATTTTGTTAGTGCTCTGATTACGATAAAACTTGGGTTAGTGGACTATTCCATTAAGAAAACAACAATTTTTTTTTCTATGAGTTAATGGGTTTGATGAAACTCGGTTACGAGCACTATTTTGCCAAGGAAACAATGAGGCAATGTTAAAAATAAAAAAATAACCAAGAATCTTAGTTTTTATGACAAAATAGAACCTCTAATAAATATAAAGAAATATTGTCACACTTTAGAAATTCTAAAATACTTGATGAATTTCTAAAGAGATATCGTTAGCTTTGCCGTGACAAATCAAAACTACAACATGTCAACGTCTTAGCAAAATAACGTAAAACCTCTCGTGTGGTAATAATCGGCCCATGAAACTGAACAACTTTCGTTCCAAAACTTTTTTAAACTCGTATTTTTTTCAAACAAGGTGATCAGCTGATCGAGTTAATTTGTATGAAAGTTTAAAAACATTTTTTGACGGTACTTAGGTGTCACGTGGGATCGATCTCTGACATAAAGAGAGAACTGCTGCAAGCTTAAGAGTAAAGTTGGTGCCCGGATCAACATCCTGAGACGCCTTACCACTACCCGCTGGGGAGCCAGCGCACGCGTTCTTCGAACGAGTTGTCTTGCTCTCGCTTACATAGCAGGCGAATATTCGAGCCCAGTTTGGGCTTGTTTAGCCCATGCGAGAAATGTGGACACGGCTCTCCACGAATCATGACGTATAGTCACGGGCACCCTGAAACCGACACAACTGAGAAAGCTTTACTCCATGGCAGGAATTGTTCCACCCAGCGTGAGACGTGAGATCGCTTGCGATATTGAAAGAGCGAAACAGTCTCAAGACAGCAGGCACCTCCTTTACGGCACAACCCTCCTCTTGCCCGTCTCAAGAGTCGCTGCAGCTTCCTCAAGAACTCCACACCCATCTAAAAAGACCCACTTTTAGCACGTAAACATCATCCTATCAGATCCTCGTTTTAACACATTATTACAATTTTTACGAACGTACACGTAATATTTTTATCAGTAGCGAATCGCGATGCACAGGACTGTCCATACTAGGCAGTGTTGGCAGGGTCACCATGCATGAGGTATGGAGACACAGGAGCGTGTCAGAATGAAAGACGTGTTGTGCGTCAGACAAACGTATTGACTACAAGCTACTTAGATGCTAAATTATATCTATCTAGATGTGGTTGAAGTGAGTCATACATACACTACAGTTAGCTGAATAAAATACATTTTTTGCCTAGTGACAAGCAAAAAATGTAGGTATGAAGTTAGCTGTCATCGTATGTCATCAAATGTGTTTTAGTGATGCCAGACCAAGCGCCCCAATAATTTCAATGGTAAACACAAATAGTCGATGCTTTATCAATAAAATTTCGCGGCGTGGGCAGTCTGATATAATATTAAAGTAAAAGTTTTACAATTAAATATATTTAAATAGCAGATCAAGCTTTACACGTGGCGCAAGATTCTGTGCCATATTCAAAGATGAAGTTTGACATTTGTGTAATTTTTTTATATATCTCGTTTGTCAAGGCAGAGAATCAGCCGTATTCGTATATCAAATCAAATAAAAATATTTTATTCAAATTAAGATTTTTATGAATCATTTTTCGACGTCAAAGCTACCATGGATGGCACGGCTACAGGTTACTTTTTGGAGGGCACTTGGAAATTAAACGATTTTATAAAAAAATAAACAACCGTGTAGTATTTTGAGCAAAAAAAAATGCAAAATATATTTAGAAACCAACCTTATATCTCGAAATGGTTTTGCATTTAGCATACTTTTTTTAAAACTTTGCATACCCAATTTTATTGACAAAACAGAAACTTTTGATCTTGATTTGAACCAAATATTTGATATAAGATTTCTTTGGTATCAATTACTCATCATAATGACAGTGAAAGAAAAAATAATTGATGTGTTGAAGTGACGTGTGTGTGATAAAAATATTATAAAGACATTTATAGTGATCATCTTGTTTAATCAAAGAAAAAAATAGACACGATGAAAACATTATGTATTTCCGGAAACATTCACAATATTGATCGTATCAGAAATAAGTAGATACGTATCGATCGTATTGTAAATCGTAAATAAACATCACATTTTTCTTTTTTTGCATCCAATTAATAAATTGACTTCAGTTTGGAAACAATGGAATAAAAATACTCGAAAATCTGTAGGTATTTTATAAATAAATTAAAGTGGTGACAACGGGAATTATTTTCCCCTTGTCCCCTATATAATTTTGAAGTGAAGATACTGGAATGGAAGACAACAACTACTGAACGGATTGGTATGAAAAAAAATTGGAATAAAGTTAGTTTATACCCTGGAACACATAGGACACTTACATAGGATACTTTTTACGGGAAAAGGCTTATTCCCACGGGAAAATCTTACACAACGCGAGCGTACCCGCGGGCGGACCGTATTATAGTAATTCAAATTATACTTACTATTACAATGTCAAAATGTCTGGAATCTTGAAATACTAAATCTTTTATTTTTAGGTGAAATTATAATCATTACTACCCTACACTTCACTACACTAAAGACCAATTAAAATAAAATAAAAAATATATACTCAAAGAGTGAATCATACATAGTAATATACTTTGCGCGATTACATCAAATTAAACAAATATAATATTTTATCATTGTCGCAGAGGTCATAGACCCGCCTCGATGTTTTAGAGCGGGGTCTGTGCGGGGCGGCGCGGGGAGCGGCTGGACGACGCGGGGCGCTGCCCGCGCCGTCTACCTTAGACACACCTCTTGCGCAACATTTTTTTTTCGGCGTAGCGCCTTAAAACATATTAACAAAACACAACAAAGAAACTTAATTCAACACAATAGGGGATCGGACTGATCCTAAATTTACCATATTTTATAAATTATATTTTAAATATAGATTAGTAGCAGACGATTCGCGAAGAAAAAAAACAGAATCGGTTGAAAAACGAATTTACAGTGATTTTTTAAAGTTTCAATATGTCTGTCTCTTTCAAAAACGATTTTTTGTATGGAGATTATACGGCGTTACTAACAAATGACGTCACAAGTGGGTATGTGCCTCTCTGTCTAATCTTGAATTTCAAACCTTTCTTATCCCGTTTTTATCTATAGAAGGCGAAAAGAACGGACTAATTTAAAGATTAGAATGTAACTACCCGAATTGCACCCCAATGTACATTTCTAAGAGTTCAAACATAATGTTCCTTTACAGAAGGTCAAGATTGCCTGGTGAAATTGCTGCTTAACTAAGGCCACCTATATAAGGACACCGTTTGATGTTTTCAATGTTATGTATTTTCCTAGACACAGCAGCAGAAGTTTTGAATATAAATTCATTTTTTAATTTAATTTTCAAATCAAATTATTCTACACCTCCCCAGGGTAATGACTTTAATTGTTATACACAAAAGAATAAAAATTTGCATAATATTGAAGAGGACACTCTTGATTTTTCTTTTGTTTTAATTGCTTTTTGTTTGTTATATCTTTGGTACTATTTTTATTAGAATCACAATTGAACAATTTTTTTATTGTGATATCAAAAATGTATATTCCACTGAATTGGTTTGTGCAAAGACTTTACCACTGAAAAAATATGAAAAACGCGGGCGTTGCCGAGGGCAGACATGGCTTATTTTATATTTCTTGTGTATTTTAGCTTATCCTATTCTGTTTTTCTTGTGTGCACCGTCCCACTGTTCCAATGAAGTTTTCTTGTACCCTAAGGTTGCCTGGAAGAAATTGCTACCTTAGCAATAAGGCCGCCTATCTGTACACCCTTTTATCTATCTTCTATACTTTCAAGCTATATCCTTGTGTGCAATAAAGTATATTCTATTCTATTCTATTTTTATAATACATGACCTTTGTGATTCAACATTAAAATATTTCGTAACCACCCCTACTAACCTTCATAAAATACAGTAAATAATTTCCACTAGCAAGCAACATACAGACTAATGATCGATTGCTAACCAGACGGCAGTATTCAATATAAACTGAACTTCCCATACTAACATCATGTGTGGCGTAGTGGGCCAGCTTATAATGGACTTATTAACAAAACCATAAATCAGTATAAATTGACCTCATTGTCCTTACATAACTCATAATGTGGTGTGTCAGTATATACTGGACAATGACTCACGAGTAGGGTTTCCTATGCGAAGCCGATGAACTGTATCTTCTCCTTCGGTCAACGACCTACATGAGAAATAAATACAGACATAGACATACCTATGCGACTAAAAGGAGTAGAAATTATTATAATGATGGAATTAAATTCTTCATCAAAGGCAACACCAGATAAGTGACAGTGATTAGTAGCATAAAAATGTTTTTTTTTTTCCTCTGGCGTGGTGCGGTTTGCACATCGCCACAGACATAAAAACGAGGAAACGATTATTAAAAAGATTAAATTATAATAAGGATCGGAATTTGGATTACAAAGATTCAGAAAGGATTACAGGAAATGTATAGTAGGTAACAAAGGTAAGTAAGAGGAAGTATGTAAATGAAACAGTTTTCTTGGGGATCACTATCGACGCAAGGTTACAATGGGACCCTCATTTAAATGCGTTATCCGCAAGGCTCAGCTCGGCGGCATACGCAGTCAGAAAGTTTCGTCAACTGACTGACGTTGCTACTGCCAGACTTGTATATTTCAGCAATTTTCACAGCATTATGTCCTACGGAATTTTATTGTGGGGTCAAGCTGCTAACATAAATAACATCTTTGTGTTACAGAAGAGGGCGATACGTTCCATATATGAATTGCGTGGTCGCGATTCCCTAAGGGAGTTGTTTAAAGAAATTGATATCCTCACAGTATCCTCACAGTACATAATGCTATTTCCTAAGAATTCTGATATACATAATATAAATACTAGAAATAAAAATAAAATAGCGCACCCAAAGTTTAGACTGTGCACAGTTAATAATTCATTCATGGGGAACTGTATTCGCTTCTATAATAAAATACCAGATGATATTGTAAATCTGTCCGATAGCCAATTTAAAGCTAAAATTAAAACTATTTTATGTTCTAAGGCCTATTATACGATAAATGATTACTTAGATGATAAAAACGTCTGGTCAACTGTTGTTCCAAATCAACGGAGTAGATTGTAATTATGACTCATGTATGATTCTTTATATATTTAAAAGAAAAGTAAAAAAGATACAATTCCTGTGGAGTTTCTTCTGGCCGTTCTTCTCCACAGAGGGCGTACACTGGTAGTGAACGTGCCATCCATGATAGCTTTGACGTCGAAAAATGATTTGTAAAAATCTTAATTCGAATAAAAAAAATTTGACTTTTGACTTTTGAAGAAAATAATTACGTAATATGTCAGTAGATAAAAGATAAATAAAAAAAGTAAATATTATATACGAATATTATTAACAACTATAAAACTACTTATAGACTTATATATATCAGCATCGTTGGTAGCCAGCAGAAGTTGCAACGATTGACTGAAAAATCATCGGTGTTGCCAATTAATTCTACTCCTTTTTGTCGCTCTATACCAACGTAAAGTATTCACTACTAAAGTGAAGTTTGCGTGAAACTACTGGGTTATCGTTACTATGAAAGGGTGCAAAAAAAAACAGTAGTTGTAGGCAAAAGAACCCTTAATATTAATGTTAGCTGACACTAAAAGAAAACTTTCCTTATCAAAATAAATAATAATACGCTTAAGGATTATAAAAAATTGCTTATCTGAAACATTCAACTTGGCGGGAGTGACCAGCCCACGGCTATCACAGCACAAACATTTTTGACATAACTCAACGAATCCTCGCATCACAATTTAATATTCATAGGAACCGGTTTACATTCTGCGAGCAAAAGCCTCACTTCCGGATTACCTTTGCCACATCCGACCCTCCAGCGAATGTACTCGTATCGCGAATTAACCGACGACAGACCGTTGCTAGAGAGGGTAATGTTTTGTGCCTGAGTTCTGTGCGTTAGTAACTCATAATATTATTATTTATAATTATTAAGAAAGTAAGACAGTTATTAAAAACTAAGGCACTGTAAACTTAAAACTAGATAAAAAATATAAAAAATAAAATTGAATAAATTTCCCAAAAAAAGTTTGCTGAGCTCTGACATATTATCAGAAAAATGACAACATAATGTTTCTTTCGAAGGATTTGAGCCTACCTTAAATTAGGGTGAACATTATCATCATATCGATTGGGTTGTAAGGTCGACAACTGACCTTACAAAAAACATGCTTTTAAAGCACATCAAACTAAAAAGTGAAAAATAATTCTTATTATAAGCTGAAAACAATAATGAACGAAAAATACAAGTATTATTGTGAAAAAAAGCGTGGGGTGCTTTGTGCCATATTTTTCGTACCTATATCGAGCAACCCACGCTTTTTTTTCCACAATAATACTAGTATTTTTCATTCACTATTGTTTTCAGCTTATATTATAAAATATTTTTCACTTTTTGGTTTGATGTGCTTTAAAAGCGCGTTTTTTAGTTTTTTTTAACTATGTTTTTTTTTATTTAAAACTTGATCGCTAAAAACGTTTACTGATTAAATATTTTAACATGCAGACAGGCGGCCGGCTTGTATCCTCATTAGCGCCTCTTACACTGTCGGCATTAAAAACAATTAGTCCCTCAGGACAATTTTTCAAAATGATCCACATGAAAATCTGATTTTCGGAAATTTAAGGGCCACACAAATTTTTCCAGATCATTGTAAAGTCGACTGTGATCGAAGGTTTATTACCCTAAGGTTGAATGTCAGTTGCAAATTATACAACAACAAAGATTATTTTCGTTTGCAGAACGATCTGTCAGATACCGAGTATAAACCTTATTGAAATTTTCGATCTAGGAAATTGAATGAAATATAATTGGATTACACTAATAATGAATGATTTCTGTGACATTCTAGTCGTCTGAAGCTATGTCTAAAGCGTTGATAAAAAAACTGCTTGCTACGCACAAAAAGACGTTTAATCTCTTTGGTCTGAAGTATGTCACATCACAGTCGCTCTGTGGATAACAATATATATTTTTGTATAATACTCACTTTCCTTTCCATTTTTCAATCCTTATCCTTTTTACGTGATATTTATAGTTTCCCTACCTTTATTTCTTAGTAAATTAAAAACTCGACACTGGCACAAAGATTACTAGTGCCATAAGAAGAAAAAAAAAAAAAAAGGCTGCCCCCGTGACCGACATGTCACCTGTGTGAAACGGTCACTACACGGTTGTATAACACACCTACAAGCAAGATGAAAATATAAACTCATTTTGGGAAATACAGTCGATGTGTTATAAGCGGAATTAGTGTATATGAAGGGTGTAACCGTACCTGAAAAGTACTGTAATTATGAAAGATAACGAATAGTACTTAAAGAAAAAAATCCTTTACTTGCAGATTGTTTTAGAAAGCACGCTTTGTTTTATAGTATCGATGACAACATCAATAATAAGATTAAAATCTACAAAATAAACATTACCTCCACTTCTTAGCTCTAAAATTTAAAGGCTGAAGTAAAAGTATTTTTTTACTTTAAAAATGTTACCTATACCTGCCAGCTCAGACGATATCGCTATAAAAATATATATTAAAAAAACTGTTTTATATCAACCTGTTTCTCACCTCAAGTAAACTAAGCGCAGTCTTCGTAGACGTTCTACGTCATGAATAATTCGTAGCATTCTCGTAGCAAAGTGCTACGCTGCTACGCCGCGCTGACCAGACGCTTTGTTAGAGGGCAATTTTGCTTAAAATATTGTGCCTTTGGTTAGAATTACTTTTCTAAATAAAAAAACTAGTATTATAGACTCGTAACGGGCCGTTGATTTGATTTGAATATAGACTCTGTACCAAAACTGGATCGATTGACATTAGAAGGTGTAGCCACTTTACAAAAACATCGTTCTACTATGTTTTAAATAATTTGTGTATTTTTAAGCATTTATAGTGAGTTACGTTTGCTTTTAAATATCACAATAAAAGTACATAAATAGTTTTTTTTTATTACATGCGGATAAAATAAAATCTTTATCATAATATATTATGTAGCTATAGTATTTTCTTGAAAAAAAAAAATAGTAATTTACTTTGAAGCTTGTAACACAGTTTTTAACTAGCACAAGCTTCAGAGTTACAACATAAGTGAAATCATGTAAAGTAACAAGTTAATAAAAAATTCATCATCAACGGCCCGTTACGGTCCACTGCTGGACTATGAGCCTCCTCCACTTAAGTGGAGGGTTTTGCCATAATCACTACGCTTGGTAGGCGGGTTGGAGATCGCAGATTAAAAGGTTACTGTATCAGAGAGCGCTGCTGCCCGTTCCCTGTTCAATGTGTAGTCCCTAAGTCGCCTCTTACGACACCCACGGGAAGAGTAGGGGTTGGTGACAAATGTATTCTTCTTTGCCGTCACCACACGGCCAAATAAAGATTTATTATTATTTTACTCAAATTTGTGATTTTCAGAGCTACAGAATCCATCTTAACCTGCGCCTTGACCCACATCGTTTTGATTTTCTTACTCTAAAAATATATAAGATTTGATTTATTACCACGGTAAAAATTAACATCCTTATGCGAACATCTAGCTGCATGTGCTACTTACTGTACCTATTTCGGAAGCGACAAATGCAAATTATTTTACCTGCGTCGTTCCTGAATGCTAATCAACTTCCGCAGGGCCCAGAATATTATATTGTGGAACAGATTTGGTTTGCAAAATAAAGCCGAGACGAGTTTTTCATCGGATAATGGACAATAGATATTAGACGGGTAACAGGGCCGGACGTAGCTGAGCCCTTATACATTCAGCAAAGGAGATAGTAATAAATAATAATAAATATGTGGAGACGAGACGTGGAACATGACGGTAACTGCTATGGAAAGATCTATGCTTGGTATTTCACTACGGGATAAAATCCGAAACGAAGTCATCCGACAGAGGACCAAAGTGGTTGATATCGTCCAGAAATTTAGCAAGCTGAAGTGGCAGTGGGCTGGCCACGTCGCTGGTGGTGGCTGGATGACGAAAGCGGTTGATCGTGCGCTTTGGCGTACCCTTGGGGAGGCCTACGTCCAGCAGTGGACTGCAATAGGCTGATTGATTGATTGAAATATGTGGGGACATCTCACACACGGCCATCTGATCCTAAACTAAGCAAAGCTTATACTATGGGTATTAGACAACTGATATATATTGCTTAAATAGATAAATACATACTTAAATAGATAAACAACATCCAGACACAAAGCAAACACAAGTGCTCATCACAAAATGTCTACCCTTGGCGGTATTCGAACCCGCGACCCTGTGTTTCGTAGGCAGGCATACTACCAACTAAGCTACAGGACCCTCAAAGGTGCTTTTTCATGAAATTTCGTATAATAATGCAGATTAGTAAACTGTACAATTTTATAAAGTTTCATATGAAAATATGAAAATACTCCTTAGAAAACTTTATCGGTTTCAAGGCAGCCTGCCTGACTATCTCCTTTCATCAACATCAACGGCCCGTTACAGTCCACTGCTGGACTATGAGCCTCCTTCACTTAAGTGGAGGGTTTTGCCATAATTTGCCACGCTTGGCAGGCGGGTTGGAGATCGCAAATTAAAAGGTTACTGTATCAGAGAGCGCTGCTGCCCGTTCCCTGTTCAATGTGTAGTCCCTAAGTCGCCTCTTACGACACCCACGGAAAGAGTAGGGGTTGGTGACAAATGTATTCTACTCTGCCGTCACCACACGGCTCCATCTCCTTTGCCGACTGTAAATTTGACCATACGGCCGGGGCCCTCCTACGTTAAACTGCTTTTTCACTAGCCCTATTGCTGCCTCTGTCCGTGCGTCCGTTTGTCGGTCAGCAAGCTGTATCTCATGGACAAGGACGTTAAAACACGTCCTTGCTCATGGACAGTACAGTTGACATTTTCACGTGTTTGTGTTTTTGTACACATTACACAATTATTGTTTGAACGGCCAAAATCATATGTCGAAACAAAAAAATATCACCAAAACGGAATTCGTCCAATTAGGAACCAGGCGAAAAGCTAAAGCATCATACTAAAATCTCCCCCTAGCAAAATACTTATTATTATTTTCAAAAAAAAACTTGTTTAAAATCAGCCAGAGGTAATGCAAGCAGCAAAGGTGATTCCAAAACAATGCGAGATTGCACCGCTAGTGCATCCCGCATGCATTATTTGCATTGTTGTTGAAGCAAAGATTGCATTTGGACTTTGTTTGTGCAAGTCGAGAGTACTTTCACAAAGGCATTTTGTTATTGCTCCTGTAAAACTATGGCATGAAATATATAAATAGATAAATATGTGGTGATATCTCACACACGGCCATCAGATCCCAAACTAAGCAAAGCTTGAACTATGGGTATCAGAAAACTGATATAAATTACTTAAATAGTTAAACAACATCCAGACACAAAGGCAAACAAAAGTGCTCATCACACGAACGTTTACTCTGGGTGGGATTCGAACCCGCGACCCTGTCATTCGTAGGCAAGCGTACTACCAACTAAGCTACGGGGCCGTCATATATATTCCGCGCTTTTAATGTTAACTAAATAAAAGGAAGTGCCTCGTACCGATTTCCAAATTAAATTAGGACAAAAACCGAGATGAAACATCTATAGCATCCAATGATATTTTAAGAAAGATACGCCATGTTCATACTGCACGCACAACATTCCGCGATTCGCGACAGATATACTAACATTGTATATCTAAACACACGCTATAAGTGCGAAAGGAAATAGGCAAAGCGTTACAGTGAAAGAGACAGCTATTTGTAATCAGTACAGCCACGAATAGTTCGCTCCGTTATCGTTTGGAAACAAGCTGTGATTCATTAAAATTACAAATTATAGATTTATCTGTTTAAAACTTAAATATTTTTATACACTTATTTGTGATATGATATCCCTTCATCTTTTTTTATCTTTTAGTCGTAATTTTGCATTTTCTAAACACACAGGAAGGCATTTTAACTTTTTTTAGTAGGTAGTCAACACGTGCGCTCTCAATGACAGGTCACAGCTCGACTGACTGCAGTGGTCACTATTAGGACCAATTCACGGCACGCGTTTCGTGCGTTGGTGGCGTATCTACACCTCTTGTATATAATATCATTGATGGCATCTATGTCTATGGCTAAATTAATAGTCGGCAGTTCCGGCAGCCGTCCTCACCGGCAGCATAAACAACAATAACTCATATACGTTCCCACCAGGGGGCTCGAGCCTACCCTGAATTAGGCGATCAGGCCATGGTCGATCACACTGACCCAGAGTGTGGGTTGGACGGCTTCACGCACAAACTTTGAATTTTTTCGCAAGGATGTGCAAAAATATATTAATCAAATTTTCAAGGTAAAATATAACCATTATTGATTCCATTTTGTTACGTTAGCACAATAAAGAACTTTCTTATTAATAATTAGGACCTTCCATCCCACACTGTAGCAACAGCTGGAATCACAGAGAAACAAAAGACGATCGCTTCGCTCCAGAAATCTTCGGCTGGAATCTCCACAGACACGTCAAATCAATTCGGAATGTAATATTGCAGACCGGACACATTAAACTCGAGTCTAAACAATATTAGTGTGCTCATCTCCCCCTACCACCTCCCTAGGGATACCACACACGCCCCTCAATAAAGCTACACTCTCTAAGGGAGTCACCAACCTGACCGACGTGGAATCAAAAGCTTAATGTCCATGCACATGCAATGAGAGTATTAGTATTGACTAGCGGTCCGCCCGCGGCTACGCTCGCGCTATGTAAGATTTTCCCGTGGGAATAAGACTTTTCCAATAAAAAGTATCCTATGTGTTAATCCAGGTTAAAAACTATCTTTATTCTAAATTTCGTCTAAATCCGTCCAGTAGTTTAGGCGTGAAAGCGGAACAAACATCTAACCATTGAAATATATTTTCACATTTATAATATTAGTGTGATAGTGTGATGTAGTTTGGCGGTTGAGTGAGGGTGCGGTTATACTGATATGGTACGTGGTGGGGATCGAACCCACGATTCCCGGACGGGAGGCAGCGGCCCTAGCCACTAGACCACCGACGCTCTATCAATAATAACACTAATATTATAAATTTGAAAATATATTTGGATGTTTAGATGTTTGGATGTTTGTTCCGCCTTCACGCAAAAACTACTGAACGGATTTGGATAAAGGAATGGAGATCGTTTGTAACCTGATTTAATATATAGGATACAATTTCCGGGAGGAAGTCTTATTCCCACGGGAAAATCATACACAACGCGAGCGTAGCCGTGGGCGGACAGCTATGCAGAGTATATTCTATTCTATTCTAGGTTTCGTTTGTGAACACTGGTTTCGGTCCGACATTATTATACGATACAAGTATTATTGTGTTTAGTATGTAAAGTCCCTGTCATATAATCCAGCAATAATGTAAACAAGATAATTTTTTGACACTAACTTTCCAAAGACAAACAAGACTTTCATAAGTAAAAAAATTTTTGTGGCAGTTTTACAAATTATTGAATTTTTTGTCGTAAAAAGAATGTATGGTTCCTTGAAAAGTGAATATGATCAGGATTGATACTCAAACGTAAGTAATTACGGAGTAATCGTGTTTAAATTGGTTTGTTTACATTATTGCCGGATTCTATTGAAAGGGACTATAATGGGTTTCATTATCTTGTGTTGATGGACGCGATTCTTTAGGTACAGATGGACGTGATATTGTTCTGGCAATATCTATTGTTTTCGTATCCATTTTCATTTTCACCTGTAGGTACGAAAGCCCACAAAGCTTTGGTCGTAGGGATGTTCGTGCTGTATTCTTAACGTTTTTTATTACTAGGCAGGCAAAATTTTTGTAAATAAAAATACAATTTCATTTTCTACATAGTAATTAAGTATTACACAGATTAACAAAGATGCCGATGTTTATTGAAATATAAAGTTAGTAAAAAAATATGTGACAAAATAAATATGTAAGCAGGGATCTCGAAAAAAAATTTATTTTTTATTTTACCCAAGTAATAAACAATGTGTTTCTCACAAAGTAAAAGCAAATATATTCCGTCTTCAAAATAAGAGAATGTACCTATATATTATAACAGGAGTGAGAGAGGAGAGAGGTATGAGTGAGGAGTGGGAGTGTGTCGGTGAGTGCATATTCGATAGCAATGAATCCGGGCCTTATGAAGACAGGTAAGTTACCTGAAAATCTCGAGTACTATGAATGCTATCTTAGTAAAATAAATTATTATTAATTAAAGGTGTGTTCTTTACCCGACCCGGATTCTTTACTGTTGAGTGTAGTTTATTACACGCAAAAAAACTAGTGCCTCTGTGAGTTGATAGACCTCGCGAGTGTATATATATATATATATATATATATATATATATATATATTAAAATGACTGATTTATGGTTTTTTACATCTTCAACCCACATAAAACCGTTATTTTTTAAAAATTTCCAAAAACTGATTCGAAAAAAAATTCTATTAATTTATCGAACCTGCTTACAAAATTTCACGAGAATCAGTTGAGAAACGCGACCTGTAGAGTGGAACAAAGAGACAGATGGACAGATAAATATACAAAAGGGATTATGCATAAAAAATATATTAGTTTTTTTCATAGTTCATCTGAAAGTATACAAAAATAGAATACTGACAGTCAAAACAGAATCGAAATTGATCGAAAAACAAACTAGATACAACATTATTAAACAAATATATCTGTCCCTCTTTTCATCATCAACGAAAACAAAATTTTCTATGGCGGATATATGGCCCGCATGACCAATGACGTCAATGGTTATGTCGGACCTCTCTGTCTAACCATCAACTTTGAAGCCTTATGACTTTGTTTCTGAGCAAGATATTTGAAAAAATATTTTTTATGTGTTTATCTAGTACTTGAAATACTTCGATTAATGAATAAAAAAAATGTGCATATTCCCTATTTTGGCTAAGTTCAATAAACAGTGATACATAAAGAAAAAAAAGAAGGAATGACAGATTGGCAGCTTTAAATTGCTTAGGTAGCAATTTTCTTTGGCAACCTCATACTAAATATTATTGTAATACCACTTTGTTAGAATAGCGATTAGGTTCGTTGGAAAAAATAAAAAATACCTACTTATAATAATAGGTATTGCCTTTCGTATTTTATATTCGTTTATTTCGGGCAATGTGAATATTGTCGTTGTCACAGCCCTATTAAAACAAAAGGCAGGTAGTGCTCGGCGGGAGGCTTTTCATCCTTTGTGAGGGGAGCCCTGGGGAGCCTGGATGAGACTACTTTGTAAAAACGGCCAAGAGTGCATCGGGCTGGGGACCGAGGGAGGGTTTAGTAGACACGCGCCTGCGCGGTTGTTAGCTTTAGAATCTCATTTCTTTTTTTGATTTATTTATGGAGCACCAGGTAGTTGTAACAATTACATAACTAATTAAAAAATACTAAAACAATCTAGGTTATTGCACAACTCTAGGGTAGCCACATCATGCAATGCAATAAATGAATGAAAAATAAATATAAAAAAATTTTTCGACGTCAAAGCTATCAAATATCAAGGACAAAGAAAGCTTGTTCATAGTACTAGTGTGTGGAATTATGTACGCGGTCTTATTTACTAAGGTGCAACTGATGAAGCAACATTAGATTAAAAAAAAAAAAAATCAACGGCCCGTTACAATCCACTGCTGGACTATGAGCCTCCTCCACTTAAGTGAGAGGGTTTTGCCATAATTTCCACGCTTGGCAGGCGGGTTGCAGGTTACTGTATCAGAGAGCGCTGCTGCCCGTTCCCTGTTCAATGTGTAGTCCCTAAGTCGCCTCTTACGACACCAACGGGAAGAGTAGGAGTTGGTGACAAATGTATTCTACTCTGCCGTCACCACACGGCTAATTAAATATTGCACTTGCGGCTAGTTGGCACAGTAGATTATAATTAGTAATTAAGTTAGAGGTTGCAAAATTAAATCACATCACATTAATATTATAAAGGTGAAAATATATTTGGATGTTGGTTCCGCCTTCATGCTTAAAGTACTCAAAAGATGCGAATGAAATTTGTTATCGAGATAGTTTGTAACCTAGATTAACACACAGGATACTTTTTACGGGAAAAAGTCTTATTCCCACGGGAAAATCTTACAAAACGCGAGCGTAGCTGCCGGCGGACCGCTAGTATTAAATAAACTATTTTTTTTTGGTCTATAAACAGGCAAAAGAACGTTATAGTAAATGAACAAAAAATTGAATATAAATCTTCGTTTCAGGTATCAGGAAGGGCGCAACTCACGCTCCCCTCTGCTTCGACCCCTCCAGAGGTAAGCGGGGGAAAAAATACTTTTCTATGCTATCTTGATTCTGCCTATAACGTGTTGATTATACCCATTAAAATAAATCAAAATATAATTCTTGGCTCACGAGCTTGGAAAGACTCAGATCTGTACATTCTAAAATTAAAAAGAACTGTCAGTTCTCCAACTCGATGTTATTTACGTTACGGTCAAATCTTGCTATGGGTTTCGCAGAAAAAAACAACTTTACTCTCTTGTTGAATATTGATTAGTTTATACGTGATGTAGATATTCGACCGAACCGAATATATGCCACGAATCTAACTAAGGTATACTAATAAATTCCAATAAAATTGTATTTCATTCGTGACGCACAAAGATAGCACTATGCGTTTTCATACGGTTTCACAAAGCTACGAGTTACAAATTACAAGTACAATTCGATGTACATTGCGTAGACAAAGAGATTAAACGATAAAGGCTTACAGTTTAGGCGAATTGACTACGCAATGTGAATTGGCTACGCTAGTGAATTGTTGCTTCGTCGGGGCACACGTCACCATTAATGTTAACTTTAATAATGATGGAGCATGAGGTATGTATTTAGGTAAAACGCAACTTTGCATCGATCTCTATGTAAAACAATGCATTAAAAAAGAAGTTATTAAAAAAAAAAGCTTTTTTTTAATATTTCGTAATCCTGACTCAAGACATAATTATTTATTTAAAACGGAAACACGTAAAAATTGAAACTTTGTCTTCCAACGTTCAGGACTCGAGACAATGAAATTCAAATACTTTTAGATAAATCGTCATAAGCGGGTGCATTTCGCAAAGAACAAACTGACGTTTATTGCGTAGTCTCAACTATAAACCAAAATCCTTTAGTATATGAGACACGCAATGTATATTGAATTGTACACGGAATAATGTAGTAGCTTTGAGAATGAAGCTTTGTGAGTAAGTAGGGGAAAAACTGCTACGTTGCATTTTCCAACGTCAAGGACCCTTCGTTCGTTGGAGTCGTTGGAGTGTAGTGGGTACAAAAAAGACATTGGTATTTTTCGTCTCCAAAGCCAAGACCGGCTACAGCAAAGAAGGAAACAAAGATTAAATAATTATATTATTAATATTTGACAAAAAAAAGAAAAGCATTTATTTGGTATCAGAAATAACTTAAACACTTAGATTTAGATTATTAATTATTATTAATTCATAACATTGTACTTTTATTTTCTATACTTGCGTTAAATTTTTAAATACTTAAAAAGGAAGAATTAAGAAGGAACGAAGGAAGGAATTTTAAACTGGATCTAACAATATTCTCATATATTAAAATTTCATTCATTCATTCTCAAGGGCCAACCCTAAATTAGAACAATCAAATCAAAAACTATATGAAAAATACCGAACCATGTTCATATACATACATATAATTATTTATTCGTAAAAGTAAACCATTTCTCACTATATACAACAAAACAATCGGAAAAAAACAATGGATTACCATTCAAATGTGGAACGTTCGAACGGCGGCAATCAATGAAGCATCGCGCCGCCCAATCAGAATTGAGTACGGGTTACGTCGAGTGAATACTAGGTTCCGAAAACCGGGAGAAACCGGTTCTGTGAAATAAAAAAGAACCGGTTTTTTATGTCATGTAAACCGGATTTTTCGGATATCTGTTTTATTATTTGTTTTTGTGGTTTTAGGGTCAAGTAACTAATAATTGTTGTGTCTTATAAACCGGTTTTTTCGGTTCTTCCAAAAGCATTTTACTTTTTAGTTTTAATGGCATCTAATTGTATTGATGTTTCACTTACGTGAACGGTCTGTTTTTGCAGAAAGTTCGTTCTTTTTTTATTGGTGATAGTTTCTAAAATCTGCTATGATATAAAATTCTTTCTTTCATGTATTTCAGGGATTTAGATATTGTATTTTGTTACCTGAAGGTGATGTCACCCTTATGTGAACATTAACTTTTTGTCTCATAAAAAATACATGAAAAATCGTATTAAAAAAAATCAATAAATCATAGCTTTCAAAAGAATCGGGTACCCGGATCCAAGTTTATTTTAGAAACAAGAACCGGTTCTTACATGACTGGTTCTGGAAGTTCTACACTCCGAATGAATACCGATGCTTTAGCCAATGGGAAGCGGCGAGTAGATGTATTACCCAATCAAAGACTGCCACGTCACCCGCTTGAATAGAAATAGACCTTTGTGAAGTAATGGAGATGACTTTGGTTGGTGCTGAGTAAGTTGAGTGCACTTTGACTACATATTGGCACCGATTCACAAAGTCATTTTCTAATCCTAATTTTAAACTTCAACATCAACGGCCCGTTACAGTCCACTACTGGATTATGAGCCTCCTCCACTCAAGTGGAGGGTTTTGCCATAATCTCCACGCTTGGCAGGCGGGTTGGAGATCGCAGATTAAAAGGTTAATGTATCAGAGAGCGCTGCTGCCTGTTCCCTGTTCAATGTGTAGTCCCTAAGTCGCCTCCTACGACACCCACGGGAAGAGTAGGGGTAGGTGACAAATGTATTCTACTCTGCCGTCACCACACGGCAATTTTAAACTTATCAGTGAAATAAAAGGTAGTAGTTGTATTTCAACCAATCACGACAGTTTTGAAAGTTGAATTTTCCATACTAATGCCGCCGGTCTGCGCCCGCTATTATTACCACTTTCCGTCCGTTGAACTTGTGGAAAACGAGTTTTTCAATATCATGGGATGAACTGTCACTGTCACTGTCACTTAGAATCAGTAGTACCAAACTATATATGACTACTACAAAGTGTACTCCTATAGACTTTTTTAATACCATTACATATATTACCTTGTAAATTCAAAACGGTTCCCACTGGCAATAAATACAAATTAGTGCGCCTTCTCACCCCGCCGTACCCTACAGAGTACAACAGGGCTAACTATGAATTCTAATTAAGACTCCTAGTGAATATCAACACGTAACTTTCATGGGTACAAAGTTTCTAAAACAAATGTTAAAACATTTTTTAATTAATTTGAGATGCTAGAAAATAGTGTTACATTTTGGTAGATTTTTGCAAGGAGATTTGATGATTGCTTATGAATAACATCATCTTTAAATATACTAGTAAATATGTGGGACATCTCACACACGGTCATCTGATCCCAAACTAAGCGAAGCTTGCACTATGGGTATTAGACAACTGATAAACATTACATAAAAAGATAAATTAAATATATTTTGTAAGCTTGCACTATGGGTATTAGTCAACTGATAAACATTACATAAAAAGATAAATTAAATATATTTTGTAAGCTTGCACTATGGGTATTAGACAACTGATAAACATTACATAAAAAGATAAATTAAATATATTTTTATACAACATCCAGACACAAGGTAAACACAAGTGCTCATAACATGAATGTTTGCCCTGGGCCGGATTCGAACCCGCGACCCTGTGCTTCGCAGGCAGGCGTACTACCGACTAGGATACAGGGTCGTCAATAAAAATAAAAATAAAAGATTTTCTTCCGAAGCCATGGAGCCACCACGCCCTGTTTGAACTCCCCCCACTCCCTCTATTTGCTCGTCCCCGGGGCAGTCATAACTTCGTGCTAGTTTGTTTGCCCGCTTTAGGGAAAAGGTACCATTCGTAACGGCGTAATTTATTACTCTAAACGTGATTCAGCCCCGCTAAATCTGTAAAGTTTGAAGAGACCGAATCCCACTGAAAAACTAATCTCGCTATTTTAGAATAGAATAGAATATAATATACTTTATTGCACACAAGGATATAGCTTGAAAGTACAGAAGATAGATAAAAGGGTGTACAGATAGGCGGCCTTATTGCTAAGGTAGCAATTTCTTCCAGGCAACCTTAGGGTACAAGAAAACTTCATTGGAATTGTGGGACGGCGCACACAAGAAAAACAGAATAGGATAAGCTATTTAATACTTCAAAGTTACTAAACATACTACTTATGCTACTACTTTAATTTAATTACTGAAGGTAAACATTGGCCTCGATTCGGGATGTCATGCTCTAATTATAATTTTTAAATCCAGCTATCTTTTTCGTTTTTATGACAAATGAAAGAGAGGTGATGAACGAATGATATTAATTTGAATGAATGATAACCTAAAATAAGGGCATAGCTGTCAGTTTAAGAGATTTATAAGTCGCATGTTTTAAGTGCTCTCTAAAATTGGTTCAAACTCGATGTTTGATAGATCTAATATTAGAATGGCCATCCCCTGTCCCTTTTCAATCTTTAAAAGGTAAAAAGGACAGATTAACTTAAATTAAAGATAGAGCGTGACAGTGTGAATCGGGGCCATTGTGGCGTTGTACCCACAGTACAAGCTTTGCTTAGTTTGGGATCAGATGGCCGTGTGCGAGATGTCCTCACATACCTATTTATTTTTAACTTACAATCATTATAAGTACTATATCGATTTGATATGGTCATGGAGTCGGGAAGTGGATAGTGGAACTCTTCTATGTCTTTAGCAGGTTTCGGCATTTGGTACCTAAGGAAAACGAAACTCTTATAAGAGCCCAGTAGGTTACTGGGCCAGCGTGGTCGATTGAAGCTCGAGGCTCTAGGGAGGGACGCATATGAACTGTTGATGAAGAATGCAATCTACTCAAAGCATGTACTGGAAATGAGAAAAAAAAAGAGAATAAATAATGATTACACATTTTAAAACTGGTTTAGCTACTCGACCATTGGCCGAGATTTTTATGGTCGAGTAGCCACCTAACCTGTTTAATTGCGATGTGTAAAATCGCGAGATTCAAAAATATTTTCAATACACCTTGCTCGAAAATTGAACTCACGATGGCAGTAAACTGAGCGGTAAATACGTTTTACCGCACTAGTGCGATTTTTTTAAATTCCTACGTTCTTCATAATATTATTATTCAACCAGGCTCATTTTGAAAATTAGAAAATATTTAAATCGATTCATACAAAGAGAAAAATATTTAATATTTTTTATTTCAATTATTGTATCAAAAATATTATCAGCCAATATTTTTTTTTTAAATATAAAAAATAAAATTATCTCGATAACAAAGAATCAATTCGTAGAGGCTAATGTCCTCCAGAGACTTTTCTCCGTAATTATGCTTATGAATAAAAAAGATACGTTATTATCTTTTTGTAGTTGGCGCCAAGTTTTTAAAATTTTCATTTAATTGTTTTACATTAAACTCAAACTGCACGCGATATAATAAAGGTTAGTTTTTACAATTTTTACATCATCAATTTTACCTGTAGTATCATCTGGGGGCACGGCAGTGCCCCCGCCAAGTCGAGTAAAAAAGCGGCACAGCCGTACCATCCTTTTCTCGAAGCAGTTCGGGCCATTTTCGACCCCCTATAACTTCACTTGCCAGGTTTGTATTTATAAATTTGCACTTATATTTATTTAAAACATAAGAGATTTTTAATATTGATCTGGTCACTATAAGATGTTGTTAGGTGAGCTAATTACGTAATAACTTAAGACAGAAGGGCTCTTAAGTAGGGACTGAATAAATTAACCGACTTGGTATTACATGGATCTCACAACTTTTTACGGTAGACTAAGTTACGTGCGAGACTTGGCTTTTTTACAAGTTATGTTTTTGATGGCATAGCTTTTATCATACCTTTCTTAACAATTTCAATTTAATTTATACTATCAGTTTTTCACAGGTGTATTGAAAAACGTCGTACAACACACGGATCTTAGGTTTTATAACAAATTCATGACATTACAAACCCTCGCATACGGCTCGGGCTTACAAAAGTCACCTCGTTTATAATTTGCCACCTACGAGCCTTGTATCGTAATGTAAATAATGATAAACTTAAAAACGCACAATACATATGTTCCAATAACTGTATATACCTATAATTATAGTAGGTATCTATATTGTAAAATTATTCAGATTTTCCATACACTGTGTCACTGTGTATAAGCCGTGTGGTGACGGCAGAGTAGAATACATTTGTCACCAACCCCTACTCTTCCCGTGGGTGTCGTAAGAGGCGACTTAGGGACTACACATTGAACAGGGAACGGGCAGCAGCGCTCTCTGATACAGTAACCTTTTAATCTGCGATCTCCAACCCGCCTGCCAAGCGTGGAGATTATAGCAAAACCAAACACTTAAGTGGAGGAGGCTCATAGTCTAGCAGTGGACTGTTGGGCCATTGATGATTGACTTTTTCAATGATTATGCGTTTCTGATGCATAGTCACCCGTGAAGTTTTTTTGGCGTCTTGTTAGTGAACTAGCAAAAAAAACTTGATAAATAAATATAATGTGGAGAAACATCTCACACTTTTTTCAAGTCACAAAGAGCAAAAAAATAATCAAATTATAAATGAGAATATTGCATGCGGTCAATTTCATCGTGTCCAAAACTCCAAACTTAAGATCAAACAATTTTAACTCTACTGATTCAAATCAAATCAACCCATTCATTTTCCTGTTTGGCGTCTCATGACGTCTTGGCAAAATTAATACCATTTTATTTTAACGACTTTGTATGGGGTTTAGTACGTTGGTCGAAGTAAAGATTTTTTTAACTAACCCTAATTGTTTCTACCAAAAATCAATCGGTGACTATCAATCCCAGTATGTGCTCCATTATTGCTCACTAGCAAACTTCGAGTCCTAGAGAAATTTTAATAAGCTTTATTTACACCCAGATCTGCAGACCAAAATAATCTTGTAAAGCAGAAAATGAAAATTCTTTTCATGTCGAAATGTTGTTGCACTCCGAGCATTTAAGTAACATTTCGTCGACATTTTACAGAGCTCGGTGGCATAATAGTTATGAGTTAAAATTAAGCACGATTACCCGTGTTGTAAGTGGTACATTTTTTCAAAGTAGTATAAAATATAGTTTTCGCAGTGTTATCCTCAACACGCTTAGCTCCCTCCGCATCGTGCGCAGTTCGCCCTGTAATATTTCTGACTGAATCATGAAACTGGCAAATTTATTGATCTGATGTGCAGATAAACCATTCCAGGTGAAGAGCTCTAGAACCAATTTGGGACAGAACAGCTTGCTGCCTAGAATATGTCGCGAACATAACGAGCTTTTCCACTCCCCATCCATTGACATTTTTAATTTATCACTCTATAAATTTAAGAAATCACTGTTTACCTTTAAATTAGAGTCTTAAACACACTCAGTTATCTTATTTTAAATTATTGTTACTAGATCTCACCCGAGAAAGTTAATTTGTTATAGAATAAACAAGCTGTGTTTGCCTGTAATTGGGTCTACATCTCGTAAATTTTAAGAGCACGCATATGTATACTATTCAGGATGTGCACCTGTTGGCAAACCTATTAAATAAATAAATAGAATTTCTATTACAACCACTCACAACACGGGTAATCGTGCTTAATTTTAACTTGGCTGCCGAAGAATGAAATGAAATACACAGTAACTACTACTTAGTAACTTAAAAAGGATGGTAAATTAAAAAAAAGAAAGGTAAAACGCCCATTGACTCTTAACATTTAATTTAGAAATAAAAATATACTAATAATAATGATTTAAAATATACTAATTTAAATAATAACAATTACTCCATAATTAAACAACTTACACTTTTCTTCGCATGATTGAGTCACCCATAATCATCCTCTTTTTAAAATTTTATGATAACAGTGCGGCAAAAATTGTTGGAGGTATATCGCCTCGTCGTATTCTTTTGAGCTCTTCATTAGTTTCTTCATCGTCAGCGACGTTAAATGGTCCACCAGGAAGTACCTCGTTTGTTCCTTTGTAGTTCTGGTTCTGCAATATCTTCACTATCGTCAACGTCACGAAGTCGCCCACATTTCTGTTTTTGCAATACATCTTCAATAACTTTCGTATTTTCTTCTTGGAGTGTTCTGCGCTTGCGACTTGATCCAAGTATAGAAGCAAGAATGGCAGCATCGTCTTCAGGTGCATTTTCTGTTTGTTGGTTTGGTTTGGTCTGACCGACTCCTTCTTCAACATTATAATAATATGCTAAACCAACGCCAATTATCAAAATAAATATCACAAAAATACAAATAGCAAACAAACAAATATTTATCTTCGACATTTCTTTGGTTTTCGTAGTAAGGTGTTGTTTGGGGAGTTTTTTTTTTAATGTGAGATCATCATTACGCGATCTTGTATAAATAGGAATGCTCGTAGACAATCTACTTGTAATATCTATGTAGGTAGATGTAGGTATTCAAAAATTATGTTAATGTGCCTATAGAGAAGTCGAGTAAAGATAAAGGTGTTTCCTATTTGATTTCGTATGTTTTTGTATGCCCATGTTCATCTGTTTGTTTGTTTTCCTTTACAGGTCGCGTTTCTCAACCGATTCTCGTGAAATTTTGTGAGCAGGTTCGATAAATATATAGTTGTTTTTTTGTCGAAACAATTTTTCGAAATTTTTCAAAATGTAGGAGTTGGCTCAAAAAGAACATTTACTAAAACCACGTTGGTCTTTGCTGGAAAGATTGTGGAATAACTTGCCTATCGAACGGTACAAATATTGTAAATTACAATTTTAGTAGAATAAATTCTACGTAATTCAAAATAGAAAATCTTCCTAGGCAATGTAGGTATGCAGTCGGTGTTTTTTTTTAATTTCTTTATGTTTTAGTAGCAGGTTTTTTAGTTTATTTATTACACAAATACATAATAAAACTTGTTTTGAAACTAGAATTTTGTAGATGATATATTTACGAGACTTGACCGTTGACTTCAGCCTTAGATTCCATTATACACCGTGAAATTTAACTGGTTGTGGAGTGTTCAGTCCATTAAACTGAACAACTTTCCCCAAGGAACATGGGCTGGCAATTGAAAAAAAAATTGAGTCTCCCATAATAAATCGATCAGCTGGGCGCACGGTTTTGTATGAACGGGCCTTCTTTAACGAAAAACAACCAGTTAAATTTCACGGTGTATACGTAGTATTTACCACTCGTTAGTTTAAAAAAAATACCCGATCAGCTGATCAGTTTGTATGAAGACTTGTTTTTTGAGATTTTGTGGAACTTCTGGAACAAAAGTTGTTCAAAATAAAGCAGAAAATGAAAAATTTTATCGATTTTTTTATTTGTTGTTTTGTCGTTTTGTTTTGTTGTTGTTTTGAGTTTTGTTTTTGATTGTTTTTCATTTTCTGCTTTATAATTATTAGATATTTCGTTAACAGACGTTATCTGTAACAATAATAATCTAAAAGTTGTTCAGTTTCACGGTTGAGCTGCACTCGACAGGTTTCGCGTTATTTTGCTAACACGTTGTGTCTAGAGACAAAAGTCGCTAGTGCGCGCGCGCATAGCGTTACACCGGCTGCGCACCATTGTGACGCTACTGACGCAGTTTTGATGCTATAATGAGGGATTTTCTGAAACTCTTAAAAAATAAAAATAATAGTTCTAATTAAGACGATAGATGGCGCCAGGTGTACTTCGTGAATTCTTTTTTTTAATCCTTTTATGGCCCTTGGTGACTCGATGGATTTCTTCATCCACGAATCGTCAACGCCATCTACCGAAGTTTTATGAATTTTTTTTTTTAATTGGCTGTCGGAAAATCCCCCATTGGACCGCATTTTGTTGTATAAAAACAATACCTATAAAATACAGTACATCTAAAGTACACCTAGAATGCAGACAGAGTTCAGTATTTTTTACATACCGACTGCGAACGGACTGCCTTTTTGCAGCTAATGCAGCTCGTCTGTATAAACTCAATAAATAATGATTTATTATAATTTTTTGTTGCAAATACTCGTTAGGCTGGATTTAAAAAACTAAAATAGAAACTAGATTCGACCGGTGACCTTAGAAATTTAATGATTTGTTTTGATAATATCATAATCTTTTGCTCACGTTGTTAACGATTGAGATTAAGCTTGATTGAGACAAGCTTTTAGTAATTTCATCTGTCCCGGCGTCCGTCTGTCTGTTATCAAGTCTTGCTACTCAATATTCACCTACGAGACTTCCCGGTTGTAGATAAATTCTCAAAATAATGGCATCCCCCATTACATAGTACATCGATCAGCTGGCCGCGCGGTTTTCTATGAACGTGCCATTTTTTTTTCCGTTTTACAGCCCATGTTCCTTTTAATGGACGGAAATCATTAATTAAATTTCTTGGTGTATATGTCGTGGCCATATCGTAGAATTGACCACATCATGAAATTTTAGATCATTTCATGAAATAGTCACATTTCATGATGTGGGCAACTAAATTTGACCAGATCATTAAATCGTGAACATTTCACGATTTTCTCGTCCACGATAGGCCATATCGTGAAAATAGGGCGTCCATGAAATATTTCATAAGAATCTAAATTATGTTTGGTACTTATTGTTCTCTAAGTCCGACACACATTTTCAGAGTACTTTTTCATCATAAACTCGTTTTTTCTTCCTCAATTTATTATCGAACTATTCACTTTTTCACTGCGAGAAATAACGCGGCCGCCATGTTGGTACATAAACAAAGCGCTTCCAGCGCCTCTATCGGCAATTAATGTAATAATTTTACGTTATGATATAATCTTGACCATTTCATGAAGTAGCTGCGTTTTTAGTTGAACATATCAACAAACGATTTCTTATCATTGATCTGGCCAAGGCACATCATGATGTGACCAATGGCTGTGCCAATGGACAGTGATCGAAAATTTCATGATGTGGTCAATTCTACGATATGGCCACGACATATATAAATCAGGTGACACTGTCAAGCAAAAATGTCTTTGTGCGACTTCCCCAGTTTGGTTAGGACATTGCAGGCTGAATCACCTGATTGTTCGAAAGGAAAGATGATTCCGTGCTTCGGAAGGCACGTTATGCCGTTGGTCCCGGCTACTATCTAGTCGTTACATGAGCCAAGTCAGTGGCCTTTGGCGGCTCTATAACACTGACACCAGGGTTTGCAAGGTCGGTTGTCGACCTTACAAGTCAACCCACACGATGATGATGATGATCAGGTGACAATGCAATAATATTAAAACATGGAGCTATGATAAGTAAGCCGGAATGTGGCCATGGGAAGTCCTCAACGGTTAGTAGATTAACCTCGATACTTTGCATACAACGTGTTAGTAACTTGGAGTGAAAGTGTGGTGCCGTTCCCCAAACGATGGATCATTTGATGTCGTGCCCTGCATGCCCAAGTAGCTGCATGCGGAGGATAATTTACGCTACTGACAGCGCAATCCTTGTGGCCTATTTTTGGGCTGAGACAGTCTAGGTTTGCCAACGACTCGAAAAGAAAAAGAAGAATACAAAACCTCTTGGGTGGTATGTATGTATGTATGTATGTCTAATGGGGGACGCCTGCGACGGAGCGCAGACGGGTGATTTGCTCTGTTAATAGAACTATTTCACCCCTAATTCCCAGCTCGGTTGTCACCCTTCGGACTTACGGTGCATCGGACAATTCTCCTCAATTCCCTCGCTCTCCCTGGGCGAGTTCTGCCCCCACACGTCTCCTCTCCCGCCACTCCAGGTAAGCGGGTGGTAACTCAGCCCATGAAACTGAACAACTTTCTTTTGGAACATTTCCGAAATAGCAAATAAGAATTTTGCTTTTCATAAAAATTGACTCGGTTAGCTGATGAGATCATGTGAGGAAGTAAAAAATAGTGTTTTCACTCATTCCATGTGGTCGTAAGATCAGCCCATGGGACTGAGAAACTTTTGTTCCTCATCTTTGTTTTTTTTTTACTATTCATAACTAACTTATGGGATTTTTTCAGTTTTGATAAAAATAAATGTTCATTTTTATGGACTGACCAACCATTCCAGAGGTTTTGCGTCGTATCATTGAGGAACTCAATTCGCATCATCGTCGTAACATAATCCTCTTAAGGCAGTCTCAGTCGTGTAATAAATAATAAAAATAAGTACTTGGCCGATCAGAGTCAGTAGGTAGACAAAAACAAATTAGTTTTCTGCTTCGGAAGGCACGTTTGGCCATTGAAATCTTACAGAAGATGGTCCGTAAACCTCATCATGCAGCATCATCATCATCATCATCATTTCAGTCGAAAGACGTCGACTGCTGGACAAAGGCCTCCTCAAAGGATCTCCATAATACAAAAACTGGTCCTACGCTCTTTGCATCCAGCGGCTTCCCGCGACCTTCACCAGATCGTCGTCGGTCCACTTCGTGAAGTCACCTGCTCACGCTGCGTCTTCCGTTGCCAGGCCTCCATTGGGGAACTATTCTGCCGAAGGACGCTTCAGGTCACGTGTAAGGAAACTAGTTTTGTCGAGCGCTTGTAAACCCCTTGCAAGTATATAAAAATCTCATATACGTCCCCACCGAGGGGCTCGAGCCTACGCTGGCCCAGTGCGAGTTGGCTGACTTCACACACAACCTTTGAATTTCTTCGCAGGAGTGTGTAGGTTTCATCACGATGTTTTCCTTCTCCGTAAGAGCGTCGAATAAACGTACATATGAATTCGAAATTTGAAAACACATTGCAAGTACTTTATGTGAATTATAATGTTGGTTGACCGCATCAAAACAAGCGAAGATTTATCCGTTTTCTTGCTGCTACAACTAGCGTCATCTATCACAATATCGCCGTAATTTAATAATGATCTATCCGCGATTCGGTTACAAAATCACAGGGTCAACTTACTCGCAAACTAATAAATGTATTAGTTCACTGTATTTCACTGAGAGTGCGCCACTTATATTTTTAACTTCTGGATACAAATAAAAAAACTATTTTATTATTGAACGATACGTGATTTATACTCACATTATTATTTATTTAATTTAATAAAAACGGAAACACTCACGTAAAAAAGACGAAGAATAATAATTAATAATAATATAATATTGGTGTATTTAATAGTCAGTTTCAAAGGTTAGCCATTTCGCCAGACGTAGTGAGATTAAATCTAAAATGTGCTATATTTCTAGCTATTAAATCTAGCTCTCGGTAATTTTAGATATTAATCATTCTCAAACAATTGCTCTGTTAAAATGTCAAGAAAAACGTTACACCAATCGAATCAACTGGTAATTGTAAATACATTTTTGTGACAGCAGTAAGAGTAACGAAATTTCTAGAAAGTACACCTGGAATCGTAGATTATAAAGACTTTTACCACGACTAATATCATCAAAAAAGAATATAAAAATGGAGAGAAGAAACCTATCCTCACTGATCCGACAATTTAAATAAGAGAAATGGTTCATCAACGGCCCGTTACAGTCCACTGCTGGACTATGAGCCTCCTCCACTTAAATGGAGGGATTTGCCATAATCTCCACGCTTGGCAGGCGGGTTGGAGATCGCAGGTTAAAAGGTTACTGTATCAGAGAGCGCTGCTGCCCGTTCCCTGTTCAATGTGTAGTCCCTAAGTCGCCTCTTACGACACCCACGGGAAGAGTAAGGGTTGGTGACAAATGTATTCTACTCTGCCGTCACCACACGGCTAAATAAGAAGGAGAAATGGTTGCAGTACTTAAACCACGCATACAGCTGCCGTACGCCCAACTGCAACCTTGATTACTGCAAGAAAATGAAGAGAGTTCTCTACCACACGAAGCACTGCAACCAGAGGACAGGAACCTGTTGGATGTGCAATCAGCTGCTGGAGATATGTTGCTATCATGCAAGGAGATGGAGAGTAACTTATGAAGATTTGTTGCTATCATGCAAGGAGATAGAGTAACTTATGAAAGATTTTTCCAGTGTTAGCTCAAACAAGGTATCCAAGATATTTTTGAATGAATTGATTTTAAACTAATTGACTCTTAGGAATAACGTGATTACATAACTTTTACTTTTTAAGAATGATACAATTATAAATCTATCATTATAATCATTGGTTGTTGTTATTTAAAGCATTGTTCCCCTAATTCCTTTCGAAATAAATGATAGCTTACCTTGGTAGACATGTAACAATATACTTATTTTGTTTTTATCAGTAATACCAGATAATGTTTACTAAAAAAAGTCAAAATAATTTGATTTTTACAAAGAAGGTACTGAAGCGCCCTGGGTCCCGTTTCACGAAGCAACAATTTACAAGTAACAAATTACAATTTGATGTTCATTGCGTAGCCAATTCGCTTAAACTGTTAGCTCTTACCATTTTATCTCATTGACTACGCAATGTACGTCGAATTGTACTTGTAAATTGTAACTTGCAGCCTCGTGAAACCCCTTCCCCCCCGCCCCCTGGGGGGGCGTTAATGCTCCTTGTGGTGAGCGTACGGGTCTTATACCCTGTGTCGACACTTCTTAAAATTAAATGTTAAATAGATATTTAGAGATAAATCCGTTTATTCCGCTTGAAAGCTAATTTTAGACTGATCACAAAGAACATATAAAAGAGCGCGTTCGAAACATCTGAAGGCCTTTCAAAAATATACCGATAGCCAGTAACACAGAATATTGTAAGCAAAAAGGTCCGAACGCGACATTCCACCGCCGCGAATAAAATTTATTCGTACAATTAACTTGCACGAAGAAAGCTTTACAAGTTCATACCTAATCTCCTACTTAGGGGGGTAAAATAAGGATGTCGTTGTTCCTGACAACGTAATGATTTCACCATAGGTCACTCCTGTCAAGGCAAAGTTCAAAGTGAATAATCATCTAAGTGAGAACAAATAAAAACAAAACAAAAAGTCAATGCACCCAACTAAACCGAAATTTAAATTTTCTAAATTTAGAAAAACCCTAAGCTTGTACTTAAATAACATCATCATACAAAATTAGTCTTCTCGTCAAATCATAAAGAAAATTAATCGATCACTAACCAATTGCGTATTCCAAAAGGTTAAGGACAAATCAATAAATTTAAAATAATTGATTGTACGTGGACAGACTTTAATTACAGACCCATTTCATAAAACACTTTATTTTAAAGATATATAAGTCGCCACGCCGGAAAGACTCCCACAACTTGCTGAAACGAGGATTGAGTTGTTCGGCAGCAAACCGAACTTCCAAGCTTATAGAACGTTATAGGAATCACTCTCTCCCCGCCGCCAACAGAAGTGGTGACATCTTCCGAATCGACATCGAATAATCATCTATGGGTCTTCAGTCGAAGCAGTCGGTTCACGTACCAATATCCAAAGAAAGAAAACTTTTAAAAAACGTAAATACATATAAACACATAGGACGAGAAAATTATTGCAATGGACTATAACAATCCCTGAATCCATGAAAGTTATCACAATGGACTATATTAACTAACCTCTCCATAATCATCAACCTGTATTTAATCAAACTCGACAATCACTACCCAAGTTTTTTTTGTAATCATTATCAACATGTAAGCGCCATAACTGAGATGAAGATCGGTATCGTTATTCCTTCATTTAGACCTATCCTTACCTTCCAGGAAGTGTACATGTGTGTGTGTGTGTTGGTTGACCGTTTAGTTGTAAAGCCACACCCGCAGGCACGTACGTCCGATAAACGGGCTGTATGACCCTAACATAACATACCTATGCCAGCTAATTATATTTTTCCACACTTTCCCCTAACTATTACAGATCTAAACATCACTCGATAAGCTGTGAACGCTTCTATGAAAAACGGTTTGACATCGTAAGATTGCAAACTAACGAGAAATAATACGTTAAATTGTAAGTGGTTGGTTTCAGTTCACAATTTTCCGTAAGTTTATAATATCGCGAGTAAGATTATAAACTAACGGCGTTCACAATCTTACGGTAACATCTAACTGTTGTACAGTTTTGTGGGACTTTGCCTAATATTTAAGGAATACTGTAGATGAATTAATAAATAAATAATAAATAAAATAAAATAAAAGAAATAAGTGCCATATTAAAAATCTATCCAATAATATCCCTAATTAGTAACTGAAATTGTATTTGTCTCCGTGAACTGAAATATCAAAATTTTATGAAAATTGCGTCTCATAAGTATAACTCAAAATACATCGACGTTGCTTTAGATTTTTTTTTTATCAAGTAAAATGTTTAATTTTGTGTTTCTATAAAAAAAAGTCACAAGATTAATAGTATCTGTAATATATATTTTTTTCCGAATTTAAATATAATGATTTCTATGAAAACAATTCGATCTAGAAACGCGGAAAAGGGGCCCTTCAAATTCCTTACCAGTGAGTACATTATTATTAGGATGTTCCTTCTATTAGAGTATGATCTCATTCGATAAAAACATAATATAGGTAGGTATAATGAATGAATCTTTCCTCGATTGTCGTTCGATTGTAAAAACTAATACTTGTATTGTTTGCCTGTTTGGAAAATGCGCTATGCAACTTTATTCGTTTTGTTTTGCTTTAGTTTTTTTTATAAGAAACAAAATTTTGGCTAACCTACAATGTTAGAGTGAACAGGCACCTTCTGGGCGAACTCGTTCCATCATCGACCGCATCTCGTCCCTCACAGACCTGATTGTGGTCAAGAGTAAGCCCATCAACTAATAAAAAAAAAAAAGAATTTAAGTATTTTCACAAACTTTTTTTTATTAAACTTACTCTCTGTTCGCGGCAAAGCGCCACAAGAAAGTGTTTTTATTCCTGAAATGGTGGTATTATATTATTTTTAAGTATATACGAGTATTGAACAGCCATTAGAGTACAATATATAAAAGGGAGGCTAAAAGAGCCATTAGAACTTTTATATTTTTGCACGCTTGCATGCAGGCTGGATACATCTTGGACAATATTAATTTTAAGACCTTCGTTACTTACGTGATTTATTATTTGTTATTATTATTATTACAATTTTGCAAACATAGGTTAAACATAATGAGATAAAGTATATCGAATGGAATAAATAGTTTATTAAATTTTGGATATTCACTACGCAATGCCGGACTCTAATATAATAATATATAACTAGCGGTCCACTCGCGGCTACGCTCGCGTTGTGTTAGATTTTCCTGTGGGAATAAAAGTTTTTCCCGTAAAAAGTATCCTATGAGTTATTCCAGGGTACAAACTATCCCTATTCCAAATTTCGTTTCAATCCGTTCAGTAGTTTTTGCGTGAAAGAGTAACAAACACATCCATATATCCATACCTATACCTATTTACTTACAAACTTTCGCGCTTATAATATTAGTAAGGATAGTCATTATTATAATTCAAAACTTGAAAACCAAGATCTATACCTACCTAACCAATGTGTGTTGCCTACACTCATTTATGGTGCCGAGACATGGATACTCACAAAGGAGACTGCGTACAAAATGAAAGTGGCATCAAGACCGTATCCGTAATGCCGAAATTCGACGTCGTAGTAGAAGATGTACCCACATCGCGGCTAACTATAACGCGGATAACTAAGCTTAGGTGGAGGTGGCCTCTATTATCAGTACCAGGACTCTTGGCGAGATGGATAGATGGAAGATAGACTAAAGCAATAACCGAATGACGACCAAGAACAGGCAAGCGCTCGGTAGGCAGACTACCTGTCCGATGATCAGATGACATTGTTATCACTGCGGACAAACATGGCTCAGAAAAACACAGGTACGGTGTGAATGAGGCCTTTCCTCAGCAATGGGCATGGAGTACATAGATCCTGATATAATAGTTCCATCTTCAAACATGCCGGCACCACGGTAAGTTCTAGATAGGAATCTAGAACTTATAGTTTTCCCGATTCCCCTACCATTAGCGATTTAACAGTAATCAGAAAAGACGATTTACAGCAATACAATGGATTTATTTTGATCGAATTAAATGGTACAAAATACATAACATTTTTCTTGTTTTAGTCTGTTTCTATAGATATTTACTAGATGTATATTTCAGGAAAATTTACAAAGTGGCGACACATTGGATGAATGTATATACCTACTATATGTACTAGAGTAGATGTGACATTAACAAAGTTTTTTTTTTCTAACCATATCGAAGAAATTTTATTATGAGAAAAAATATCTGTGTTGCTTGCGACGATTTTTGTCCATCAAGAAATATGTTTAGAACAAATATATTCGGATTAGAAAAGTTCGACTTGCGTTCGACAAGGATTCAGACAGGGAAAACATCTCATTGGAAATCAATAGGATATTGTAATATTATGTATCGGTAATTATCAAGTCTAGTCTAAATGATTTGGTATTTAGAGTGGTTCCAGCCGACAAATCAAAGTTCATCTCCTGAATTCATGTCTTTCAGCTGAAATAACTGGGTTTTGGTCGGTCTTTGACTTAACAACACCCTTAAAATTGTACAAAAAAAGGTTACTATAAGATATCAGATTACTTAGATGACAGATAGAGTAGCAGGCTTTTCAATATTTAGTAAATGACAATATTTTATAAAAAATGAAACGCAAAAGATGCGTCGACTGTAAAGTTGCTTCGGTGAGCTCTTCTCCACAGATTCCGCCATTGTGTTAGTGAACGTTTATGACGAATATAAGTGATGTTAAATCATACTATGGATAGTAAAATATTTGACTTTGAAGCGGAGATGATGAAAACCTTGAACGGTTGACGCATTTTCCAGAGCTAGTAGAGTCATAAACTGCTAAAAAATGCTAAAGATAAAACATACTTAAGTGGTAGGAGAATCTGCAAGGGGAAAATATAGAGATTCTTTCATGGGAATTGTATTTGTCGTTCTTACAGGTTGAAGCACTGCACCAACGCGAAAAAGATCCGGAATTCTTGTTTTAGTTTGCTTCAAGTTTTCGTATACTCAGACTTAAGATCAGCTCATCAATATCTATAGAGCAGAGAGTCATCGAGAGTATAGGCAGAGGCATTTTACAGATGGTATAAAATACTAGCGTGTATAGGTCCGAAGAGACGCTATTCTTTTAGTATGCCTCACGCACAGAGCAAGGAACTCGGAGGCCCTCGGAATGATTCTTTGCTGTGGTCTCACGGTTTCGTATACTCAAATGTATACAGTTTATGAATCTCAAGAAGACAGGCGTGTCATCGAGAGTGCAGGTGTTTGGAGCAGCAGTGTATGCTGCAGTGCCGTTGGCAGCACCAGCAATGTGTGCAGTTGCAGTGATGTTTGCAGCAGCCCGAGTGGTAGTAGCCGGTTGAGCTGCAACATGTGTAGTCACCAATCCTTCTGGACCTGAACAAAATCAATTAGCTAAAATCAACCTGAGTTATAGGTTCTCTCACGTAACAAGAACGCAGGAAGAAGTGGAGGGGATATGTTTGAAATGTGTACAGCCAGCGGCTTGAGACAACGTATGAAAGTAATTTACTTCTGAAGCACGGCGAAGAAATTAAAAGGTTTGAAACCTGCGCTGGGTCAGCGTGGTCGACTAAGATCTGAGGACTCTAAATTTAGGGTATAGTCGAGCCACTTGCTAGTGGGGATATTTATGAGCTGGTAATGATTGAATTCAACCAACCCTCACCAGACTAGCGTAGACAATTAAGGCCTGACCACCCTAATTCAGGGTAGACTTGCGTCCCTTCGTGGGAACGTACTATATCCTATATAAGGTTGCCTGGAAAAAATTGCTACTTTAGCAATAAGGCCACCCATCTGTACACTATTATTTGAACTGTATTTTTCTGTATATTCCTTGCGTGCAATAAAGTATATGCTATTCACGTACCGTTCTTCGCAATTCACGACACTCCTTCGAACCTGACCCTGGGTCCGCTGGTGCGTCACTGTGGCTTCAGGGAGTTCGAAACGAACAACTTTTGAAGGAGCACTTCTAACTCTTTTCTTTTTCTTGCTTGGAGTGTTGCATTTTTCAACCACTTCTGAGTACTTGTTCTTGTTTAACGGCATGCTTCTAAAAATTGTTTCAACTTATTTGTTCATATTCGGTGAGTTTTGTTACATTTGTGGCTTTTATTTAAGAGTAAGACTTTGAAGTTAATAGCTTGGCATGATTGCATTTTTTATTTATCTTTTTATATATTTACTGATAAATAATCTGATCTCTTGACATTTAGTTTTTTTAGCTGGATCGTGTGTTAAAAAATTTTTGTCTTTGGCTGGATCGTAGTTTTACTTCCTCTATGGCTGGATCATTCTTTCAAACAGGTGTCTGTTGTCATATCAACGCTCAACGACAGATAGAAAAAATATGTGAGACAGTGTGAGACCAAAGAATTACCTATACCTCAGAGGAAATAAAAGACGATCGCTTCGAGGCGACGCGCGTCAGAAATCTTTGATCTATACTTCGTTGTGTGAGACGTCGAGACCGTATCACATTTTTAACCTGACTATCCTATGAAATCCTATTTAAATAATTGAGTTACTCCTTTTCATTAAACGCGTTTCCCTACCTTTTTAAATATGTTACTACTTGACACTGGCACAAAGCTCAACTAGTGCCATAACAAAAAAAAAGATATAGCCAAAGAGTGCGCAATTTCTTTGGATATATCAGCACAGAGGGATATGCTCAGAGGAATATAATATAATTTGATACCTCGTAAGGTGTTGCAAATTCCCCTTCATAACATTTGTGAATTTGACAAATAAAAAACAATTTGTGCAAAAAAAAAACTAAATAAAATGTTAGTTTATACTTAAGATTAGGTGTTAGTTTTTATAAATGATGTAGTGCCTATTATGGAGATGATTCAACAATTAGCATATTCTGTGCCTCAAGTTCCTAATTTCAGAATAATAATGACGGACTTACATACAATCTTTAAACTCCTTCCTAATTATTATTATTCATTATTTCGCGTCTAGTAGAAGCTTCGCTGTTCAATGTGTAGTCCCTAAGTCGCCTCTTACGACACCCACGGGAAGAGTAGGGGTTGGTGACAAATGTATTCTACTCTGCCGTCACCACACGGCAAATCCACTTTTCACTATTGATCCTAATTGACCTTCATCATTTCATTTGTCTTGTTATGTATGTTTTATGTTTTAGGTGTCAATAAAGTATACCTATTTGTATTGAATTTTTTGACCGAGCGAGCGAAGCGTCTCTATTTCAGCTTGGCCAAATTTGCTTTTGTATGTCCATCTGTTTGTTTGTTTGTTTGTTTCACTCTACAGGTCGCGTTTCTCAACCGATTCTCGTGAAATTTTGTGAGCAGGTTTGATAAAATACTCGAATTTTTTTGTCGAGTCAGTTTTCGGAAATTGTAAAAAATTACGGAGTTATGGGGGTTGCCAGCTTACAAGGTCTACCGTTGAGGCTGTTTTCCTCTACAGGTCACATTTCTTAACCAATAAAATAACATAAAAAAAAAAAAACAAATTAAATAAAATCAAATAAAAATAATAATAATAATAATATAAAATAAAACTAAAAATTAAAAAAACAATAAATCAAGGGGTCGGGGATGTTTGTGGAGAAAAAACAAAAATAAATATGAAAAGATATCTATCTATCTAAATTAAACATTATATTTAAAAAATAGGATAAGTAGAATAATAAATAAAAAACAAAAAGGTCCGCCATTTTCGGATTAATAGCCAACGAACGACCTAGAAAAACTTACTATTGCTTGTAGCACAGACCGGCTATGTTGCGAACCTCGCCTTCAGCGCATCCTTCAAGATCGCCAATAATACTTACTTCTTTTGATCATTTGAATAAGTCGGGATTGGGATTGGGATTCGGGATGTCATGCTCTAATTCTAATTATAAATCCAGCTATCCTTTTCGTTTTTATGACCAATGAAAGAGAGGTGATGAACGAATGATAACCTAAATTAAGAGCTGTCAGTTTAAGAGATTTTTAAGTCGCATGTCTTAAGTGCTCTCTAAAATTGTGCAATCGACATAGCCATAAGGTTCAAATTCGATGTTTGACAGCTCTAATATTAGAATGGCCATCTTCCGTCCCTTTTCAATCTTCAAAAGGTAAAAAGGACAGTCTAACTTAAATTAAGGATTAGAGTATGACAGTGTGAATCGGGGCCATTATCGTCTGGCAACATCGGTTTATTTGAAGACAATTGATTTTCGTTTACAAATCCATTTGAAATATAAACAGGTATTTTCGAGCTACTGCTTTTCTTCACCGGGATACCGTAGCAATTCATGAAAAAGGTGCAAAGAAAGATTGCAATTGAAGATAACGTTGTTAAAGTTTTAATGTTTTTCATTTTGTATTGGTTAATAAAAAGCATGTGCGTGCACGGCTTGCGCGCGCAACTACTGGCGCCTTCAGATACGCTCATTACGACTTCATGTAAAGCTGCGTTTCCATTATGCAAGTAGCCTGCATGCAAGGTGCAAGTTGCATGCAGCTTGAGTAATGGAAACGTAAACATGCATGCAGGCTGCAAATTGCATGCAGGTAGTTTTGAACTTGTAAACATAATGCGCAACTGACGCTTGTCTGCGAAAGTGATATGCAAGTTGCGCACGCAAGTGCCAGTTTAGAAACATAAACGAGTGACACAGGTCGCACAATTGTATCGCTCATCTACTATCTGGTTATCAGCAGCAAGCAAGCAGCAGTTACCACAGCACGTCTCCTGGGGCCCATGATGAACTGATACAAGGAAGCCTGGCTCAAACACTTGCACCGCCAGTAAAGACTTGCATGCGAGGTGCTAGTTCTATAAATGAAGTTTCCAATTTAGGTAACTTGTAAGCTAGTGTGACGTCATACTTGCATGCAAGCACTTGCACAATGGAAACGCGCCTTAAGCTGTGACGCCGATTACATCTCTCTACATCTACAGTCAGTTGCAAAAGTAGGATCATATCACATGTTTTTATACTTTGAAATATCTTTTCATTATTATGACATTTATTGTATATTATTATTTATATTAAAAAAGTCTCGTACACACCATACTGTTAGCTACAATCGATCGAATCAGTTTAAGACGTTTTGAATCGATCGATTGGCGCTGGTGGTTTGGTCGGCCATATTGCTTCGAGCTGTCACTTATCACGGAGAAGCGGGAGCAGCAGCGTGTGCGCACAGAACCGTTTAAAGAAAGTGATAACCTTTGTAAAAAAATAACTTTATTATAACAATTTGGTCAAATTATAATAGCGTGGTTTCATTAAGCCTGCTAGAGGAGGCAAATCTTTACAGTCAGAAGTGGTAAGCAACACTGTAAAACACGCAACATCGAGTATGTAAGTTTTTATTTTCTATTACTTATCAAAGTGCAACGACGATACGAATTGTTTCCTATTTTTTTCTCTATTTGAACTACATGACGTGTTTATACAGGTGAAAAGCAGTAATTGAGTTAAATTTGATGTGTCCGTTTGATTCGTTATTTCAAATTTTATTTTAGATAACATGAACTGATCTAAGTGTTCTGTTGTAAGTAAATGCTACCTTATTGATTTGTCTCGACGTAGAATTACCTAATAAAGAATAAGCTAAATTTAACACCAATACTCTTTGATACGTACGTATCCCTTCGTGCGTATCCCTACGTACGTATCCCCACGTACCTATCCCTACGTACGTACCCCTACCTATTAAATGGGTTGGTGGTTTTATTGATTAATAAAATACTTAGTTTCACGAATAAAATAATTAGGTACCTACCTACATAATGATTAGTAGTGCATATTTGCTCCATTTAATAGTGCCCCCAGTGTGAATAAAGATATAATATATTATTTTACTAACTTAATTTCTTTTATGTGTGTGATTGTGTTTACCTACCTATTATCCCAAACGTGCCATTCTATAGCAGAACCGATCAAATAAGAACTCGTTACTGTGTATGTGCATGTGGTATGTGCATGGTGCGTTCTGATAGGGATGATGGTCGTACTCCTCCGCTACCTAAATCTAGAAATAAAGCAGTCCATAGTAGTAGTGTTACGAAACCGGATGATGCTGGTAATGAGAAACGTGTTACTAAAAACAAACGCAAGTCGAGATCTAAATCTCGTAAACGTCGCCGTATGACGTCGTCTCCGTCATCATCCACTAGCTCATCATCAGAGCGGTTTGCTAGATGCCGAAAGATTACTCGACGGCGACGAGACGCAGGTTCAGCGAAGAGTCGGCGACGGGTACGAGCCCGCAAACGCGATTATGTGTCCACTAGTAGGAGTAGGAGTCGTGGGCGTCCACGCCACGTGGAGTATTGGCACCGTCGTCGCCGCCACAGTAGTTCTTCTGAGTCGTCTGATCGCGCTCCAAGCCGTAGACGCCAACGTAGATATTCAACTGATAGTAATCCATCCGTACAAAAGAAATCAAAGAGCTCAAAAAGCGAAAGCAACGCTTTGTTCAAAAAGTTTATTGATACAGTGAGTGACAAGTGTAGTAGTAGTTTTGTAGGAGCTCAGAACGTTATACCGACCTTTGATCCTAGTTCAAAAACACAAACCGCACAAGACTGGCTTCGGAAAATAAATGAGACGGCGTCAATTTATAACTGGCAAGAAAAACAGATTATTTACCACGCACTACCTAAACTAGCTGGCCTCGCTAAACGATGGTATGAAGGGTTAGCTTCAGTAGACCTTACATGGAGGCAATGGCAAAAAGAAATTCTTAGTACTTTTCCAGACGACCGTAATTATGGAGATAAGTTATCAGAAATGCTCGAACGTAGAAGTCGTCGTGAGGAGTCCTTGGAAGAGTACTTCTATGACAAAATGACACTTATAAATGTTTGTAATATTACCGGTAAAGATGCGGTAGACTGCATTATCCACGGTATTTATGATAACAATATAAGGTTAAATGCACAGGGATCCAATTTTCAAAATACAGCTGATCTTCTAAAGTATCTAAGAAGTATTTCGAACAGGAACATTTTACAAACAAAGAAACCCCTTCATTCTGTCAAACAGCAGACAAATTCGGACACAAAAACCGAATTTACTAACGAAGGCAAATTCCGACCCAATATTAAATGCTTCAACTGCAATGAGATGGGCCATACAGCCATAAGATGTAAAAAGCCATTAAAGAAGTGCGGAAAATGCTTTCGAATAGGGCATGATATAGAATACTGTCGATCTAATTCTCGGTTACCCTCCACGCCGAATGTAAAACCAGATAATCAATCTACATCCACGACGGATTCGCAGAAAGTACTTAAAATAACTGCAGATGATAATGACAAAAATAAAAAATATTTTAAAAAGATATTAGTCAACGGTTTTGAACATGATGCTTTCATCGACTTCGGCAGTCAGTGTACACTAATCAAGTCTAGTGTAGCAGTGGATAGAAACTTGGCCATATCCAAACTTAATCTTCCAAAGTTAAAAGGATTTGCTGGTGGTGGCATAGAACCTATTGGTCGAGTCATTGTTAATGTTAAAGTGGATTCCATTGTTGCTGAAATTGATGCATACGTAATAGATGATAGCTTACTTTCCACTGACTTATTAATAGGCCAAAATTTAACTGAGTTACCATCAGTGGTGGCTTATAAGACCAATTCAGAACTGCATTTGTACACGGATGAATCTAACACAGAAAAAGTTAAACTGTACAATTCACGAGATATTAACGTAAAGGGAACGCACATCTTACCAGTACATACAGATTCAGATGTTACGGGATGTGTCTTTGTACCCGAATGTGTATGTATGAAAAGTAGTCAAGAGTATTTGGTAGTACAAGGCCTATACTCTCTGGAAAATGGACACGGCCACATTATTGTGATTGGTTTATCAGAAGCAGGAGTTACTTTTGAAAAGGACAAGCTAATAAGTAGATCATACGAGATTGCAGCTTCAAATTGTAATTTTACCTTAAACAATCTTTGTACGAAAGACATCAATAGGATCAACCTATCTGAGAATAATCAAACCTTACATGAAGAAACAACAACAAAAACTGACATCACATTGGAAATGCTGAATATAGGTGAGAATGTTGATTTAGCGGACAAAACTCGACTTTTACATTTATTAAATAAATACCGTGATTGCTTTGCGTTGGCACCTGAAGAGTTAGGCCTTACATCAATAGCAGAAATGCACATCAAACTGGCGGATGATTCTCCTGTGTCATATAAGCCATATCGCCTACCTTTTACTGAAAGAAAGGTGGTTCGCGAAATGGTTGACCAATTATTAGCCAATGATGTCATACGAGAATCTACTTCTCCTTTTGCCAGCCCTATAGTCCTAGTTAGGAAGAAAAACAATGAATACCGATTATGCGTAGACTATAGGGCTCTTAACAAGAAAACTATCAAGAATCAGTATCCCATGCCGGTCATTGATGACCAACTGGACAGACTCAGTGGTAAAAAGTTTTTCACTAGCTTAGACCTCGCGTCTGGTTACCATCAGATTCCGGTAGCCGAAGAGTCAAGTTATGAATATACTAGGATGCCATTTGGCCTGGTGAATGCCCCTGCTGTCTTCCAGCAGATGATCAATAAGGCTTTGGGGCCAAAACGTTTTGATTTGGCAATCCCGTACTTGGATGATTTATTGACAGCTGCTGGAAACGTAGATGAATCTTTAGAGAAATTAGAGACCATATTGCAACTCTTAAAAGAGGCGAACCTGACCTTGAATATAAACAAATGCAATTTTTTACAAACGTCCATTGATTATTTAGGATATGAAATATTGGAAAATGGCCTAAGACCTGGGCTTAAAAAAACACGTGCAGTGTCAGATTTTCCTGTACCAGAAAATGTACACCAGGTCCGGCAATTTGTTGGTCTCGCAAGTTTCTTCCGAAGATTCGTACAGAATTTTGCGAGCATAGCAAGACCGCTTACTAAATTGACCAAATCAGATGTTGTTTGGTCTTGGGGCCCAGAACAACAATCAGCTTTTGACGAAATTAAGTCAAAACTTGTGTCACGACCGGTTCTTGCATTGTATGATCCAAACTTTGTAACAGAAGTCCATTGCGATGCCAGCAAGGTGGGAATGGGCGCTATTCTCCTACAAAAAGTGGATGAAAAATCTCCTTTGCAGCCCGTAGCTTACTACAGCAGACAAACTACCAAAGATGAAGAGTTTTTACACTCTTACGAGCTCGAAACCATGGCCGTGGTTTCAGCTTTGAAGAAATTTAGAGTGTACTTGATTGGTCTTAAATTCAAGGTGCTCACTGACTGTAGTGCGCTGAGGGCTACTTTGAACAAGAGAGATTTAGTTCCCAGAATAGCTCGATGGTGGCTCCAACTCCAGGAGTATGATTTTGTGGTAGAATATCGCCCTGGCCAGAACATGAAACATGCTGATGCCCTCAGTCGAAACCCAACACCTGACGAGGGAGACCAAATCTCTCTGGAGATCATGAATATCAGCACTGAGGATTGGCTTCACACGGTTCAGATGACTGATCTCAAAATAAGGCATATTAAAGGAATACTCGAAACTGATGATTCGGAAGTTAACATGTACCGCAATGACTACGTACTAAAAAACAATAGGCTTTATAGGCGCGTAGGTAATAAATTGAAATGGGTTGTACCGAGTGGTGCCAGGTGGCGTATATGCCAATTATGCCATGATGAAGCAGGACATTTTGCGTTCGAGAAATCGTATGAAAAACTGAGTAACGAATACTGGTTTCCGAAAATGAAACGTTTCCTTAAAAAATATGTGTCAGCTTGCATAAACTGCGCTTATAATAAAAAAACAACTGGCAAAGAAACAGGGTACTTACATCCTATACCAAAAACGGACGAGGTTTTTCATACGATTCATCTGGATCATCTTGGGCCCTTCGTAAGAAGCAAAAGAGGCAATATGTACATTTTAGGAGTGATAGATGGCTTCAGTAAGTTCATCTTTGTAAAGGCGGTCAGAAATACAAAATCAAAAACAACAATCAAGGTGCTGGAAGAAATATTTGCTACTTTTGGTAGTCCAAAAGTAATGATATCTGACCAAGGCACAAGTTTTACTTCCGCTGAATTTAGACAGTTTATAAGCTCCATCGGATGCAAGCATGTTCTAAACGCCGTTGCCACACCGCGGGCAAATGGCCAAATAGAGCGACAAAAACAAGGACGTGGAACCTGATTTAAGTATCAATAAAGAAAACACGGAGATTAGCACCAATATTGACCAAGACTTGATGACAAGTACTGACAGTCCAGCTGACTCTGTTAAAGAAAGTCAAATCGAAGAAAAAGGCGACGAAAATTATAACAAACTACAAAATGACACGAACAAACATGAAGACAGAAGAAAAGAAATTCGAAAAGAAGTAAGCGAAACGATTCAAGAACATCAAAGAAGATGAAGGAAAGATTCGACAGCAAAAGGGCTCCTACTAAATTCTTCAAAATGGGAGATTTAGTAATGATTCCCAATTACAGCCAAGAAAAAGGGAAGAGTACTAAGCTAACGCCTAAATTTAGAGGCCCTTTTAAAGTTACAGCTGTCTTAAATAACGATCGATATGAAGTCTCAAATATCGAAGGGCATTCTACGCGTAAATATAGGAATATATTTCCAGCTGACCATCTCAAGCCGTGGGTGACTTTCCATTCTTCCCCAACCGACAGTGACAAAGATTCCAGTACTGATTCAGAATAACAACAAGTATAGATACTTCATTTAATTTTATTGTGATTAATGTTATAATTAATATTATATGAAAGTTTAGTTTGGCACTACCCTTATTCCCTGCCTGTTTCCCCAGTCCTAAAATCCTATTTAGGTGGAGGAGGCCGAGACCTGCAAGGTGAACAGTGCCCACCGTGATTGATTTGAAGCTAATTAACGATGAGTAGTGTAATAGTGGAGAGGAGGCCGAGACCCAAAAGGGGTGAGCGGTACCCACTTAACCAAGAGTGAGTAGTAGTGTAAAGGAGGCCGAGATCTAAAGAGATGAGCGGTACTTACCTAACTACTAAAATACATACGCAATAAGAAACTATAGTATAAATTAAGTAATGAGACCGATATCTGATTAGATGAGCGGGACTTCCAGAAAATGTTTTGATGACGATGAAGAAATTGTGAACATGCAAAGGAAATTTTATAAAGAAGAGTATATAGATAGTTAATTAAGAAGAAAGAAGATTGTTTATCAATATTTTATGATGTGAAATAATATTTACAGTATGTTTAACTATAATTTAAGATGATTAGTTTAAATAATGTGTTATGTCCATTTATTTGATATTTGGTATGTGGACATACCCTGCTGCAAATGGCCGGTAGTTTTGGAATGAGGCATTCCATATTCAGGTTGGCCGACTGTTAGCTACAATCGATCGAATCAGTTTAAGACGTTTTGAATCGATCGATTGGCGCTGGTGGTTTGGTCGGCCATATTGCTTCGAGCTGTCACTTATCACGGAGAAGCGGGAGCAGCAGCGTGTGCGCACAGAACCGTTTAAAGAAAGTGATAACCTTTGTAAAAAAATTACTTTATTATAACAATTTGGTCAAATTATAATAGCGTGGTTTCATTAAGCCTGCTAGAGGAGGCAAATCTTTACAATACTTTAATACAAAATCCAAGAAAAAATAACTATTAGAAAATAATTTATTTCAAAGTATAAAAACACGTGATATGACCCCGCTTTTGAAGGTGACCGTACAGTCAGCAAAGGATATAGTTGGTATGATTGATTAGGATTTTCCTGTCTATTGTTATGATTTTGGAGTGAATGTGAATTTTAATTATTTATACGCACTGACACTGTACACTTTAATTCTGTTATTTTATTATTAAATTTTAATGTAATCAAATCAAATTTGTAATGTATTCAATTTTATTTTTTAATTTAATTTTTATTGTTTTCTTGTAAATCTATTTTATCAATTTTATTTTATAACTATTGACTATATTGGTATGCATACTAGTTTTACTGGTGTTAATGGCAAATAAATGATCTTGTCTTTTTATCTTTTAGCCATATGATTACAGGGCCGCTCTAAACCGATGACGTTTTCTCAGGTGATTATATATAATATATATACACGGTGTTACAAAAAAACCGTAAATTTTGTATGGAGACCATCTACATTTTGTATGGGAATGCGATTTTTTTAAATCGTTTTTCGACCTATATTCTTTGGGGAAAGTTGTTCAGTTTTACGAGCAGATTCACACCCTTTCGGCTTTATTTGTAGTTTTGTAACACCTGGTATAGGTACATACAAAAAGAAATAACTGGCCTATGTCTATAGTATAGACATTGGGGAAAAAAAATATATCAGGGGTCTTGCAATAGAAACCAAAATATTTATTTTAATATTTTTTGTCTGATCGTCTGTCTGTATGTTTGTTCGCGCATCATGCAAAAACTACAGCGGATTTTACAGTTGAATTGCTGAAAGTCTGGCCTGAAAACTGGTGTATGTTTCATCTTGACGCGCTCGGCGCTACCTAAAAGCGATGTTATATTCGTTTTTGTACTAAAAAGTTCATCTCGGAGATAAACCTTTGATCACGCAAGCAAAGTCGCGAATTGAGCGCTAGTCTAAGGCGGCCCTTTAGCCTAATAATAATAACTGGAGAACCAGTTACCGAATCATAAACAGCCGGTCGTTTGCCGTCCATGCTGCTCGCTTATGGAACGGTCTTCCCAGTTCCATCTTCCATTTCGTAGGGGACTTCACTTGAAAGCTTTAAGTCTCTGCGCGCCCACTATGAACACGAATGTGGTTTCTCCTAATATTCTTAAGTAGTTATTGTAAGATATGATTCTTAAAAGTGTAATTGTGTTAGTATGTGTTAATTATTTATGTAGTTTATAATTATAATTTGACGGCTCCGTAGCCTAGTTGGTAGTACGCCTGCCTTCGAAGCACAGGGTCGCGGGTTTGAATCCCGCCCAGGTCAAACATTTGCGTGATGAGCACTTGTGTTTGCCTTGTGTCTGGATGTTGTTTATCTATGTAAGTATGTATTTATCTATTTATGTAATGTATATCAGCTGTCTGGTACCCATAGTACAAGCTCTGCTTAGTTTGGGATCAGATGGCCGTGTGTGAAAATGTCCCTATATATTTATTTATATTTAATTATAAAACATAAAAATCGGTAATACGCCTGCCTATGAAGCACAGGGTTGCGTCGCGATCGATCTCGCTCAGGGCAAGCATTCGTGTGATGAGCAGTGTTAGTATTTGGATGTTGTTTATGATAAGTATGTATTTATCTATTATCAGCTGTCTGATACCTACCCATAGTATAAAAGTCTTTGCTTCGTTTGGCATCAGATGGCCGTATGTGAGATCTCCCCACATATTTATTTATATACTTGTACAGTTCATTAACCTGCAAAATAAAAATATTTTCAATTTTTTATATTACTGAATGACAATTAAGTCTATTCTAAGAAACTAATTAGACTGCTTTATAGTTTCGATAATTTTCATTTATGTGGAATGTTTTTAATTTCTTGCACATAATATGACGTCAATGATCAAGCTATGAAACAAACAACTGTACTTGTACCTAGATTTGATTGACGACAATAATGCGAGATATCACCTCATCCCTTGTCAAATCGTCAAACGTAAATAAAGTTTGTGTCATTATCACGACGCTGACGTCACAAAAGACGTCAGTTGGGTCAGTAGAGATTTATTTATTTTTTAACGTAATCTTCTACTTCTTCCGTTAAAAATGCAAATATATAGTGTTAAATTATAAAATCTTGAAATGGTTTTCATAATATATTTGCATAGTCGAGGAGTTTTAGCATACTTACCCATTTAATACGCATTACAAGCATAAACACCTGTAGTGAAACTAATTTGTGCTTGGTATTATTAGCTTTGCTGTCAAAAAATCACACTTATATTATAAATGTGAAAATATATTTGGATGTTTAGATGTTTGGATGTTTGTTCCGCTTTCACGCCTAAACTACTGGACGGATTTGAATGAAATTTGTAATAGAATTAGTTACATTACATCAAACATAATGTCAAATTGTATATAAATGTAAAATTATTCAAAAACAAATACAATGAATTAATATAATGTCAAAACTATAAATATAAGAGAATGTCAGGACTTAAAAGATATACAATTGTTTATATTGTAAAAACAGTTTTCTAGAAGCCAATTTGTCAATTTGGTCTTAAATAATTATAAAGTAAAAAATATTTTTTTACAACACGTTTTAACGCACTAAGAAGTATAAAATATTTTTTATTGAGATTTTTATTGGTGTAGTACTTTTGGTGTGGTGACGGCAGAGTAGAATACATTTGTCACCATCCCTTACTCTTCCCGTGGGTGTCGTAAGAGGCGACTTAGGGACTAAACATTGAATAGGGAACGGGCAGCAGCGCTCTCTGATACAGTAACCTTTTAATCTGCGATCTCCAACCCGCCTGCCAAGCGTGGAGATTATGGCAAAACCCTCCACTTAAGTGGAGGAGGCTCATAGTCCAGCAGTGGACTGTAAAGGGCCGTTGATCTACTCTTGTAAGACTTAAAACGAAAAACGTGGGGTGCATGGAGTAGATTTTGAAGCATGTTTCTCAAAACACTATAGATTAGAATTTAGCCCCTTTGTAAAAAAAATCATAGACAAGAAGATAAGCGAGGGTGGTAATCAATTTCCATCAGGTAGAATAATGGTCAAACGTAAGTATTTCCAATAGTAAAAAAACACAACAATTGAATTGCATTGCAAAAAATGCCTTCAGTTCTGCTGGGAGCTTGTTGTATATTGATTAATTAAAGGGAAATGTTGAGGATTTTGCTTTACAAACATGCAAATGTTCTTGATGTACATACAAGCTAATGGCAAAAAAAAACTATACTTTCTAAATATAGGTCTGTAACTATCCGTAAATGCAGCATTTGCAATAGCACGCATGCATTTATTCTGCAACATGAGTACTCTATTCACATCCACAGAATTACCCCACAATATAATGCCATAGTTCAATAGCGATGACACATATCCCATAGTAAGTAGTCATGGCTGCCTCCGGTGACACACGCTCATTCATACACCTCATGTATTAATATACAGCTCACGTAAAACAAGCATTGCATGAAATTGTCACGCCTAACTCGATTATCGTTGATAGCCCAGAGAATATTTAATATTTTAATATCCTAAAACCTAATCTCTGCACAAGTTTAATTATGAAAAAATATTCCTATAATATCACTAAACTTATCTGTAAAAAAAAGCTTTAAACGGTTATTATTAAAAACTAGGTTGGCCCGGCTGACGACGAGCGTCAGACCGGGCCTCACCGGGCTGCGTTCCGGAGCGGGCGAGTCCGCGCCCACTATATTACCACTCTGGTATAAATAGTGATTAGGTCCGTTTAACAAACAAAAAGGATCGCCCCGACCTGCGCGGGAGTGTAATAGAATAGAATAGAAATATTTATTTCTTACGACCAAAATTCCACATTTTTACAAAATAATATAAAAAAAGGTTCATTCATTCAAGATCGTCAAGGAAAAAACGTTATACACAAATGTCAAAAGGAACATAAAACAATAATTCATTACTGATAATAACAATGTCAAACAACTTCAGATCTAATTAATGAATAACAATAATAATAATTACAAAATAAGTGTAACTATAACAGTTAACTCATAAGTATAACAAGATACTATAAAAACTCATTTAATGAGTATAACTCTTTTTCCAACAAAAGTCCTTCAGTCGGTGTTTAAATGTTTCGTCATTGGGTTCACTTCTAAGGTCTGCGCGTAGCTGCTCATAATAGGTAGGCCCGATAACGCGCGGGTTGTGCGCAGCGAGCACGGTGCGGGCGGCGCGGCACGGTGCCCAGTCGGCCCTGCTCAAAACTAGCGTACAATATAATTTCAAATACGTATAGTACATTGTTAATATATCATTTGATTTAAAATAGGATCTACAGGATTCTCTTGGTGTAAGGCCTAGCATAGTTCGCAGGGCTCGCTTTTGTAGGATGAAGACCCGATTTGAATCAGTCGAATTACCCCACAATAAGATGCCATACCCCATTATTGAGTAGAAATATGCAAAGTATGTCTGACGTAGCACCTTCTTTGACACAATTGTGCGCAGTTTTCTCAGGGCGTATGTTGCACTACTTAGCTTGTCACACATTGCTTGGATATGGTCTTTCCAATTACAATTTTGGTCTATTATAAAACCTAGATACCTACACTGCTCACAAATTGGGATCAGACTCTGCAAAGCAATTGGCCTTTCTACAGTTTTTGCACTAAATAGAACAATATTGGATTTGGATGCGTTCAATATTAACCCATTTGCACTAAACCATTCTTTCAACCGTAAAAATACCCTATTTATTTTGAAATTTAGTAGTTCGTACGTTCGTGCTCGCACTATCACTGTAGTGTCATCAGCAAACAGTACCATCATTCCCTCATCAATATAACATGATAAATCGTTTATGAAAATTAAAAACAAAATGTTACCTAAGGATGACCCTTGAGGAATCCCTACATTGATATGTCCTGCCTCAGATTTTAGTTTTTTACCATTTGCTGACACCTCCAAAGTCTGTGACCTATTTTGTGGGAAAGACGTCAAAAGATCAAGCGCCCTACCACGAATACCGTACCGTGACACCTTATCCAATAATAACGAGTGTTCTATGACATCAAATGCTTTGCTTAAATCGCAGAATACTCCAGCTGTTTTAATTTTTTCATCTATTGAAGTAATAACACAATCAATAACCTGGTGAGCGGCTGCTGTAGTGGATTTGTTTTTTCTGTAAGCATATTGTACCGTACTGAGTAATTATTTTTTTTCTAAATGTAGCATTACCTCTTCCGATATTATTGATTCTGAGAACTTAGATAAGTTTGGACCAATAGTTACCGGACGGTGGTTATTGATGTCAGTTTTATCTTATCTTAATAGGATGTTGTTTCTTATTGTAAAGAGTGGGCCCGAACTGATTTAATGCGTTGACATAGTAATGAGTTGAGGAAAACAGACTTATTTTTTTTATGTGATAGGTAGGTAATAATGACATATACTCTTGTGTGTTTTGTTGTAAAGATTTTTTTAAACTTTATAATGCATATTTTTTTTTATCTTGAAACGTACCAAAATGTAAAGATTCGCTACCAAGAAAAATATATATAAGCTGCAACCACTTGCAACAGTGCAAATAAAAAATCTATTTATTTATTTATTTTGGGATACAGACAGCATTATACAAATATAAAATACAAATATACATTTGCTTCGTAGGTATAAACGTTTTTAAAATTCCAGGTCTCAAATACTTATTATTCAACATCTTTAAATTCAGATTTTCATAAGATTATACTTTTACAATTTTTTTTAAAATAAATGAGCGAATTTCTATTTTAAGTTTCGGGGATGCTAAATAAAATCTTGTTACACTTACAATACGAGAAATTCAAAGGAGTCAGTGGCCCAATAACAAAATTTATTTCATTATTTAATACAAATCTGATTAATATCACGCACAATATATTAATTTTAAAAATAAATAGCTATATGCGAGTAACATAAACTACTTTAAAAACTAATTACGAATATCAGATTCCAAACATATTTTAACATGAGCACAAATTACGTAAAGCCGCGGCGCGCGCCGATATTTTGTGACATGAGTCAGCGTCGTGTACACGTTATGTCCAGTTGCTAAATTGTCCAGTTGCTACAGAGGGTGTACAATGGGCTGTTACGATACGTAGTTTGAAGGCAATAGTTCCAAACCTTCTTCGTCGAATGTGTCACAGTCGCTGCAACAAAAGAAATTATATTTATTTATTTATTTATGCTTATAAACATACAAAAGGTTGCACATAAGTCCCGCAAAACCGTTTTAAACGGGGTGGTCGCAGGAGCAAGAGATTAATTTTACATAAAATTTGTAACGATATTACGTATACAGAGTAATTATATTTTTTCAAAAATAATATCTTTAATAATTTTTTGCATAGTCAGTTATTTACTCAAGGTACTTGTGATATTTGCCTTGATCTCGTTGTAAAAGAAAAATGCTCTTAATTGCTATGGTTGGAATGGCTAATGTTAAGTCTAATAGAAAGTATGTATTTATTGATAAGTTATGGTCAGTGATCGAAATAGGTAATGCTGGAAAGCGGGTGATCGTGCGCTTTGGCGTGCCCTTGGGGAGGCCTACGTCAAGCAGTGGACGGCCATAGTCTGATTGATGGATTGATTGATCAAAATAGGTAGAGAATATTAAGAAAAAATAAATTGTGGTAAGGAAGTCTCTACTTTTGTCCCTTTTCCTTTCCCAATTTGACATTGCAGGCTAAATTACCTGAATGTCCGAACGGTACTTCGGAAGCAACGTAATTGTCTGAAGTGTTGCTTTTGGAGATCACTCAGACTGTGCATGTAAGGTCCCTTTCAATAGAATCCGGCAATAATGTAAACAAGATAATTTTTTAACACTAACTTTCCAAAGACAAACCAGACTTTGATGAGTAACAAATTAATACGAGTATGGCAGTTTTACAAATTGTTGAAAGTTTTGTCGTCCGAGTATTTTTTAATAAAATAACTACTATAGGGGGCGAAATGATTGTAAGAAGAATATATGGTTCCTTGAAATGTGAATATGATTAGGATTGATACTCAAATGTAAGTTATTACGGAGTAATCGTTTTTTTACATTATGGCCGGATTCTATTGAACTACGAACTTACGAAGTGGGTAAGCTAACTAAATGGGGACATTTCTCACACACGGTCGTCTGATCCCTAAGCAAAGCTTGTACTATGTATCAGACAGCTGATAAACATATATACCCATTTCTTGTTAACTCGGACTGCCAAGTATCGTTGTAGCTTTACAAATTACTTTAATTTCTATACCGTTTTTTATGTAGTAATTATCAACTTTTGTCCCAATGGCTAATATTACCGTCTACTACCAAAACTGTAGAGGTCTACTCTACGTACAAAAACTACAACCTTCCTTCGCAATTTATCTTCTACAAATTACGGTTTACTGGTACTGACAGAGACGTGGTTATTAAGTAGTATACATGATAGCGAGCTGTTTGACGACATATATCTAGTGTTTCGACGCGACCGCGACTATACGGAAACCCAACAACTAACGGGTGGTGGCGTAGCTATTGCTGTCCGTCGAGACTTATCTTATCTGTTACGCATAATGTAGACTGGCAGTCTAGTGATGAGGATACCTGGATTACTCTTTCTCTTCGTGACTCCAAAAATAACCCTTTTAAGCTTCATATTTGTACATTATACCTTTGCGAACAAAATAAAGGTAACACGTTCTTTATGCAATTAGATAACTTTCTAGCAAAGTTGAAAAGCATCTCATTAAATTACAGGCAGGACAAAATACTAGTTATTGGCGACTTTAACACGAGTGTGATTCACTGGCTGCCTAGTGATACTGGACTGCAGCTCTCTAGCGTAACACATGATAAAATTAAATATTTTTTAGAAACGCTGTATGACTGCAGCCTTAGCCAGTTTAATTCTATAAAAAATAGTCATGACGGCATTCTTGACTTGGTTCTCTGTAATGATACTGTCTCAGTTACACCTTGCACCGATTCCCTGATACATGAAGACCCTACTCATTAGCCTCACATTTGCTGAACTTCGGGAACTTGATTCGCCTAAACGAACAATTTATTGTTATAATCGTGCTGACTACGACCAAATTCGGGCTAAATTAACTGTTTAAACTAAGTGTTTCTGGACCTATGTTAAAAGTAAGCGTGGTAATGGTTCACTTCCTGCTTCTATGACGTATAAGAATGAAACTAGTGAGACTGGGTCAGGCATTAGTGAGCTTTTCTCGTCATACTTTTTGTCAACCTTCCTTGACTCGGCACGAACTCGGCTGATGTTTCTTTCAATGGTACTACTCTTAACGCACCGTGTGATTTATTCAAAATTGAAATTGACTCAGCTAATGTACTTCGGCATTTAAAACAACTTGACTTAAATAAGTCAGCGGGTCCGGATGGCCTACCAGCCCTGTTCTTAGTTAACTGCGCTAGAGAGCTCATCGAACCTGTTTCTATTTTATTCAAGCGTTCTTTGAGTGAAGGAATAATGCCCAGTCTGTGGAAATCGACCTTCGTAACACCAATTCACAAAAAAGGACCTAAAAACAACGTTGCTAACTATAAACCTATTTCGAAACTGTGCTTACTGGCCAAAATTTTAGAGAGGATTGTATACACTCAAATGTATGAAAGTATTAAGGCTCATTTCATGCCACAGCAGCATGGGTTCCTTAAAGGTCGTTCAACCACTACAAATTTAGTCTTATTTAATGAGTATCTTACTAGTAAAATGGATCGCGGTGGTCAAATAGATAGCTTTTACACAGACTACAGTAAATGTTTTGATCGAATTGATCATAACATTTTGCTTTCTAAAATTTCCAGCCTAGGAATACGTGGTGACTTATTCCGTTGGCTCACCTCCTATGTACGCAACAGATCTCAAGCGGTAGTGTTGAACGGTTTTTCTTCCCAGTGGGTCCATGTTCCATCCGGTGTTCCTCAGGGGTCGTTGTTGGGACCACTTTTGTTCGTAATTTTTGTGAATGATATCCACCTATGCTTTCATCATTCTAATTTTCTGTTATTTGCCGATGATATGAAGATTTTTAAAGAGGTGAGCCATGTTGGTGATGCAAACCTGCTACAGGAAGATCTTGTACGCTTAGATAAGTATTGTAAAATCAACAAACTGGATCTTAACACCGACACATGTTTCTCTATTAGTTTTACACGTAGACGCAAGCCATTACAATTTCATTATAAAATAAAAGAAATCTTGTCAACCCCCTCGATTAGCAAAGATCTCGGTGTATTACACGACAGTAGACTTATATTTGACAAACATGTGGAGCACATAGTGGATAAAGCTTATAAGGCTCTTGGTTTCATAAAGCGTACAGCGAGTTCCTTTAGAAGGATGAAAACCATCAAAATACTCTACTGCGCTTACGTGCGTAGTCATTTGGAATATGGATCCCAAGTATGGAACCCATACTATTCCGTTTATTCCGACAGTATTGAAAAAACCTAACGCCAATTCACCCGCTTTCTTTATTTTAAATTTTAAATCCCGTATGATGATTACAACCTTAGGTGTATAAAACTTTTCACTTATTGCCCTTGTCTTTGCGTCGAGATGTCACCGACTTATGTTTTTTTATGGATATATGGGGAAAATTGATTGCCCTGATTTTCTAGGTCTAGTTCAATATAAAATTCCTACTAGAATTCTGCGTAAATGTGATTTGTTTCAGGTCCCAGCTTCTCGTACTAATTACAGGAAAAATAGCTATTTGCCCAGAGTACTCAATGCTTTTAACCGACTAAATAGCGACAATAGATTCGATCTTTTTGTAAACAAGCCTGGCCAAGTAAAAAACTCTATTGTTAAATATTTCTTTGCTACGTAACATGAATATCGCTTTGTATGTAATTAGTATTGCATTTTTTCTTTTTTGTCTCATTCTTCTTTGTATTAAACATTCTTCCTAGAATATTTCTGCTTATATGTGGAAGCTTGTAAATGGCATATAAGTTACTACTTATGATATATGTTTTGTAAAAATAGCTGTAAGCCTCCCAAATAAAATAAAATAAATAAATAAATATAGATAAACAACATCCAGACACAAGGCAAACACAAGTGCTCATCACACGAATGTTTGCCCTGGGCGGGATCCCAACTACACATACAATGAACATAAATGACATAAGAATGAACTTACCCTTCACAGAGCTTGTAACATTCACCGGCCAAATTATTTACTTCTCCTTTCGCGCATCCTGGAGCAGTGATAGCATATCTTTTGATCCTTTCAACAAGTTCACCAGTTTTATCATCAATCATTGGCACCATCTTCATATTTTTGTCTACAAATTCTTCTCTGCCATTTTCAAGAAATCCACTGGTTTCTGAGTTACCGCCTTCTTCCCTCAACGGGTTGCATTGGCAGTAAGTGATTGTAAAGAAGAATACCGCCATCAAAACTATATTGTTAGACATTTTGTTGGACGTTATGCTTATAGGATAGTGAACATATGTGACCCGTGAGCGTCCAAAATACTGTGATCGAGTAAACGGCAAAACAAGTGTATTTAAACACATTTACTTATGGTTTTGATAGCATCACCCATCATATTGCCTCAGCTTGCACCAGCTACTTGTGACGTAGGTGCGGTCGTTCGTTGGATTTGGTGACAGCATCGTATCGGGTCGTGTCAGGATGGTTCTACCTAAATTATTCAATAACATGCAATCACACCTGTCATACTAATAACAGGAAGTTTAATTGACCGACCGAGCGCGTCGCTTTCATCGGTGGTAAGGTCCCTAGCCACTGGGCTACTAGACTAGGGCAGACGCGGGTTCGATCCCCGCCACGTACCAATGTTTTCAAATTCAGAATTCATATGTACGTTTATTGGACGCTCTTACGGTGAAGGAAAACATCGTGATGAAACCTGCACACTCCTGCGAAGAAATTCAAAGGTTATGTGTGAAGTCGACCAAACCGCACTGGGCCAGCGTGGTTGACTAAGGCCTAATCGCCCTTAATTCAGGTAGGCTTGAGCCCCTCGGTGGGGACGTATAATGAGCTGTTGATGATGAGCGAGCCCGAAGCGTCTCCGCTTCAGCTTGGGTAAAAATGCTTTCATCTGAACGGCGGCGGCGGCGGCGTCATCTGTCCGGATGTTCTCCTCTACAGGTCGCATTTCTTAACCAATTCTCATGTTTTTTGAACAGGTTTTATAAATATCTTCTTCTTCTTCAGCCATTTTCAACCGCTAAGGTATAGGCCTCCTTCAGGTGATGCCATCTATCCCGGTCTTGCGCAGTTCCCAATCACTTTGTACCCGCCAGTCTTTTGATGTCGTCGTACCAACGCATCTGTGGTCTCCCTCGTGGGCGTTTCTCGCCCCACGGTCTCCACTCCACAACCGCGTTACACCACGAGCCTTGCTTTCGGGCGTCATGACCAGCCCACTCCGATAAATATAATAGACTTCTTTTTTTTTTCGAAATGGCGGAGTTATTGGCGGGTAAAAACGTAAAAAAAAAAAAAACGATAAAAACAAATAAGCTCGCGAGGTCTACAGTTCAGTAGTCTGGCGTTAGGATTCTACTTAGTGTAGAAAATAAAACTGGGCTACCAACCTGAAACACAGCAACTGTATTCATGAAGCTGAACAGCTTTTGAGGAACATGGGTTGAGATATGAACGATTTTTTTTTTTTAAGTCTACATACTAAGAGTCTCAACTGTTTTAACAATTTGTATGGAAAATAAAAGAACTTTTTTAATAAACACTTTTAGGTTTCCGCGGTTGTTAATATTAATAAAACACATACCTACCGGGTTATTACCACGATTTTGGTTTAAAATAAGCTTTTATAATGAGCTTACCGATATTTTGACTGTGTTGCAATAGTCATGATCACGGCAGAACGTTGGAGACGACGGTTGAAAGTTGTTCTGCCGTGATCATGACTATTGCAGCAAATATCAAATATAATAGTAGGTATGTATGTAATTAAGCTTTTTTAAGTTATTCGACCCATGCCCCTTGGGAGAAGTTGTTCAGTTTCATGAGTACTGTCGCTGTGTTTCGGGTTAGTAAGCCTGTTTTGTTACAACCTGTATATCTCGTATCTTTCTTAGCGTGTGGGTTGTAAGGTCGACAACCGGCCCCCACGAACCCTGGTGTCAGAGTTATAGAGCCGCCGAAGGCCTCGTGACTCGTGACATGACTCACATAGTGACAGAATATGGACGATGGCTACTTAATTTTCTTTGTCTATCAGGTAGATTATTAAAAAGTACTAGACACGTATTTTTTATTTTTTCAATTAATCAAATAAATCACGCTAGTCACGCTGAGTCGGTTTTATACCTAGTTGTGACGTAGTTAGTGCGGTTTAACTAAGTTTTTTTTGTTAATTTGATAAATATTTGTAATAATAATAATAAATAGTTTATTTGCTAGAACACAGTAGTAACAAAGGTCTAAAAACTAAAAATGTCCAAGATGTATCCAGCCTGCATGCAAGCGTGCAAAAATATAAAAGTTCGAATGGCTCTGGGGAGTATGCCCAAGCGACTATGGATCTTAGTATCGGTGTAAAACCTAATGTGTCACAATGATTTCTTGCTTAATTTTAAGTTTGTTATATGAACTTTCAAATACAATTAGCCATTTGATTATAATTCTCCGGGTTTCGCGGTGATAAGGCTCCAGATTCTAGTTTCTACTGTCGCTGAACAAACGGCTGTTTTATACTGTTAATGGAGATAAGGGAGGTTGTAATATAAATAACTTGAGGTTGGCTACAGGTGAGAGCGTCGGTGGTCTAGTTGTTAGGACAGCTGCCTTCTATTATAACATACTATAACAAACAACTTTCCTCGCAATACAGATGAAAAGCAGAGTGTTCGAAACTGATTACCTTTCTACGCTCACACTATGCGCCCTCGCTATGCTCGTGCGCCAAATCAACTATTGTAACGGAAATAAGCCTAAAAAGTATGTTGCTCGTATAATAATGTTTCCATTAAGAGGCTCGAGCTTATTCTAAAGAGGTACCCGCTGAATTGAATTAGGGTGTACGTACAGGCTGTAGCCATTACTCAACCTTGTAGTTTAAGGCCTAGTGCGGTTTGGTCTTCATACACAACCTTTTGAATATCTCCGCAGGACTGTAAGTAAGTTCTCTTCGATAATATATCAGAACATATAATACATCCGCGGGTATCGAATCGGCACCTCCCGGATAGGAAACAGCGGCCCTAGCCACTATACCACCGACTAGTAGTAACTAAATATCAGTTTGAAATAAAACACTCAATATTAAAAATGAAAATTTTAATAAATAACTAAAAATGATGAATTGATGATAATTTATAAGTATCGGTAGTTAACTAAAGATAAATAAGCTCGATACATCTTTTTATCAAAACACACATTTCTTAAATCTGATTTTAGCCGATAAAACGCAATAAAAAATGCCTAAAAATACCTAAAAATATTGTTTACAAAAGTAAAAAAATACCTGGACCATGGACAGGGTGTAGAGTAAAAATAACAACATATATTAAATAATTGAGCATGTTTATAGATATGTGGTAGGTTCTTGATTCTTCTCTAGGTCATTCAATTATTAATTATATATTAGTCATAATATAAGATAAATCTCAGTATTGATATTAAATTCAAAAAATTATAACCAGCATTCAAACAAAACCTAACCTAACTTTGGTAGGTATATAATTTAGATATGCACATAATATAGGATGGAAAATTTTAACACCATTAATTAAAATGGTTAAATGCAGTTTTATTTCTTTTTAAAAATAAAGGAATGTTTCTTTTAAGTAAATTTTCTTATCTTAGTATATTTCCCTCCAGTCGCGATAAAAAAATGATCCTGTATTATGTACCGAATATTTTGACAAGTCGATCAAGACGACGAGGAGTAATAATGTTAATAGATATAAGAAAAAAACTATTTACTTAAGAAAGTAAACATAAACCTAAGTTAATAAACCTAATAAAATAATGTTAATAGATATAAGAAAAAAACTATTTACTTTCTTACGAATTTACATTTTAGAAAAAAAAAACATTCCTGTGATGTTATAGTAGAGTAACAGTAAATAAATCTCAAAATGACAAACGAATGTAAGTTAAACTTAAGTTAACCCAAGAAACTTAAATAAAAATTTTGTTATTTTGGGAAGGCACATTGAAAACAGACATTGCACTCAGGTCACTCAAATCTTAAAAACCCTTTTACTGTAGTAAAAGCTTCGATCAACAATTACAACTAGATAACGGGTCGCATACAAGATCAAAGCTAAATGCTGTCTGCGTCAATACGAGTACAAGGGCTGCTATTTATGTATCCGGAACTGGCCACTTACATAAACAATATTTAAAAAGAAATTATAACATTTAAAAATAGAACTCTTTGGCTGTAAAATAAAGTTTGTTTCATTCATCTGTCAATTGTTTTTACATTGTAGCGCCATTTTTAAAATTCATTGTCTATCATGATATCATCACCATGGATTTGACTCGTGAAAATTTTCGTGCTATGATTTATTACGACTTTCGGCGTGGATTAACTCAAAAACATTGCGTGGATCAACTTTTGTCGACTTTTGGGAAGCCCCATCGAAAACCACTGTGTATCACTGGTTCAGTGAGTCTAATCGTGGTCGTCGTATGCTTGCGGACGATTTTAAAGAAGTTCGCCTCGTTGGCCCAGCAGCCGCCACGAAGCTGCTGAGCACCACACGAAGAATGTTGTAGAGGTTTATAAAATAAAGCGTGGCAAATGACCAGGGCACTGTCCGAAGGTATTTATGTTTTTACATATTATTTATTATATATATTATATATCTAACATAGGAAATAGTAACATGGGTAAGTTTACTGTTGGAGTTCAGGACATGAAGTGAAGAATTTGGCAGAAAAAAGACAAAATCGAAACGTAAGAAATCTAAATTTGAAAATGAATTTAAAATGAAAGATAAAACTGCCAGCAAGAAAGGTTGCCAGTCATAAAACAGGAAAGAGGACGAATGCCTCGTTACAACACTAATAACAACTCTTATACCAAGTAATACAATCGCAAATCTTCAAAATATAATCTCTTACCTACGACCATTCGTTTTGTTTTGTTTCAACCGAACTAATTCATAATAAGTGACGCGTTATTTACCACAGAGTACTATAATACTGGCCGAGACGTTATTTTTAGCTCTGACCCGATATCTAGTTGTAATGGTTGATCGAAGAGGCCCTAAAAGATTTCAGTAAGATTATTTGCATGCATCGTTTAAATATTTTTCTCAGTCATACGGAAGGTCATAGGTCTAATAAATTTGTCAAGTTAAGGCAAAGGTCACCGAAGCTACAGATAGCAAAAGGACTATAACGTCGTCGTGTGATATGAGAACTCCCAGCTGATGATGGACGGCTGGAATTGATGAAAGGGACAGCAAAAAAATAAACTTTCAAGGCTGCGTTTTACTTGAAAAATTCACCGTCGGATGGGAGGTCGCAGTCACTGCAACAAAAAAAAACAAATCTAAATTATTAAAATTAACAAAAGATAACAAATCTATCACGCCGTGTGGTGACGGCAGAGTAGAATACATTTGTCACCATCCCCTACTCTTCCCGTGGGTGTCGTAAGAGGCGACTTGGGGACTACACATTGAACAGGGAACGGGCAGCAGCGCTCTCTGATACAGTAACCTTTTAATCTGCGATCTCCAACCCGCCTGCCATGGGGAACTGTATTCGCTTCTATAATAAAATACCAGATGATATTGTAAATCTGTCCGATAGCCAATTTAAAGCTAAAATTAAAACTATTTTATGTTCTAAGGCCTATTATACGATAAATGATTACTTAGATGATAAAAACGTCTGGTCAACTGTTTTTCCAAATCAGCGGAGTAGATTGTAATTATGACTCATGTATGATTCTTTATATATTTAAAAGAAAGGTACAAAAGATACAATTCCTGTGGAGTTTCTTCTGGCCGTTCTTCTCCACAGAGGGCGTACACTGGTAGTGAACGTGCCATCCATGATAGCCTTGACGTCGAAAAATGATTTGTAAAAAACTTAATTCGAATAAAAAAAATTTACTTTGACTTTGAAGCGTGGAGATTATGGCAAAACCCTCCACTTAAGTGGAGGAGGCTCATAGTCCAGCAGTGGACTGTAACGGGCCGTTGATGTTGAACAAATTTAGAGGACGTGGAAGACCGAGACGTGCATACTGATTGATAAGTTTCCGAAACGACAAAAAAAACTTTAAAAATCTATTTAAAATATTTTTTTTTCTCAACGTAGTTTCCTTCTACCTCGATGTATTTAGTCCAGCGCTTCTCCAATGCCGTTACACCAGTTTGATAAAATGTTTTCTCCAACCCGGGAATAGGGTGGATGCGGTAGCAATTCGAACCGCAATTCATGGAGTTTGGCGACTGCAACCATTGACGTGTGTGCAGGTGCGTTGTCATGGTGGAACAAAACTTTTTTCTTGGCCAAATGTGGTCGTTTTTTCTGGATTTCTTCACTTAATTTTTGCAGCAAGCTTGCGTAGTACTCTCCATTTATTATTTTTCCTTTTTGCAGATAATCCACTAAAATAATCCCTCGAGCATTCCAAAAAACAGTCGCCATCACTTTGCCGGCCGACAAAACCGTTTTTGCTTTCTACGGCGCAGGTCTTCCGCTCTCAGTCCACTGCAGATTGTTCTTTTGTCTCGGGAGTATAATGATGTATCCAGGTTTCATCGACTGTTACATAACGCCGCGAAAACTCGTTAGGATCTCGGTTAAACAGCGCCAAACACTCCGATGAATCGTCCACTCGACGTTGCTTTTGGTCAACAGTGAGCAAACGCGGCACCCATCGCGCGCAAAGCTTTTTCATTCCCAAATGTTGGTGCAAAATATTAAAAACGCGTTCAGATGAAATGCTCACCATCTCTGCTATCTCTCGCAACTTCAAGCGCCGATCATTCAATACAATTTTGTGAATTTTTTTGATCATGTCCGGATTCGTGACTTCATTTGGACGGCCAGACCTGTGGGCGTCTTCGCAGCTCTGTCTTCCACGTTTAAAATCAGTTACCCAGGTGTGAATTGTACTCAATGCAGGAGCAGAATTACCTAAAACACTGTCTAGCTTGGTTTTAATCTGGGTTGCTGTTTTCTGTTTTAAAACGTAAAACTTTATCACCGCACGAATTTCGTTTCTTTCCATTGTTAAGAAAATTTACGACAGAGAAAGTTCTACGTCCTATCAAACAAATTCCACCAGTTCGATTAAATTCAAATTTGGCGTTCTATTTTCAAAAAGATGCCAAAATATAATGTAATACTTTTTTTTTGCGTATCATTTTTTTAAGTTCGTCGTTTCGGCCAGTTATCAATCAGCCCAGGTAGACCAAGTGAAGGAAAAGTTGATGTCGTGTCGTATCAGGAAGTCAAGAGACTAGGTATGAACAGAGAGAGGTGACGATTACTCCACGGACTAGAGCCTTGCTCTTAAATTTAATATTATCATCAATAGCTCATATATGTCCTCATCTAGGGGTTCGAGCCTACCCTAAATTAGGGCGATTAGGCCTTAGTCGACTTCATGCACAAACTTTGAATTTCTTCGCAGGAGTGTGCAGGTTTCATCACGATGTTTTCCTTCACCGTAAGAGCGTCGAATAAAATTCGAAAACACATTGGTACGTGTTGGGGATCAAACCCGCGTCTGCCGGACGGGAGGCAGCGGCCCTACCTAGCCACTAGACCACTGACGGTCTCGATTAATATATTATACTATGTTTTTATACAAGCCAGCTGCGCCAGCGGAGTAAGTAAGTTTGTTTTTATACACGTTCTAACTGACAATAATTCTAGGAACACACACTAGAACCACATGGCAACATATTCGGGTTAAGTTTCGGCGTCACCGATCTTTATATTTTTAGGCCTCGTTTAGGGAGACGCGGGGCGTTATAGACATAATGGGACGCCCGACACGCCGTCTAAACATTACTTTTAGGCGATATTTATAGTATTTATAGTGGCTTTTTAGTCGTCATGGTGCTAGGTAGGCACTAAAACAAGACTAAATTTGACAGTTAGTAGTGAAGTCATAGACAAAAACAAAACCGATGATTTTCGGTCCCTTTTCAATTAAAAATGATAGAAAGTGACAGGACTAATTTAAGTTTAGTTTAGTTGGGCGTATGCCGAATCGACACCAATATCTATAAAAATAACATATTTTTTAAAGGCCGTCTTATTGTAAAGGGCGTTGAGTCACGCATATCGATTGAGAAATGATGAATCAACACCAGTAGGCCAATTCTACTAAATATCTATTCTTCAATATTTTCTTCTTCTATTTATTCTCCTTCTATTCTGCTCGTTTATGCTCGTTATATTTGTGTCGTGGAGGAGCAGTGCAGTGCAAATAGGCGTATTCTACTAAAATTCCCTGCACTAAAACTACATTGCTCCTACACGACTGCACTGCACTGCACCGCAACTATGCGAATCCTGCAATATAACTTTACTGATACCAGTAACCTACCAAGGCAACAAAAGGCACCAGTGCCACCGTTTTGTTAGAAGATAGCATTACTGGTAATGCCTTGGTAGGTGTATTTGAGGCTGAACAATAAGTTGTTCCTTCTCGTTTCCCTCAAAAAATCCTCCCAAAGTGGACCAAACATTTTTTATTTAAAAAAACACAATGCAAAAGTTGCTCAAGATCAACCTCAGTAAAACCACAAAGAAATACTGCTATCTATTGTCATTCAAATTTCAAAATAATTTAACAGAATACGATTATTTTACAGTGAACGTGCAGCTGCAGTTTGTTTTTTTTTTTAGAGGAATAGCTGCAACATATACGGAAACCACCCGAAACGTCAACGTTAGCTCAATTTGACACACGTCGCGTAGCAATACAGTTGCAGTCATTTAATAGAACTGACTTCCTGATCAACATCGATTAGCGGTTCGTGGTTAGACCACATAGTACGTACACTTACGCCCACACTAATAGATTGTTTTATAGTCCTAAATATAATCAATAAGTTATGTAAGCCGTAATTGCCAAAAGTGGCCACTTTTAACAGTTACGAATTATCGATTATATTTAGGACCATGAAAGAGTAACTAAAATATATTTATAATATAATAATTCTGTTATCGTTAAACTCATAATATTTCGATCGAAGTCACTGACACTAAGTAATTGATTTATTTCGATTGGTGACGCTATGGCAGCTGATATATTTTAACCTTAAGATAGCCACGTGATGACATCACCATGCTCTTTCTTTAAATTAACTGGAGTAAGCTAAGGTATAAGAAAAACATAATATTTTCTAGATTAAGACATCAAATAAATTTGTAACAAATTTCTTCTCATTTATTTTTCGCACACACATTAATTTTTTTTTGTGGCCCTATATTTACTTACACATATCACTTGGATAAAATAGGTATATTAATTTATTCCTATGGTAAAATCTAATAACTATGCGAAAAAGTTGCAAGTGGACAGCAATTTAATTTAAATAATATAAGATAAAATAAAAAATTACCTTTCACATGACTTAGAACACACACCTCCAGTTTTGGTATAACCTGCAGCACATTCAGATGCGTCTATAACAGTTCTTTTGATTCTTTTAATAATTCTGCTGGACGATAGAACTTCATTTTCGTAATTCATATTTAAAACACCAAATTTTGAGTTACTACTTTCTCTTATCACTGGCATGCTATAGCAGCTCAAAATGAAGCAGCAGAGAATTCCTGCAATCAAAGCTAGCGCACTGAAAGTTTTCTTATCCATCATTTTTATCTACGATTACAGAGTCGTTATTTTAAAGATTACGGAAGGTACGTCCGCTGTGTGCGCTCTTACTATTGGAAGTGTACTTGCGGCTTGCGCTTGCGCGTTGAAACTCTATAGCTATGGATTCCCCGCTCCTGCGCTGCCGCCACCCGCGCACAGTGTTGCAAGGCCGGACGAAATTCAAAAATTAAAAATGTAAGTTAGGCATAAAAATACTTTTGCGTTGTTATCTCGATAAATGACACTATAATAATTCGTATAAGTTGGAGGGTAAATCAAAAACAATGTCGAGTTATACGACCTCAAACATTCATCACTTTATTCGTCACCGTTACGCGTACTTTTTTAGTGATACGAAAGATTTAAAAAATATCATTAAGTTACAAGATTTTTGTTTGGATACTTCATGAACTCTGAAGTTAAAGGTATGTGCTACTGTTTAAATATATTTATAGTCTTAAAATATTTGTATAAGTAATATAGAATCAATAAGGAAGTAGTGTCTACTTTTTTTTATTAGGTTTCGGTTTAACGTGTTGTTTTCTTTAACTTCTCCACTGTTCTCCACTGTGAAACTTACATTAAAATATTCCCAACAGTATGTTTTTTTTAAATAAGAAATAAAAAGTTACGGATTCGTACGGATCTTGAACAATGTTTTCGTTTGAACCTTGCAGAAAATGTTGCGGAATTTAGCAGACGTGAACTGGCTGAATTTATATTCAATGATATATTTAAAGATTGGGGTACAAAAGCGTCAAATTTGTTAGAATATATTATTCAGAAGACAAATTGTCCACCAGAGCATAGACCTACTACTGAAAAAAAAGTTTCAACATTTTTTACCAAAGTTAAAACCAGATACATTAATGTTTTTCGTAAGAAGGACGTTTATTACGCTCAAAATAAACAGTGGTTAGATGGAAGTGAATCTTTTCGTTCATTTGTAAGTACAGCTACTATGGGCCGTAAGCCAGGTCATCCACCGTCCTCTTTCGATTCAGTTACAGATCGATCTAAGAGAAGAAAAACTGAGCACTTACGTGAAATTGCTAGCAGTTCAGAGTTAGCTTTTGCTGCATCAGTTAACTATCGAAAAGAAGGCCGTAGTGATGTTGCAAATGTTATTGATATTCAACGCGCATCTATTGAATCTGCAGAACATAGTAGACTTTTAAGAGCCAATGAAGCCCTTTGCGTATTCTTAGATGCAGACCTCTCTGCTCATCAATATAATATTATCAGGGACGTTGATAAGGAGAAATTTCCACCATATCGACACATATTAGAAGCAAAAAAGCTTTGCTACCCAACTGAAGATGGCATTACAGTTACTGAAAAATATGCTGTCGTTTCATTGCAAGCGTTGCTGAACCATACTTGTACACGACTTATAGAGTACTTACAAATGAAGTCTTTTTCAGTTGATAACGTATCTGATTTGAAACGTCATTGGAAATGGGGTATAGATGGAACTTCAGGTTTTACCGAATATAAACAGTCATTTCAAGATCCTAAATCCTCGGATTCTATTATGCTGGTGACGTGTGCAGTGCCAATAAAGTTAGAAGGCATAAATAACACGCAACAACTTACATTATGGACCAATAGTCGCCCATCATCTCCAAGGTTTTGTCGTCCTATTCATATTCAATATGAACATGAAACCAGTGAACTTTCTAGACAGGAAATGGAACGCATTGAAAATGAAATAATTAATTTAACACCGACTATAGTTCAAACAAGTATTTCAATAAGCCATGTTTTATATTTCACAATGTCAGATGGTAAATTATGTAATGCTGTTACAAACACTACGTCCACACAAAGGTGCTATATATGCAAAAAAACTTCAAGCCAATTTAATTCAATTGGTCGTATGCGTCAAGTAGAAATTGAAACAGATAACCTATGATTTGGTTTATCCATACTCCACGCATGGATTCGCATGTTCGAGTGTTTATTACACGTTAGTTATAAACTACCCGTAGCAAAATGGCGTGTTACTAAATCTGATGATAAAATGAAAATAGAAGAGCATTAGAGTAGGATTCAAGAAGAATTTAAGCAACAACTAGGCCTGTTAATTGATCAACCAAAACCTGGATACGGGAACTCGAACGACGGAAACACTGCTAGGAGAATTTTCGAGAATTCTACAGTATCTGCTTCTATTACAGGAATAAACAAAAATCTTATACACCGATTTCATATAATTTTAATTACTTTGTCTTCTGGACGTGATATTGATGTGGGTAAGATGGAGAATTACTGCTCAAAGGCTGCGGCGACTTTTATTAAGTTGTACCCTTGGTACTATATGCCTTAAGCGTGCATAAATTTTTTGAATCATAACTGTTTTGTTGTTTTTTAATATAATTCTTCACTGGTTGAATGTTTTTGAACAACATTTTAGTACAAAATAATTTCGTCCGGCTTTTGTAAGGAGATGCAATACTGTGCCGCGCGCGGGACAGAACAGGCGCGCCAGAACAGAATAGATTCATTTGCGCGTTCATAAAAAGGTGTTTACAACAACACTTATTAACACAAACAATTATATCTCTTACGCTTTCGTTACTGTTAGGTTAATTCGTTTTTCTTAACAGATTCATGTGTTACCAAGACGAAAGGGTTAAGAATTAATTTGTTACACTTTAAGCGGGTTCTAGTTATGGACCCTGTTTTTCCACCCCTGAATTAGTTTTATTTTTTAATTTGGTTATTATTGAATGAACTTCGCGGGGTGTAACTGGTTGTAAATAGATGCTATTTTCTATCTGATTTTGTTTATTCATTGTTCTGGGCATGTTATTTTTAACCGACCTCAAAAAAAGGAGGTTCTCAATTCGGTTCTATTTTTTTAATGTATGTTATTAGATATCTCCGCCATTTTAAACTGATTTTGATAATTCTTTTTTCATTCGATAGAATTTACTTTTGAAGTGGTCCCATGTAAATTTTGTCAAAATCTAGTAATAATAATAATAAATTAATAAAAATAATAAATTTATTTACCAAGTACAATGAACAATTAAAATTTGGGCTAGTAAATGTCGCATACAATAAACCCTGCCTCTTAAACTAGGCGAACCAATGGTAGAAAATGAGGTAAAACTTCGAAATTCCTCAACGGAATGTAGCATTCGCATCGTTATTCGTCTATTCTTTTAGTCATATCTCATTAAATATAGTTTTTAACCGATTTTGATGATTCTTTTTTCAATTAATAGAACGTGCCTTTAGTGATAGATCCATACATTTTTTTTTTAATCTGATGATGGGATAGGAGATAAAAGCGGAAACTCCTTAACTGGTGATAGCAACATGCATCGCGATTCCGTTATTGTATTGGAAATCACAAATATTATATCTATGGTCGAGCGATCGAGTGTTTGACTCTCTTTACGGAGGTTCCGAGTTCGAATCCCGGTGGAGACTGTTCTTGTGAGACTTTCTCCAGTTTTGTTAGCCTAATTGTCCGAAAAAAAAGATGATTCCGTGCTTCGGAAGGCACGTTAAGCCGAGTGTCTTGCCTACTATCTACAGAAGAAGTCGTTACTCGAGCCATGTCAGTGGCTCTGGACCAGGGCGTACTATATTAATTATGTGACTAGGGTTTGTGATGTTAGTTGTCGACCTTTCAATCCACAATATGAAGAAAAAGAAGAAGCCAGCCTAAGTTCCATATCTGTAATCAGCTAACAAGACTAGACTAGATTTTCAAGGTACCATTTTGAAACCTAAAACTCCCTAACAGCGAATAGCCTAAGTATCGGGGAATTCGGGGTAAGGCTTTGTAAACCGGTAAACTGTAAGCATCGTCAGTTTAGTGGCCAGCTGGACTACTAAGAGGTCACTCTTACCCAGTTTCTAACTTATGTTATTTTCGAAACAGTCAGCATAAACAAACAATAAGCTTGCATGATTTTAAAACTATAATGAACCTACCGATTATCAATAGACTGACAGGTAGTAGCTAACCCCTGTTATAGTGTTATTTGTTTCATTATTGAACGATACGTGATTTTTATACATTATTATAATTATTGCGATTTATTTTTTTCGTGAGTGCTTCCGTTTTTTAAAAATAACAATTATATTTGTTGTTGTATTTTGACTTGTAACTTGTTGTTATCAATAAATTGAGTATTGAGTATTGCAAAGCACGGAATACGCTGTCTAAACTAAGCAAATACCGCAACTGAAACTGTTAAATAACAAAACCTAGCTATGAAGCTATGGATAATTAAGAAAAATAATCGAAAAAGTGTCGAGGTTACGATTAATTACTAAAGTTTAACATTTTGAACGAAACACTGAAAATTGTAAAATAAAAATTATTTTAACAAAAAAATAGGACCCTCCTTCAAATTACTATATTATAGATAGATAGATAGATAGATAAAGAATTTATTTCTGTACTGCAGACACATACATAAGAAAACAAAATTAAACCTATTACTAAAAGTATCATAACCTGACACACCAGGTTATGCATGTGTGCTGCAGCAGCGCAAAAAGGTCGTAGCTCAGCCAAGATACATACTCAGGAGAGCAGATATCGCTGATTTTCAGCCACAACCCAAAGAAACACGGACGCGGCGACAAGTAAAATTGATCGTATCACATAAAATTAATGTTGTATAAAGAAACGCTGATACATTCTATACTATATAATATTATATATATCTATATATATATATATGGTAGTGTACACACATACTAATTAAATAATAATGTCTAATGCATGCAAACAAAATAAATAATAGAAGTTATATGTAGGTATAAGATGAAAGGTTTGATATGTTAGTAAAAACCGAATAGTTACTTATATATTATATATAGTTAGTAAGTACGCCAATATAATACAATAGACAAAATTAGACTTAGTATATTCATTCATTACATTATGTGCATTTATATCTTAACATAAAGAAACACACAAATTACATCCAAATTACATCCAGACTCCGCACAAATCAAAAATCACCTATCCATTTCCGTCTGACATTGATACAAAGTGCCTATAATATTCCCATTTTTTGAGATTGTAAGAGTATAACTTTAACCTTATCTCTAAAAGAACATTTTGCTTTAATCATCCTAACGGGTGGGGGAATATTATTCCAGCACTTTGTCGCATGATAGCGAAAGCTACCCCTGAAAGCCGCAGTACGATGGTGTTCCACTCTAAGGGGAGGCCGTGCTAATCTGGGCCTATTTTCACACAGTGTTTCGAAGAGGGGAAATTTTAATTTGGAAAATAAATAATCTGGGCATTTAAAATTTACAATGTCAAACATTAACGAAGCGAGATGCAATTGCCTACGACATTCCATATTAAGTATGGATGCGTTATTTAGAAACGGTGTAATATGACTTCTTGGTGGAACATCGAAAATAAATCTACAACACGCATTCTGCACACGTTGTATTAAGCGACTGGTTTTATAAAGGAGACGAGGCCCATAAACAAGATCTGCATAATTGAGTCGAGATAACACCAGCGACTCACATAAAGTTATTCTAACTCTTTCAGACAAGAAATTACGAATTTTGTATAAGACCTTTAGTCTATAAAAACAACTTCTAACAAGGTTTCCTACATGGTTTTCGAAACGTAGCTGGCTGTCAAATAAAACACCGAGATTTTTCGCTTCATCAACTTGACTGATACTCTGCCCCATAATATGTACTACCGGGGACTTGCTTACAATTTTTCTAATCTGGGCTTTTGTACCAAGTACCATAAATTTCGATTTGTTAGGGTTAAGAACTAACGCATTCCTCGTAGACCATTCAGCTATTCTGCCAAGATCACCATTAAGCTTCTCCAGCGCTTGTGATATCCTGTCAGGCGATTCAGATATGTACAATTGCACATCATCAGCGTAGATATGATATTTACAGTGTTGTATCACTTTAGCTAAATCAGCACTGTATATCACAAACAAAAGAGGGCCTAGTATGGACCCTTGAGGGACTCCACGTTGGATCTGACGAGGGTCAGAAATCAGGTAAGCTCCATCATGTTTTTTAAGTTTCACTGACTGTTGACGGTCATTCAAATAGCTACTGAACCACTTCACTGCCTGGGGGTCAAGGCCATAGTAAGCTAACTTAGTTATTAAAAGAGATATATTAATACTGTCAAAAGCGCGAGAAAAGTCTAGGAGAGCAAGGATCGTGCCATGGCCAACATCTTGTTCTGCTAGTATATTATCGGTCACATCTAATAATGCAGTAACCGTGCCACGACCCCTGCGAAAACCTGACTGAAGAGAAGGCAGAATATTGTTCTTTTCTACGTAGCCCATTAATTGATGATAAACAGCCTTCTCCAAGATCTTGGACAGAAAAGGTAAAATACTGATAGGTCTAAGATCTTTTAGTTCACTGGGGTTAGATATCTTTGGTAATGGAGTAACCAGAGCTTTCTTCCATTGACTGGGAACGACTGCTGTACGAATAGATTCATTAATAATTTTTGTGATTGTTGTTAGAGTTCTTGGAAGAGTTAAAATAATCATATCCCTACTAATATTGTCATAACCTATCGCATTTGATTTAATAGACATGATATACTTAGAAACTGTATATTCTGATACTGGTTGTAATGTGAAAGAAGTAGCACCAAACGTATTACTTTGAAATTTATTCTTTTCCATATTAGAAGCTATCACGTCACAGTCAGGAATGTTCAAAAAATTATCATTAATCTCATCGGGATCTTTAAAGCAAGGTGGAAGGCTATCTTCTTTACTAGGATCTAATACAATTTTACTTTTCAGATTTTTCCAAAACTTAACACTGTCATTAACGTTACTATTAACACAATGATTAAAATAGGCACGTTTTTCATTATAAATACTAGTTTTCACTAAACCTTTGAGATCTCTATAATACTGCTTATGCGTCTCTAGATTTGACTGGTTTTTCTTAGCTCGTGCTTTATTTCGCAGCTCCATCATAAATTTAATCGTGTCAGTGATCCATGGTAAAGAATTTTGACTTTTAATACGTAAAGTTTTAACGGGGGCATGTTTGTCAAAAAGCGCAAGAAGTAATGACTCAAACTTAGTGACCATAGCATCAACTGACGGTTCATTAGCTATAGATTCCCAATTGATGTTATTCAGGTCTATATTGAAACTATCCATATTTATGTTCTTTAGGGGCCTATACGAGACAATTTTTGGGGGTAACTTTATCTTTTTTAGTGTCAACGTTACATTAATCATTGAGTGTCCAACTGATCCAGTTATATTATCAACTGTGACTTCACGAACTGGACAGTTAGTGCACACAATATCAATAAGGGATTCAGAATCAGCAGTGAAGTGAGTCGGTTCAGATACTATCTGTCGCAAATCCACACAATGCAAAAACTGATGGAGCTTAACGGTTTTACTGTCGTTTACTTGGAGCATGTTAACATTGAAATCTCCCATTAGTATTATATAATCGTAATGAGAAAATCTTGATACCGAGTCAGTTATTGCATCGATGAATGTGTCAGTATTCATCCACTGAGGTCTATACGCTGTGCCTATCACTAGAGAGTATCCATTCGACTTGGTCGTTAGCCACATTTGTTCAATAGCGACGTCTGGGTTTTTCAAAAAAGAAACGCGAATATCATCCTTTACATAAAAGCCCACACCCCCACCCCGCCCACCGCGCATGTGGCGCGGGCGCGGGGTGCAGCGCAGTCGGTAGCCCGGCGGCGCCGGCGCACACGCCTCCTGGCCGGCAGACAGCCATGTCTCATTAATTGCGACGATATCGGCATCAAAACTGTTCATTGCTACAAGGAAGTCATCATGCCCAGTGTTTAGGGAGCCTGCATTATATAATCCCAACTTAATGTATTTAGTTTTAGGAGCCATTTGTAACATTTTGAAATATTAAAAAAATAGTAAAAGTATTATGATTTAAATGTAAAGGTTCTTTCTCCAGATTAAAATTCAATTGACGTATAAAATCAGTATACAAATAAATAAAATTCATTAGTGTAAATATCATGCAAATATAATTAATAGAAATACACATCAAACCTCTAATTTCGACAAAATATAAAAGTTTAAAATTCATGTAAATAAATAGATAGACAAAAACACTCAGACAACAAATAAATAGTTTTATAACAATCCATGCTATCAGTAGTATAATTATAATTATCAAATCAATGCACAAAATTATATTCAAGTATAGTATCTTTCTTCCATACATATTGTTTCTCTGTGCTGAGTACCTACAATAAAACATAGCAACTATAAAAATACTTATGAATAAATAGCGTATTCTGCCGAGAGCTATTGCACTGATGCAGCACACTTTATTATACGAAAATGCCGCTACCAATAACAACTGTTCGTGCAGAAACATTTGACAAAATATGTAAAGTAAAAGCAAACAAGTAAAATTATGTAATTCATATATGCTCTTACATGCATGCACAATAAAAACTGTAATACTAATAAACAAAATAAAGACTACAAAATATTGAAAAAGTAAAAGTTTACAGAACCAAAACTTAATTCCTAACAGTTTCAATTTTAAAAACACGGGAGACATCATCCTCGGTGCGAAGACGGTGACGGGGCGCATCAGCACCCTGATGCTGTCGCGCGTACACACGGCCATCGCGCGACCACACGTAGCGCCAGTTAAGCTGTCCTGCCGCCTCACGAGCACGCCGAAATACGGCCCTATTGATGCGGGTCAGCCGCTCATTGACGTAGAATCGGCGCGGCGTTCCAGGCACGCCGGTGCCCTCGGTGGTGGCTCCGCGACGCACTCGGGCCGCCTGGAGAAACTGGTCGCGTACCGCGCGACGTGCCAGTCGAACCACAATAAGCCTCGGCCTCACAGCGGACGTCGTCGTCGTCGACACGTTTGATTCCTCTGGAGGACGCCCCACTCGAGTAGCAGACACGATCTCCTGCTCATTTAGACTCACACCAAGTATTTTTGCAAGTGTGATAATAATATGCGGCAAGCTTTCACCCTTTTGTTCCGGGACACATGAGATCTCAATGTCATTTAAAAGCAGCTCCTGATCACGCTCATTTAGTTCCACTTTCAGCTGTTCAACAGCCGCGTGCAGTGAGACATCAGAGCCTGTACTTTTAGTCTCAGGACGTCGCTCTAGGGCCATTATGCGTTCGTCGAGATTGCTCACGCGATTTTCACAGGCGTCCATCCTTAATGCAAGTGTGCGCATAGAATTATTGAGATCAGCCATCATACTTCTTGTAGTCACCAATTCCTCTCTAAACAGTCGCATTTCCACCACCAGATCATACGTGCAAGACTTATCTACAGTTACGTCATGACCAGTGTTGTTTAACGTAGTATCAAGTAGTGAGACATCCATTTCAACTGGTGGACTGGTCTTAGCGGGCGCTCCCCGGCGCAAAGTTACTCCATCCATCGCGGATCTCACTGGAGTGTTGGTATTGTCAGTACGTGGCTGTTTACCCAGACAAATCGCACACCGCCAAGCAGCTCTTTGTTCTCCAGATAGGTTATAAAACCGTTGCTCGGACACATTAGCACACTGTAAATCATAATTATTGCGACAAATGCTACAGCGCACATAACTTTTAGTATCTTTTATTGGTTGTAGACACCCAAAACAATCGCTGAGCTCACTGCTTTCTGCCATAATGCAATGTAATTATCAAACCAAACAGGTCGTCGGTATGCGCTTAGTGGGTACGTAGCGCTTGCACAGCTGCCTCACAAGGCCAAGGTCGCACGGCACAGTTAAGTGTTCACCACACAGTTAAAAATCACTCTTTTGTAAGAACTGCTGCACGTCAGATAATTTATTGTATATCACTCGAATGGTCTTAATTTAAATTAACTTTTAGTATGTAATTTAATCGTAGAAATGCAAAATATTCACGTAATAACGCAAAAAAATGACCAGCGTAACGTAAACACGTCAACTACCGCCGCCGCGTCGCGCGCCTCCCTCTTCACTAAAAAGTAACAAATAATAGTACATTACGATACAAGGATCGTAGGTGGCATATTACAAGCGAGGTTACAACCTAAGATACGTGTGTTGTACGACGTTTTTCAATATACACTTGTGAGAAAACTTATAGTAAATTAACTTGAAATGGTACATACAAAAGCTATGATACTACAGGCAAAATTGATCGAAGTTGTAAAAACTAACCTTTATTATATCGCGCGCAGTTTGAGTATCCTTACTATTCACATTTATCATTAAATATCAAATCTTAATCACTCATAAAACAATTAATTGAAAATTTTACAAACTTGGTGCCAACTACAAAACGATAGTATGTTTCTTTTTTAACCGACTTCAAAAAAAGGAGGTTCTCAATTCGGTTGTATTTTTTTTTTATGAATGTTATTAGATATCTCCGTCAATTGTAAACCGATATTGATTATTCTTTTTTCATTCGATAGGATTTACTTTCAAGTTAGTCCCATAATAATTTCGCCAAGATCTGATGGTGGAACACGAGGTAATAATAAAAATTGGAAATTCCTCAACTGAAAGTAACATTCGCTTCGTTATTCGTCTATTCTTTTAGTCATATCTCAGTCTTTTACCGATTTTAATGATTCTTTTTTTATTCGATAAAATCTGCTTTGGGGATAAATTCATATAAATTTTGACAAAATCTGATGATGGAATAAGAGATAAAAGCGGAAACTCCTCAACCAGTGGTAGCAACATGCATCGCGCGCAATACCATTTGTGGTGGAATGTTGCTAGGCAACGAAATAAATTTGTCTTATCAGTTTGCTGAAAATCTACGTTTCCATTGTTCCATATAAAATTATACAATATTATTCGATTTTATTACATTTTTTGGCGACCGTGACAGGACACGAACCTGCAATCTTCGGATATTTATTTATATGAAAATACAACTAAACTTATAACTAAACACAAAGGGTGCAACAAAAACTACTAACTATATTGTACTATACTACTATACTAACTGACTGTACTATATTGTATTGGAAATCACAAATAATTTAGCTTCTATGGCCGAGTGGTAGAGTGTTTTTCTCTCTTCTCTTTTTACTTTCTTTTTTCTTTTTCCCGGTGAAGACACTCTTAAACGAAAATGTCCTTGTGAGACTTTCCAGTTAAATTGGGACATTGCTGCCTGAATCACCTGATTGTCTGAAAAGAAAGATGATTCAGTGCTTCGGAAGGCACGTTAAGCCGTGTGTCTCGGCGCTAATATCTACAGAAGGCGTCGTTACTCGAGCAAGTCAGTGGGTTTTGACAAGGGCCCAAATTGTCGACCTTACAATCCACAATATGAAGAAAAATAAGAAGCCAGCCTACGTTTACTATCTGTAATCAGCTAACGATAGACTTTCAAGATACCATCTCAAACCTGGAGCTCCTTACGAATAGCCCAAGTATCGGGGTAAACTGTAAGCATATTAAGAAGGAAGAATAGTACGTGCTCGTCCATACAAAAAGAGAAAACGTTTTTCCACTTCTAAATATTTTCCAATCTCCATGATTGTTTAGTATGTTATTGATACAATGATTGACTAGGTTTATAGTTGTTCCTTTTTTCAAAAGTTCGTTATCAATTCAAACTTATATAAGGCACCTCAAGTAACGTAATTCTTGTGATTAAAACTGTGTCGAATTAAGCCGTTTGTTGAACAAAAACAATGTATCTTTTTTAAAAAGCGGAACCTATGAACCTAGAATATATTGTGCTGAAACGATCGACATCAAAATCAAAGTGATTTGTTGAAACTAAGTTATTGGAAACCGTTTTCTCCCGAAATGAGAATTTCATCAAAAAAAGTACCTATTGTCAGTCGCGAGCTGCAGCGCTCTCGCTCTCTCTCTCCCGGGGGCATGAGCGCACGAGCAATAGCAAATGTTTTCCTAAATACCAATTTCGTTAGGATCGCGAAGGTATTCTTTCCTCTTAGCATTGTCAGTTTAGTGGCCAGCTGGACTACTAAATGACCTCTTACTTCGTAGCCTCTTACCCAGTTTAACTTATGTTATTTTCGAAATAATCATTATAAACAACTAAACGCGCTTGCAAAGCACGAAAGACGCAGTCTAAGCTAAGCAAATACCAAAAATATAATATCTTTGTACTGAAACTGTTGAATAACAAAACCTAGCTTTGGATAATGAGAAAAAATAATAGGAAATGTCTCGAGGTTAGGATTAATTACTTACATAAAATATATTAAATGAAACACTGAAAATCATAAAATAAAAATAATTTTAACAAAAAAATAGAAACCTTCTTCAAATTACCTTATAAGGTTATCTCCACTAAAAAGTAACAAATAAAATAACATTTCAGATGGAACATGAAAAAAAATATTGCCAATATCCTCAATTATTTATTATATTATTAATATAATATTATTAATGTTCCATCTAAAATGTTATTTGTTACTATATTACCTCGCTTTCTTGTCTGTCTGTTTGTTTGTTTGTGGGTTTGTTCGGTCCGAATCTTGCAACTCAATTTTGGAGCACGTGCTGTCATTCGATTATGCTGAAATTTGGTACACCTCGATGACAATGCAATATTAGGATATCATGGAGCTGGTCTGATCATGGAGTCGGAAGGTGGCCATAGGAACTTCTAAAATGCACAACACTACCTCGTCGTGTTTGGACTCGTTAAATTTGTCTTGACAAGATCTTTAGTCATACGTGATGTCCAGGGTCTCATGATGGAGCCGGAAGGTGGCCATAGGAACTTCTAAAATGCACAACACAACCTCGTCGTGTTTGGACTCGATGGATTTGTCTTGATAAGATTTTTAGTTATACGTGATGTCCAGGGTCTCATGATGGGGCCGGAAGTTGGCCATAGGAACTTCTTAAAAACACAACATAACCTCGACGTGTTTGGGATCGTTGGATTTGTTTTGACAAGATATTTAGTCACACGTTATGTCCAGGGTGTCGTGACGGAGCTGGAAGGTGGCCATAGAAACTCCTCAAATACACAACATAACCTCGTCGTATTTGGGTTCGTTGGATTTGTCAAGACAAGATTTTTAGTCATACGTGATGTTCAGGGTCTCATGATGAAGCCGGAAGGTGGCCACAGGAATTCTTCAAATACCCAACATAACCTAGTCGTGTTTGGGCCCGTTGGATTTGTTTTGACTAGATTTTTAGTTAGGTATACGTGATGTCCAGGGTCTCACGATGGAGCCGAAAAGTAACCATAGAAACTCCTAAAATACACAATACAACCACGTCGTGTTTGAGCTCGTTGAATTTGTCTTGACAAGATCTTTAGTCATAAGTAATGACCAGGGTCTCATGATGGAGGTGGCCACAGGAATTCCTCAAATACTCAACATAACCTAGTCGTGTTTGGGCTCGTTGGATTTGTTTTGACTAGATATTTAGTCACACGTTATGTCCAGGGTGTCGTGACGGAGCTGGAAGGTGGCCATAGAAACTCCTAAAATACATAACATAATCTCGTCGTGTTTAGGCTCGTTAGATTTGTCTTGACAAGATTTTTAGTTAAGCCGGAAGGTGGCCGCTGTATTTCCTCAAATACTCAACATAACCTAGTCGTGTTGGGCCCGTTGGATTTGTCTTGACTAGTTTTTGAGTCATATGTGATCTCATAATGGAACCAGAAGGTGGCCATAGGAACTCTCTCAACGTCGAAAGATAACCTTGTCGTGTAGGGCTCGTTGGATTCGTCTTGACAAGATCTTTAGTCATAAGTGATGTCCAGGGTCTCATGGTGAAGCCGGAAGGTAATCTCATCGTAACAACATAATCTCGGCATGCTTGGAATTTTTAGTCTTAGCAATTTAGTCCTACGTGATGTTTAGGGCATCTTGCAACATTGAAATACTCTGCTGGACTAAAAAGCACAAAAGAATAAAATAATTAAAATAAAATAATTTTAATTGAGATTTTTATTGGTGTAATACTCTTGTAGGACTTACAACGAAAAACGTGCGGTGCATGGAGTAGATTTTGAAGCATAACCGTGTTTTTCAAAAAACTATAGATTAGAATTTCACCTTTTTATATAAAAAAAACATAAACATCTTCTAGGCGAGCGTGGTCCATCTTTTACCTTAAAATGAATTTCCATCAGCTAGAATTAATGGTCAAACGCAAGTCTTTCCAATAATAAAAAAACACAACAATTGAATTGCACTGTAAATAATATATAAAGAATAACTATTTGTAAGTTTTCAAGACATAACACATAACAACCCCTGGCACTAATAAGATTTAGAAGACATTTATTCATTGTCATTACATTAACTATAATATATTATGTATCAATAAGTAGTACAGACAGACATGAAAATAAGACAATGAAAATGTTACAGCGTCAGCTATGCTGTTTTTCAGCCATTACCCCGTTCTCTACTTCTTAGAATAATAATATCAATTCCATGCACCCCACGTTTTTCGTTTTAAGTCCTACAAGAGTACTACGCCAATAAAAATCTCAATTAAAATTATTTTATTTCATACTTTTTAGTGCGCAAAAACGTGTTGTTAAAAAATATTTTTTACTTTATAATTATTTATAAGCATAATTACGGAGAAAAGGCTCTGGCGAACATTTAGCCTCTACGAATTGATTCTTTGTCAAATCGATATAATTTTATTTTTATAATTAATATATTACTGGCTGATAATATTTTTGATACAAATTATTGAAATAAAAAATATAAAATACTTTTCTCTTTGTACAATAAAAAAAAATAACAAAATGATCCTGGCTGAATAATAATTTTGGAGACCGTAGGAATTAAAAAAAAATGTAATAAAATCGCACAAGTGCGGTAAAACGCTTTTACCGCACAGTTTACTGCCTTCGTAATCAATTTTCGAGCAAGGTTTATTAAAAAATAACATTTCAGATGGAACCTAAAAAAAGTAGCCAATAGCTAATATCCTCATTTAAGCAGATAGGTAGTGTATTAAGTAAATATTTAGAAATTTGTACTTCGTTTTGGAGTCGATGCCAGCCTAAAATTGTAGACGACGAAACTACGAGTAATATATTCCACGCATTTTTCTCCTTGGCAACGTCCTGGGCCAAGGTACATGCAAGTCTGAAGATGCTTCTAGACCTGTGATCATCCTCCAAGTCCATGATGTAGTTTCTACTTCTGTATAATAGTACGTCAGAAAAAAGTCGTAGTGAGAGCACCATAAGTTTTACTGAAAAGAAACAACGTCTTTACGAAGACGTCTAAGATCTATGAGTGAAATGTCTACAACATGTGCATTCTTATATACAATAAGCTTCCACTTGAGCTAAGATTAGCTGACAATATAGCATTTAAGAAGAAACTCTCAGTCTGGCTCTTTGAAAGGGGTTTCTATAGTGTTAAGGAATACCTGGATTCAGACTTATAATAGGTGGTGGTGGAGTCTTGTATATTCATTTTGTTTTATTCTTTTGTTATTATAATTGACTGTTTTGGATCTAGATTACTGATATAAATTTGACATTAATAATTAATAACTCTGACCTATGATAATGTACAATTTAGCTAATAATGTAAAATACGTATTGAATTTAAAATCTTTAATATTTTTAACTTTTATATTTGCACACCTAGTAGGTTGAATACAAGCACTTTCATTATTTTACATATCTCTTGCTCTGTAAGTAGTCACTTACTTCCTTGAATGCCGGGGTGTATGGATATCATTACAGCATAGGTTTTGGAATTTGAAAAAAGAACTGTCATACTCATACTGCACGAAGAATATTTTTAAAAAGTTAATAATTTTTTTTCTCGGTATCGATTATTTACTCGAATCGGAATCGAGACAATTTATATCAGAATTTATGAAGATTTTATTTTAAATATCGAACTATTTGTTTCGCAGTCACATCGTATGTTATGTTAGTTGAAATCGATTTAAAAATCAAACTGGCCAGCACGATTTGACGCGCTTGCGTGTCATAAAATCGTGAAGAGTAAAAAAGGCAGTCGACTAGCTAGGTCTTATCATCACAAACTCGTACTCAAACTGTAAATATTCCTAAAAAGAACTTGACCATATCTTTTACAAATTGTTCTAATTTTACTATTAATTTTAATTAAATACACATGTTTCTCTTTAATAAATGTTCATAGAAACCTGCTTTCTTGTTTTTTTACCTACCTCACAATCGATATGTAAAGCAGAGTGTTTATCTCGGGTGTAAGCATCAATTGCATACGCGGGCTAATTAGCGCCCTCGCTGCGCTCAGGCGCCAAAAACCTCGTATGCAATTGATGTCATACAGCCCTTGGTTAACAATCTACTATTATATAAGACCTGTATATAACTGTATTCTGGCAAATAAATATTTCTGATTTCTGATTTCAAAATGAATTGTAGAGCAACAGTTTTGCGTGTGTCTTTATCGTGTGGCCAACGACCGACCTCACAAAACGAAACTACATATCCATATTTATTTATTTGCTTACAAATGGTAACAATTTGATCTTACTACATAAATACAGTCTCTCATTTGATACCTCGTAAGGTGTTGCAAATTCCCCTTAATTAATTACATTCGTAGATGCAACCACGCCACGCCACGCTTTATCTTTCCTCCCGAAGAACAGAAACATTTTTCTTATCGGACAATCTGGTGAGACCGTTTTCATTCAAGTATTTCAAGACGTTAATAGATAGAACAGAAGAACATGAGATGAAGTTGTCACAAATATACGGCAAGCATTCATTCATAACACACCGTTTTTTTACTGTATCCTGAAGATCGCTTTAACACAAGCCTATAGAACGTGTTACAAAAAATACCAAAAAAAAAGAATATTTTTATCAAAGGCATTTAATTAAAATTTTCCCATCTCTAGTGCTTAGCTGTGTCAAATAATATTTGGACCAGATATGTAATTTTAGGTAAATGTGACTATTTTTACCGCTATGGTTAAAAATGTTTATGTACTACTTGTACCATAACATTCACATTAGAACAATTAATTTCAAAATGAATAAAACTACAAATAATTAAAAAAAAACTTTGTTAAATTATTGTTATGATATAATAAATTAATGAAACTAATATAAATAATAATATTTATGTTTGTAAATACGCAAACAATTATCTTGTTGTGTGTTTAAGGCAAAAAAGAAAATGTTTTCTAACATAAATTGATTTAAGTAATCTCTTTTAAAAATGTAGGCACAAATGGTGTACAAATACTGTTCCGTTCTGATAATCGATAGTCTATATTTTAGGTGTCAATTGACACTAGAGATGGGAAAATTTTAATTTAATGCCTGTGATGAAGAATATTCTTTTTTTTGGTATTTTTTGTAACACGTCGTATAATATTACAGTAAAGGAAATCCAACATCGATATCTGTCGATACCAGAAGATTTATTTTACTTTTTTTAAGTAAGCTCACTTGACATGACTGTAAGATGTATGAAATAAATCTAAATGATCCAGGCAGAATCCTTGTATTTTGATAGGGGATAAGTACCCTAGTAAGTACATTAAAGAACGGGGGCGGTAGCCAGATGGGCGCTATGCTAATATATTGATTGAAACGATGATATGAGTTGAATCTATTATATTGTTTTTATATTATTTTTCAAGAACATTTTTAAATTATCAAAATATAGTCTACTCTGTAGCCCGTTGGCATCCCGAGTCAAAACAACAAAAAAGAACCATTCGATATTTCAAAATATTCAAATCCAATCGAACTAAACGTTAAAGCAGACAAACAGCCAGTCACCACAAAGGAGACCGCTCCTTACAGTACCGTGCGTCAAATCCGGTGGTTCTAATTACAATAGATACCGATGTCAAACAGTTAAACGAAATTCTAATAACTTAATCCTAAAATCATTACGACGACGGATTTTTTTTTTGTAGAGATTCTTATTTATGTGTTGATACTCTCGGTACTATTGAAGACGCAATGTTTTGATTTTGATTGCTGTTTTTTATATTTTGTACAATGTTTTATTTCTTTACTAGCGGTCCGCTAGCCTAAAGATTTTCCTGTAAAAAGTATCCTATGTGTTAATTCAGGGTACAAACTATCTCTGTTCCAAATTTCATCCTAATCCATTTCGTAGTTTTTGAGTGAAAGAGTAACAAACATCCATCCATACTTACAAACTGTCGCGTTTATAATATTAGTAAGGATTTTATTTATCACACATGCTATCAAATTGATGAATCTCTGTTAGCGCAGTGAAAATGTATCGACGCCCTTCTCTCTTGAGAAAGTTAGTTGTACGGGAACCATAGAAACAGAAGACAACTCAGACTCTTCATCAATTTCAGCAAAACTAAAGAAATGCACTCCCCGCCACATTCAAGATTTATTGATAGATTGATTGAAGAATTGATAGATTTTGACGGCTCCGTAGCCCAGGTGGTAGTGTATATGCCTCCGACGCACAGGGTCGCGGGTTCGAATCCCGCCCAGGGCAAACATTTGTGTGATGAGCACTTTTGTTTGGTTGTTGTTTATCTATATAAGTATGTATTTATCTATTTAAGTAATGTATATCAGCTGTCTGGTACCCATAGTACAAGCTCTGCTTAGTTTGGTATCAGATGGCCATGTGTGAATATGTTCCCACTAATTTATTTTTTTAGATCCAGTATAAAATCGAGCAATTTCACGGTGTATATTAATTTTATCTTTATCAGTAATATCTGGGCTTTATTTTGATCAGAAATTCTTAAAATGCGATTCTTAATCGCAATGTTGTTAAATTACTGCTGTTATAAATCCTTACTTATACTTATAACAATAAATCTGAAAATAACTGTGTCTGTTATACTTTTTTTTATTTATAAATTAGTTCCTACCTACATCGACAGAGCCAAGTCAGTGGCTTTTGGCGGCTCTATAACACTGACACCAGGGTTTGTGAGGTTGGTTGTCGACTTTACAACCCACACGACGATGATGATGATCTACATGCAATTTTTGTATGGTTGTGCCAAAAGCGTCTAGAGCGGAGGGCGATATTAACTATACAGCATGAAATTTACATCGTTTTGTTCCCGCCGTGTAGTGATAGTACCTGTCAAACTGAACAACTTCTCACGAAAAAGAAATCCTGCCACAAAAATATTTTTGTGCTCTCCATACAAAATGGGTCGGTCAGCTCGGGAGTCTCACTTTGTATGGAGAGACCAAAAATTTTTTTTTTCGCGAAAAGTTGTTCAGTTTGATGGGTACTATCATTACACGGCGGGAACAAAACGATGTAAATTTCATGGTATATTACAAGCTAGTCTTACTTTAAGGGTTGGTAATTTGGAATAAGATTGGGTACAGCCTTTTCATCTGAGAATTTTATGTACTGCACTGCCTCATTGTACTTTTTACTATTTTTTTTTTAAATATTATTATTATTATCATTTCACGGCAAATCAACTGAACTATTTTTGATAAAAACTTTATTTGTTACCCAAAGACGAAGGCGATGTTAATTTCCTTTTTACAAGGCGGGCGTAGTCGCGGGCGAACAGCTAGTATCTAATATAAAAAAATACAATGTTTCTCCTGCTAAGGTTTTTATTTAATTAATTAACTAATAACAGTTCTAGCTACACTTATTTACACAACAACAGAAAGGTGGAGTTTTAATTTCAATATAATAAATAAGTGGGTACCTAATTAAAAATAATAATTCATCTTCCTATTTTTCTTCTTTCATTAATTAACAATTACTTAGTCATTATTAAATTTATTGTTAATAAAAAATATTCGCCAAAGAAATATAATAAATATCAGAGTATATTTTTTTTGTCTCTAAAAATTATTTTACAAATAATAACGAATTTCAAAAAAAAAAATACGTTTCACAGCCATTTATGTATCCTAAGAAAACAAAATTAGATTCAGTTCTTTTCTTTTACCAATATTTGTTACTCAATATCCTATAAGCGTTCAATACCATACATAATCGTGCTTTAGTGCCATCACAGACAATCTATATAATTACACGTTGGTAGCGCAGGAAAGAATATGTAACGAAAAACACGTCGACAGACTACACGACACTACTTGAACGTTGTTGTTAGCGATGGAACACGTAGCGAAGAACACGTCGACAGACTACTTGAAGTTCTGAAGCAAACACGTTGATAGTCGCTAACACGTCGGTAGTCGTTAGAAGCACTTTGTTTGTAGAGTTCACGTCGTAAGCGAACGGGCACATCGGCAGTCTACACGTCTGTAGTGTACGTACGTGAAGTACATACACGTCAGTAGTAAGCACGTTCGTAGCATACTCGTCAGAAACGTGCTTCTGTACTACTGTACTGATAATATCCAGTAATAACCACGGGCTGGTCTACTCCAGAAGTGACTCGTCGAACTGATAATCAAAATTGCAGTCCCTGCAACAAAACAGAAAATATTTAAAATACACAAGATCACTTTTGTTTATAAACATTTTTAAGTGATATAAAAAACTACGATTATTTTAGACATAGACAACTTTTATAACCACATTTTGACACCTATTTTTTATGAATGAATGAATACTACTTCATATAGTAATATAATACGCATCTGATATTTTATGTAAGCGCATCATGTGATGTTGTGAGAAAAATATCGCTTCTATAAATATTTATTGACTGATAACCGGAAAAACAGCTCAAACTTGATTTTAATTAATACATAGATGTTGACCTTTATTCGTATATATTGTGTTTAATGGTAATAGTCATTACTTTTACTATAATTTAACTTTTTTTTTACAGGTAAGCGACATCAAACTCGACATCAACAGGACATTCGGGTGAAATTTTAGATGTACTAAATAAAAAAATAACGTATTTTTTTAAAGTAACAAAAAGTTAAGATGAAGAGTCATGGTTACTTTGACGTACATTGTTATTACATTACATGCGTCATGTCATTGAAAATCATGGATCAGGTGTGTAAACATTGGAATTGCCACTGAATAACTAGATTGTAAACTGTATTATAAAAATAAAATATGTAAACCGGTTCGATAGCCAACCAAAGCAACTTGAGTACAAGCACAAACAACATATTAGCTTTGTGGTGTATAATTTTGTGATTATTGGGAACATTTTAACTATTGAAAAGAAAAAAACTAGGAATCCTTACCCATCGCAAGGGACACAGCCCCTAGCTGACATATGTTCGTTTATAGCGCATCCAGCTGCTTTAATAAGACCAGGACTCCGTTTCAATATTTTGTGTTCAACAATAGGCGCCATTACATCATCCTTCACAATTTTATCACTTTTATCTGTCACTGAATTTTCTCTTGCACTTTCCGCGAAAACGTCAAGTTCCAAATTACTGAGTTCTTCCAATGTAGTGTTAATTGGAAGACTGTGGCAGAAAGAAATTACCACAAAAACAAATACGATTATTTTAGAAACTGACATTAGTTTAAAAGCCATTTTTCAGTTTTTTATTTTGCTGTATTGACGAAGTGCGTGTATTCGCTTTGACCGTCCAAGTCAACTGAGTTGTGAATGAACCGGTCTGTTATTTATATTAAACTGCATGCAGAAGATGGGAATTACCAGGAGGATAGTCGGTGGTTGAAATACCATGGCACGCGAGTGAACCCGGTAAATCCGAATTAACTGGGAGATCGTAAAAAAAGCCGGTGACGGTATTCATGAACAATCAAATATTTGGGAATCGATTTTACCTTGGGATGGTGAATTATTTTTGGCGATATAATAAAAAATAAATAATAGATTCGTTCCTTTGGCCGGTTATAGAACCAGAGTTTTAGAACAACACTCTTTTTTTTTCTGGCGGCCAAGATTATTATTTTAGCGTATAAATTAACGCGCGTAATTTATATTTATACGAGAACCGTTTTGCTCCGTTGTTGTGACGGTAAAGCTTACTCGACGGAGGATAAACCAAAAACACACTTTTGCTTTTAATGAGTCGGTAGAATATGAATAGCGGTCCGCCCGCGGCTCTGCTCGCGTTGTGTAAGATTTTCCCGTGGAAATAAGACTTTCCCCGTAAAAAGTGCCTTAGGTGATAAACCAGGTTACAGAGTATCTCCATTTCAAATTTCATCCAAATCCGTTGAGTACTGCGTGAAGGTAGAATAAATATCCAAACATCTAAACATCCAAACGATTTTCGTGGTTGTTCACTGCACTAAAAAAACCGTGGTAACAAACCCGTAAATTGTGACAAATTTAGTATGTTTTCAAATTTATAATATTAGTGTGATTTCAGAATTGTTAAACATCAGAACTGGACACTGTCCATGGTAGAAAATAAACTCAAATTAAAATTATTTCGCAGGTTACATATTGGTATCACATTGATGAACCCGTCAGGGTACAGTAATTTTTCTTAAAAACTAAGTTTTAAAAGGAAAATAATCAATATCAATTGTACAACAACAATCTATGAGATAATAATAATCATTTTACATCAAAGAACTCTTGCGGCATGTAGAAACACTTAGCTAATAGGTACTCTTTAAGTTGTGTTTTAATTTACTAAAAAAAACCTTCCTGTATTTTTTTTTATCTTTAGCTGCCAGATAGCTACTGGGCCAAAGCTGACTATTTTTGTTACGTAAAGTCAAATATAAAGCTAAAGTTTTTAGACAAAGATAAAATAGCCCATATATACCTATAAATTCGTTTTCTCCAATTTATAGAGTCCAAAAATTGTGTACTAGTGAACTCACCAAAAAAAAAATGCAATGACAAAACTAAGATAGGTATTTCTCTCATGCTCTGAAAGTAGTCCAATAATGGCCCCAAAGAAAGGATGTAAGTCCAACTTACATCCCAGTAAGTTGGAGTCGGTTAAAGGATGTTAGTTACTTTGAAATTTAAACCTTTCTTTTTATTATTTTCATAGAAAGTTGCAAAATGGCAAAAGAAATAGACGTATACAGTCTACAATTATTTAATTTGAATAAAAGAAAATCGCTTGAATATAATATAATATATTGTTTGGTTTATTTTCCTATGCAAGATGAACACAAAATACCTATACATGTATTTACCAAGAAATAACAATAAAAGGATTACAAACAATAAAAAAACCATTTCTTGTTTTTCAAAAAGGCTGGTAACGAACACGCCCTATAAAAAACGCGGGAGAAAATTTTTGCCGAAAAAAAATCTGTTGTGCAACGTTTTGATTTAGATTTGATACATATTTATTTTTATTTTTTGTTTTATGTCTATTTTAACGATGAAATAGTGAAAATTAGGTTAATTTAGACTTGTGCGTGACTTTTCAAAAGTTAATATACAGTGATGTCAATAAAATCAACTGAAAATTTCGCAGTTTGACTATGAAATAGGTGCATTGATGTATGTGTCGCACGTGTGATGTCAATGTGGTAGGTATGCTATGTACTCCATAGTCCATAGTGTTATTTTTTCACAAACTGACTTGTTTTTTTTCCTCACAATCGAGATGAAAAGTGAGTGAAAGAGTGTTTGTTCACCACGTGGGAAACTGATCAATTCAGGGTGTAATTTATTGGTTTCACCCCTTGGTTATCAATCTACTATTTTTCTCTAACTGACCTATTGTTTTACCAAAGTAGTGATAATAGCAGTCGCAACGAAATTAAGGGATGCTAGTTTCGACGTGAACTTATATCTCAGTTTAGTTCTCATACAGTAAAGTCAATAAAAAAAATTAATTTTAGGAACGTCGCTAATAAGGAAATTACAACCATTGGATAAACCTTTCGTCATTATTACGAGATAGGTGAATCGGATAGCTTAGTCGCCGTTTAGTCATGTTTTACCGCGACAGTATTTTCCCTGCCGTTGCACTGAATATTTAAATATATGCCATTGTTTCTTTGGGATTACATAGTAGGGGCTAAACTAGGTTATTAATCGGTAAAACCATTGTTTTTGATGAATTTTCACATCCGCTACGTCTCTAAGGTACTTCCATAAAAAAAACACGGCTTACGCAACGTGAAAATGTCAAAATGTGGTAAAAATGCTTACGTTAAAAAATATGCTATAAATTATAAAGGAAACACGTTTATGGTCGTATTTATGCTTCAAAATCTATTCCATGTACCCTACGTTTTTCGTTTTAAGCCTTAGAAGAGTAAAGCAATAAAAATCACAATATTTTTTTTTAACTTATTAGTGCATAAAAAACGTGTTATTTAAAATAAAAAATACTTTAATAATTTTAGTTTTTAATCATACTAATATTATAAATGTGAAAATAATTATATATGGATGTTTGGATGTTTAGATGTTTGTTCAGCTTTCACGCCTTAACTACTGGATGGATCAGGATGAAATTTGGAATAGAGATAGTTTGTACCAAGGATTAATACATAGGATACTTTTTACCGGGAAAAGTCTTATTCCCACGGGAAAATATTACATAACGCGAGCGTAGCCGCGGGCGGACCGCTAGTATTTTATATACTTTATATTACGGTATTTTGTTGTCATGGCCAAAACGACGAACCGATTTTTGGCAACCGAAGTTTATGGCATATGCTAGAATCGCGGAAAACAGGATCGTAGCGGCAATAGATAAATCATCAAAATCAACGGCCCGTTACAGTCCACTGCTGGCTATGAGCCTCCTCCACTTAAGTGGAGGGTTTTGCCATAATCTCCACGCTTGGCAGGCGGGTTGGAGATCGCATATTAAAAGGTTACTGTATCAGAGAGCGCTGCTGCCCGTTCCCTGTTCAATGTGTAGTCCCTAAGTCGCCTCTTACGACACCCACGGGAAGAGTAGGGGTTGGTGACAAATGTATTCTACTCTGCCGTCACCACACGGCAATAGATAAATATATACTTGTATATTACTTTTAAGTTTATCAAATAACGCAAAAACTCTGTTCCTTGGAGAAAGTTGTTCAGTTTGATTGAAACTGAACACTCAATTTAACGAAAATCCACCAGTTTCCACGGTGTTTTTGCGCCTAATTATGAATAGTAAGAAGGCCAGTGTTCATGCGTTTTATAGTAATTATACCTCTTTCAGGAACTTTCTCCTTGAAGTATACAGCCTCCGTGGTCGAACAGTAAAACTCCCTTACATGGAGTTTCTGGTTCGAATCCCATTGGATACATCGTCAAATCAAAAATTACTTTTTCCAGTTTAGTTAGGACTTTGCATGCTGATTCACCTGGATGTACGAAAAGTAAGGCGAATCCGGGCTTCGGAAGGCAAGTCAAGGCATTTGTTGGTCCCGGCTACGGTCTGCGGAAATTGTCGTTACATGAGTCATAATCAGACGCCTTAGACGGCCCCAAAGCTCTGTCACCAAGGTTGTCACCCACGCTATAATAGACTAAGAGCGGGCCGTATGCAACCCTACCTCATCCAGTAGCAAGATGTACTAGGTACCTACTTCCTACTCGATGAGGTAATTTACAACCAAAAAAATGTTTTTTTTGCTTACTGTAATAAAAGCTCCAGGTTAGGCCCAGGCGACCCTGTACTTTAAGACTTACCTTTTTAATAGGCAGCACTCTGGATAGGTCGCATCTTGCTACTCGATGAGGTAGGGTTGCATACGGCCCGCTCTTAGACTATAAGAAAAACAAGGCATTTTTCATACGTTCTAACGATCCCAAGGCTACTAAAAGCAAATGTCAAAGCTGCTTTAAAACTTATACATTCTTCCGTCCTATCAGACTCATTCAAATTCAAATCAATTTATTGCATTCCTGTTGTTTACATAACGTCTTATTCATACATATAATTATTACATACAGGAACCTTGTAAGGGCACTACAACAATAAAAAGTAATATAATTATCATAAAAATTTCAAATAAAATTGGTAACAAAGTACCTCGTCAGTTAAAAAGGCCGCCCCTTGCCATCCCCGGCGCAAAGGAGCCCAACACACTCGCGGCATTGCCGCGTTGGATGGCGACGGACAACCTTTGCACCAGGAATGACCCGGCGCGGGAGTCACAACCCTTCTCCTTTAAACGTTTGCCTATTTGGCTTACGAAGCTTTTAGCTTCGTTGCCCCAACAACCTGACGTCTCCACTGCAAACGGAACAAATAAATATTTCTGCTCCACGGCTGAATATTTTTCATGCTTAAGCACAGCCGCATACTCAGCAGCCGCTCCGGCGGGCCGAATGGTGCGTCCAAGGTGTGAAGTCGCAAATTAATTATAAATAAATTATTATAAAATTAATTATCATAACGGCCCGTTACAGTCCACTGCTGGACTATGAGCCTCCTCCACTTAAGTGTTTGGTTTTTCCATAATCTCCACGCTTGGCAGGCGGGTTGGAGATCGCAGATTAAAAGGTTACTGTATCAGAGAGCGCTGCTGCCCGTTCTCTGTTCAATGTGTAGTCCCCAAGTCGCCTCTTACGACACCCACGGGAAGAGTAGGGGTAAAATTAATTATAAAAAATAATAATATCATAAGTAAAGGTATTTAGGACAGTCATATTATCATAAATTTACAGTAATATTATCATTAAGTATCAATCATTTATTAATTCCAAAAATAAACATTAACAATCATCATTATCATAATATTATCACATTATGGTTTGTTTGATAGACATGACTGACTATATTAAAAAATTGTTTGACTGATTTATTTACTTTTATCGTCAAGAAACTCTTGTAGGGTGTAGTAACATTTTTTAATTAAAAGCCACTTTAGCTTATTTTTAAAAATATGTATTTTATCTGATCTTACCACTTTGTTGCGACATAATCAAAGAGCGAATCACGGAAGTGTGAAAACGCTCAATTTCGAATATTTAAAGTTCGACGTCATTGAAGTTTGAATTTTACTAGCTATTTCCTCCCGCGCCGCGGCTACATTACACTACATTTTCCTTGGTATTTTTCTTGTTGTATAAATTCATTCAATTTATTTCACAACTAGGGCGACGCCTGCGAGAACGTGGATGTGACCCCTGCTCCGGATCATACCCGGTTCAGCACATTTCGCTGGCCATCCAACGCGGCAACGCGGCAGGCGTGATGGGGACATTTGAGCCGGGTATGCTCCGAGGCGGGCTATTTGACTAGCTTTAGTTTTAATTAAAAATAAGATAATTTATGTTTGAAGTATAAAATTTTTGTTTATTATGTTTTACTTTTTAGTTTAAAACTTAACTATGATTCAATTTTTTCTTGGTTAATGCTGCTTTGCATAAGTAAAATAAAATAGCCCAGTCTAGTACTTTTCTATATCAAATCAAATCAACGGCCCGTTACAGTCCACTGCTGGACTATGAGCCTCCTCCACTTAAGTGGAGGGTTTTGCCATAATCTCCACGCTTGGCAGGCGGGTTGGAGATCGCAGATTAAAAGGTTACTGTATCAGAGAGCGCTGCTGCCCGTTCCCTGTTCAATGTGTAGTCCCTAAGTCGCCTCTTACGACACCCACGGGAAGAGTAGGGGTTGGTGACAAATGTATTCTACTCTGCCGTCACCACACGGTTTCTGTTTAGGGCAGATTATTCTTAGAGCAGCATCTCGCACGTTTCAGAGAAAAGCACTCGCTCAATATAACTTTAGCCACCTTTTCTTTTTATTAATTTTAATATAGAGGAAAAAGAAACAATTAAGTTGCTTTAACAATTGATTTTATTTAATAAATTACTTACAAGTAAGTATATAACAAACCACAGCATAAAACATGAACTGCCTTTCAAGTAGAATTCCTAGTTATTACTTAAAATTAATAATAAATAATTATGTAACATAGTTACTACTTAAATGCTGAGAACAGAATACAATGTTTTAGGTGCCTAATTAATACTTATTGACTTCAAATAGGTACATACTTATTTTCTTTTATATAATAACGAATTAATAAGCTAATATTTTTATTCTAAAAATATATTTAACTCGTTTGAAATATATAGCACATAGATTTTTAAAATAGCTTCTTATTCATTTACTGGCAAAATACTTCTTTATCAAAGATAAGAAAGCCATTTAAATTCAGTCCAAAAACTTAACCAATAAAATCTTAAAGCAAATTGAGCGAATTCTTAAACAAATTTTGTACAACTATTTAGTAATTATACAAAAATAAATAACTTAATAATAAATAAGTTTTCACAGCCGTTTTCGCGGCATACACTTTGGTAGACCTCGCATCGCTACCATGTTGGGAACACGTTGGTAGCTGATACACGTTCGTCGCTACAAGTTAGTAGACTACACTTTCGTGACATTCACGTTGGTAGACTACACGTTGCCAGGAGGCAAGCATACACTTCTTTTGCGATACGTCAGGTTGAAAACACGTGCGTGACATTGCCATAGCACAGTTGAATCCAGGAATAGAAGTCGCAGTTTATTTTTCAAATTGCGATTCGTCAAAATTATTTATATCGCTGCAGTCCCTGCAACAAAAGAAAATTCCGATTAACATAGGCACATTTAATATCATACAGTTTTCACATCTGGTGATGTCATCAAATCATAGAAAGCAAGCCATAACGAAATTAAGCTGCTTCCAATATGCCCTCCGTGGTGTAATGGTTAGCACGTTCGTTGTGCAAAGGCCGAAGATGTGGGTCTAGCCGAAAGGATTTTGTTTTGTATGATTCAAAAATGTTTAGCATACAGGTATTCACCTATCCATATTTCATGATTAAGCTTTATTGTACTGTGCTGAATTTCTATTCAAAATCTATTTCCTGCAGCTATATGATAGAATCTGCTAAAAAAGAATGCTCTAGTTAGAAGATCATGATATCGTTATAGAAAATAAAAAAAAATGATTTTATTTTGTATGCATATAGTGCTATGTATTTGATTGATTAGATGTTTTAAATCCTCCTTGGATATCTTTTCTGCTAGTAAGTAACAGGAAAACAGCTTGATGTCAATTTAAGTACACATGTTAACCTTCAACTATTTCTACGCACTGTTTACTACCTGACTGTTAATTAACTTATGTAAATTAAATAATGCTCTATTATTTTTTAGGTACGTTAAATCAGCAGTTGCAAGGAAAAACTTAATCAGGTAGGCTTTACACCGACTCCATATTACTGACACTGGAGCTTATGAGGTCTGTTGTCGACTTAACAATCCACACGATAAGAAAAAGAAGATGTTAAATTACTATTTACCACCTCAACAGCGTAGTCTCATCGTTTGTTTACAAAGTATATAAAATGTTTATTTATTTATTTATTAAAAACTAATAATTACAAAAGACGTCATCATTACAGGATTGCTCCCAAATCGATGACGCCATCATCCATAACACTAAACTAACACGCATAGTCAAAAACTATATTAACATGCATAGTCAAATGAACTTAACTAAAATGATCTTAAAAATAATAATATGTGACCATGACCGATCGTTATGTGATCATTATGTACCTACATCTACATATAATACATATATTTTATTTTTAAACAGAAACGCGTGACTCAAGAAATTTAAATATCAAAACCGTAACCGAGAAAGTATGATAAAGTAAAGACGTAAAGTATTATGAGCAGCAGGTAAGGATTGAGTAGGAAGAGTATGAATCATACAATTCCAAACTCTTAGTCACAAAATGGAAAACATTAATTTTTGGTTTTAATATTTAAAAGTCTTATATCATCAACTCGAACCTACTAAATTTTGAATTAAGGTAAACAACCTTGTTTTAGTTGAACACGCTTTTGGCGGGAAAAATATAAATAAATAAAAAGCCTTCCTCTACCTACATAATTCAATCAGTCAATCAGCCTATTGCAGTCCACTGCTGAACTATTTGCGCTGGACTATTTGGACTATTTGTGCGCTTTGGAGTGCCCTTGGAGAGGCCTACGTCCTCTACATGATAAAGTTATATGAATAAAAATAAAACTAGTTTTGGTAACAAGAGGTGTCCTTATTCCTAGTTTTAAATTTTCATTTTGATCTCATTTTCCTCAGATCTCCAAACTGATCCAAAATAACTACCTAGGCTAGGCACAAAACAGAAAAAAAATGCTTACCCTTCACATTTGATACAACCGCCAAATGACATAATTTCACCAGCAGGGCAATTATCCACGACAATAATTCCGGCTCTAGGGCTCCTCTTCAGCACCTTATGACCAGCAACACTGTCAACTCCAAAAACAGGAACGATTGTAGCTTCTTCACTGTTAACACTTTTATCAGTCACTGCAATTCCTTTAACACTCCCCGAAACGAAACCACCTACTTCCGATTTACTGTGTTTTTCGACAGGAAGACTGTGGCAGATGGAAATAGCTACAAGAATAAGAGTAGCGAAGGTAATGTAGAAGTAAGCCATTTTATTTTTTTAGTTAAAAGTATTCGTTATAATGTATATCGAACAAGTGTGTTCGCTTCGACTGGTCAAGTTTCAATGAGTAACGTAGTGAAACTGGTCCCGTATTTATACGAGACGACGCGGCGGTTATCCCCAAGATGATGCTGGGTGTCACTGTCATGTGACGTCAAATTTCCTATGCGTGTGTCGACTACTCGTATAATGCTAATGGCGGCACGCGACTACCTGACAGGATAACCCAAAAAAAAAAAAGCTAATTGGGACAATGAAAAAAAAAACAAAATCAAAAATATTTTATTTGAATTAAGATTTTTACAAATCATTTTTCGACGTCAAAGGGATTGCACGTTCAAAAAGTTCAGCAATTATTGTATTAATGATTTAAAACGACAAAAATATTTGTTGATTTTGGACACGATTTGGTTCTGTATCTCCTTTTGAATTATAGTAAAATTTCAACTAATTGAATATACAACAGTCATACAACCTACTTATTAAAATAAACACCTCTAGGTTTAGTAAAAGTGCATCACTCGTTGGTGACCTTATAATCTGGGGGCACGGCAGTGCCCCCGCCAAGTCGAGCAAAAAAGCGGCACGGCCGTACCATACTTTTCTCGAAGCAGTTCAGGCCATTTTCGACCCCCCTATAACTTCGTTGTGGATAAAACTAGAAGCCTGAGTTTTCAGTAACCAAGCAGGCATTGTATAAATACGGTATATTTCAAATTTCAATCAATTTGAACCAGTAGTTTATGAATTATAACTATTCAAAGTTTCTTTATTTTGTCACTCACTGACTGACTGACTGACCGATCATCAAAACTCTAAGGCACTTCTAGCAGACATAGAAGCTTCAAATTTAGAATGGAATTAGTGTTTAGTATATAAACCAAGGAAAAATTAAAACATTTTGCAATTTCGGCCCAGTTTTCTAGATACATCATCTGCTAGATAACTTTGTAATCCCATATAAATCTTGGGGCATTATATAGGATTACAAAGTTACATTTGCAGTAAATGAATCAGTGTACCTGTATAATGGAATATAATTGAATAAGAGGTGCTGGGTAGGTGTAGGGTAGGTGTAGGGTAGGTGTAGGGTAGGTGTAGGTTAGGTGAAGGGTAGGTGTAGGGTAGGTGTAGGGTAGGTGTAGGGTAGGTGTAGGGTAGGTGTAGGGTAGGTGTAGGTTAGGTGTAGGGTAGGTGTATGTAGGTGTAGGGTAGGTGTAGGGTAGGTATAGGGTAGGTGTAGGGTAAGTGTAGAGTAGGTGTAGGGTAGGTGTAGGGTAGGTGTAGGGTAGGTGTAGGGTAGGTGTAGGGTAGGTGTAGGGTAGGTGTAGGGTAGGTGTAGGGTAGGTGTAGGGTAGGTGTAGGGTAGGTGTAGGGTAGGTGTAGGGTAGGTGTAGGGTAGGTGTAGGGTAGGTGTAGGGTAGGTGTAGGGTAGGTGTAGGGTAGGTGTAGGGTAGGTGTAGGGTAGGTGTAGGGTAGGTGTAGGGTAGGTGTAGGGTAGGTGGAGCGTAGGTGTGCATTTTTACATTGTGTTTTCATGCGATCTACAAAAAGAAATGAGATGCCATCAAAAACATAACTTGTAAAAAAACCAAGTCTCGCACGCAACTTAGTCTACCGTAAAAAGTTGTGAGATCCATGTAATACCAAGTCGGTTAATTTATTCAGTCCCTACTTAAGAGTCCTTCTGTCTTAAGTTATTACGTAATTAGGTCACCTAACAACATCTTATAGTGACCAGATCAATATTAAAAATCTCTTATGTTTTAAATAAATACATAGATTGACTTGGCAATCGCACTAAACAATCAAATTTAATATAATAATGTATTAATTGTGAGATACATTGTGTTTTCATGCGATAAATACATAGATTGACTTGGCAATCGCACTAAACAATCAAATTTAATATAATAATGTATTACTTGTGAGATACATTGTGTTTTCATGTAACTATCATAATTCACGACATTCATTCTTTATCGCACACACACCAAACAACATACTTAGTAAATCAATTTACAACGGCCAAGGATTTTGTTTTGAGTCGTTTTATGTGATTTATCTACAATCTCTACAATATATTTATCAAAATATTTTACGATAAGCCCTGTCAGTTTCTATAAAAGGAAAAATTTATGTCAAAATATTTCTTACTATATTCTAAATTAAATAAATAAGTCATCTACATAATTTCAAAAAATCCAAATATTAAAGCTGCATTCTAACAACCTTGGTAATACCGGAGGAAAACTAGAATCGTCGGTAAAGCCAAGCCCCACTACCGCCGCACGCGCAACCGAAAACGCAATCTGCATTCAATAATAAAATAAAATCTTTTTAGGAGTTATTTAACATTTTTAAAATGCGTTTTATATGTAATAATTTAATGTGTATATGAACTGATACAAAAACATACAGAATCATAAACGAAAACATAAACAAATATTCAATAGTTACCGAAAATTTTTCAACTCTTCAAAAATAACGACTTTATTTGCTCTAACAAACGAACGCTCGAAACTTATTTCCTCCCTAATTTAGCTAAAAAAAAAAAAATTTGTGTTTCGGACTAAAGTCTATAGTAAATTAGTAGGCAGTAAAAGAGGTTAGTAGCAATGTGCTTATGCTAGGTTAGTACTAAGAGTCAAGAAAGAAATTCAGGGTTTTCTTCCAATTCATGAAATCGGAAGAATTGTTTGCAACGTCGGAAATTACAGACATAATATTTCGCTTAAAATAAGTGCGAATTAATGGAAACATATAATGTCTCTTTTAATAAGAAATTCTATAAAAATTTCATGGTAATATTTCATTACGAAATGGGTAATTGGAGGAGTGGTACCTCCAGTCCTTTAGTCACTCAACCGCGAAATATTTTCCTGCAGACTTATATTGAACTAAACTTTAAATAGAAACTTATATAATATAATATAAGGGAATATTTTGTTTAGAAATTAGTAAATTTGTTTTACTACCAGTTTACTAGCTTTTGGTATTGTTAGTTAAACAGAATAAGGTAATACTGTGGTATTCAGCACGCCAATATAGTATTTTGTCTCAGTAGTAACAAACAGTTCTCCGGCACCCATATTCCATGGATGGCTATACTAGCCAGTAGCCCGACAATTCTACTTTAGCTTCTTTTTATAGTACTTCCCCACCGAAGGGCTCAAGCCTACCCTAAATAGATAGATGAAACGTTTATTTGCATCATGAAAGCACACACAAACATTATTACAAATTTACGGCTAAAACAATACAATAAATTAGGGCAATATGAAGTATGTTTTTGTATAAAATCTGTTAAGTACTATTCAGGAAAAAAATTCTAAAGCATGATGAAAGCTTTGCCCAAATTTGGTAACTAGTCTTCAACAGACTAGATGACATCACTTACCTTGGTCAAGGCGCCAGACTGCACAGGTGCCCAGGCGCATACCGCGACGAGGCGTCGTCAGCGCCTGCCTACCGTGACGTCTTCAAATTGTGGTCATATTGCACCACTCTGATGAAAATTACCAGAAAAGGTGTCGGTAATTATGAAAAATTACGCAAACAGGATTTCTAGCGGGTGTGGGGAGGAAATAAAACAGAATTCGTTTGCTGCTTTCCTCCCAAGGCACGCAAGGCTTACTTTTTACAGCCAAATGATGCAAAAGGCTGTTGAGTACTTCTGACTATAACTTTTCTTTATTTTGCTTATTAACTGTCTACTTGTACAATACTGAGTGATTATAGTGACTACTAGTAAGCATAGCATGCATCATTGAGATGATCATCTTAAATATGCACATGACTCCCATCACCACCAACAGGAAATTTTGAAGAATAAATGTCTGCACCTCTACGATAAAAATGGAGGGTACATTCTACATTGACCACCTTCCACTCATTAACGACTGATACTTAGTCTATTCTATTCTTTCGATTACTTTGCTGATGTTGTTTGTGTTCGCTCTGGTGTTCAGAAAATTGGTAAATGTGAATTACTTCGGAAATGGCTGTGTTCTATTAAAATCTATTCTATGCAGCATGATTTTGTAATCCCTAGCAAAATTTAAATATGATGTTCAGACCATCATAAGCAACAACTTTTCCCAAGGAACATGGGTTGATAGCATACATATTATACACTACTGTGTAATAACACACCCACACCTGTTCGTGTTTTTATGTTTACACTTAATATTAACATTAACTAAATCAAGTTATTGCTTACTGGATATGACTCACTGCCTCCTAAGATACAAGTTTAATCTAAGTTTGGGAGACGGGGTTGTAAAAATATGATTTATTTTAAACACCAAAGTTAAATTGTAAACGTTGCACTTTGGTAAAAGCAAAAAATTTCTTTTTTGCTAAATAAACTATTATTAAAATTATTATTATACTTTTGGCAGATTTCAATTTTAAAGTCAACTTTAAAAACTTTAAATCGGCAATTACATATTTTTATCCTTTGAATTCCTGATAAATTGTTGAACATCTTACAAAACATTTAATCAAACTGGAAATCAAATTCATTAACGGTAGTTTGAATGAACGAATTAAATGTTTTTTATGGCGTTTGAATTAGATTATTTTAGAATTTGCATAAAAGTTACGACATTTTCGCAAGGTCACAGCTTTCGGTCTGTTGGGACACAAATTAGGTAGTAATCAAAACACTGTTATGAATATCAACTACTACAGAGGACGGAGGTGTATTTTGTTAAAATACGTGTAGTATATTTTGTAAAATACAGTTTTGTTTTCGGAATGTACGTACAGCAAAACCTTGTTGTCAACTTAAGGATGCAAAATGTTTCAGGTGGTACAGAGGGCAAAGGATATAGACAGGCCAAGCCGCTTGAAACGGTTTGAATTTTCTCAACAGATTTTTTATATTTTTTTATGAAAATTTGTTTACATGACGTTTACCGAACTGCACAATTATGCGAAATTTCATGACAAAACATAAATAAATACCAGAGAAAACTTAATCCATATTTTCAAGCAGCCTGGCCTGGCTATATCTTTTGTCCTCTGTACTCCTAACCTGTAACCTCCAATCCCCGCTAACGAGAATTCTCAATGGCTACGATGCAAATAGTCAAAAGATGGACTTGGATGTTTTCGGTGACTCTTTTTACAAATTTAAACGCAGAATTGTTAAATAAAATGTTGTTTGTTAAAATTAAAATTACTTAATTAATTTAATTCTTAACTTAATTAATTTAATTTAACTTAATTAACTTAATGTCTACTGTTAATCTTTGGGAAAAACTATGTACACCTTAATTGTCTTAAACATCAGCCGTAATACCATAAGAATGTAGTCGTAATACCATAGTTGTAATGTTTAAGATGTGGTTGTACTATTTGAATAAATAAATAAATAAGTAACCTGCCTATAAAACTCGACAACTTTTGTTCCACATCTTTTCAATTCTCAATTTTTTTTAGCTGCTTTTGTATGAAAAGTCAAAACAAAATTTTCAGGCCACGGACTGGACAACAACACAAGTCGCGTTATTGAGTTAACATGATGCTAACATTATAATAACACAGACTAAATTGCACGTGGCGCAATTGTGTGCAGGAAATAATGATACAGTAATTGAACCGAGAGGAGATTCATTGTTGGATTCATTAATTCATTTATCGGATCCAATTTTTTTATCCTTTTTTGGATCGGATTTCATTGGTCAGGATCTAGTTTAACACACAACATGTATAGAAGTAAAAAACATTATATGTACAACAATTCCGTCTTGTAATAGTCAACCAACGAATTATCTATAGTCTAGAAGAATAACTACGCTTCAAACTTGACCCCACCGAATACCAAAAGAAGCAAAAACTACGACATTCGAATACGCGGTACAATGATGTTATAAATAACTCGGTTTGTAAGAACATCGAAGGTAAGCTTCAATGTACAGTATCGTCTGTCAAAATTAATTAGGAGCCATGTTTTAGCGGGCTTTGTTAGACGGTTACTCTTCTAGACGATAGATAATTCGTTGTAGTCGAAGGTTGTAGTCAACACAGTGATATAATCATGACGTCGTAGCGTCTAGTACTGACGTTACTATGACCTGTTCCTCTACTCCCCACGGGAAATAGTAATAGCGGTCGTGCGACACAATGATCAAATTGCCTGAGCCGAGTCATCCAGGGTTCAAAGTCAATCTAGATTCGTCATCATCATCACATAGCGGCGTGCTGTGTCCTGTGGAGATTTTTGACAGTCATATAGGTACCATGAGACAAAATTTTAAATTAACAATTACAAAAATAATTATAAACAAACAAAATACCCAACTGTCTAATCAAAATACTTTAGGTAAATTATAATTAAAAAGAAATAAGTCCAGAACTCCAGAAATTTGTTTAGTTTTCTTTTTTTTTTTTTTTTTTTTTTAGAGCGGACTAATCGCTATTTCTTCCAGAGTGGTAATATGGCGGGCGCGGACTTGATTTGTTAAGTAATATAACTCACCACTGATTGTAAAACTTTCATGATCAATACTCGCATACACAAATAATAAATCCTAATGTGGAACATACCGATTTGAGCCGGTCTAAATTTTGTATAGGTCCCGAACCCGTTATACATAAGCTGATTAACACATTTACCCTCCTTTGGGTCGCGCGCAGTCGGGTAAATAGTAGAATTAATAACTAGACTTCTCGGAATAAACAATGACAAATAAATTTGAATATAAACTGACGATACATGGCGTTTATAATATTCGAAGTAATTTTTATCAAATGCTCTGGCTTTAACTTTTAGTGCACAACATGGTCTCCGACGGAAGTACTAATGTCAGACTCAAGGTTTGCCAACGTGCCAGAGAGCGTATCGTATCATCGTGTCATCGTTTGGGCTGTAAGGTCGACAACCGACCTCACAAACTCTGGTTTCAGTGTTATAGAGGCGCCAAAGGCCACTGCCTTGGCTTATGTAACGACTAGCCACATAGTAGCCGGGACCAACGGCTTAAGGCCAAACTAGCAGACATAAAACATATTAATGATACCTCTTATTTATCATCATCAACATTATCATCAATCCTATTGTCATATAATTTCAGTTATAAATGTTTTCATTCATTCATAATTTTATACCGCTCTGATATCAACGGTAGAGTTTGCAGCGAGTTAATAATTTCTATTATAGAAATGTTATCCGTCTACACAGACTACAGTAAAAAGAAAGCTATCCTCCCATGGCTATTACTCCTACGCAACTGCGTTGTATGAGATTTTCCAGTAGGAATAGGATTTTTCCCGCCGTAAAAAGTATTCTATGTCCGTCATTGGGAGTCAATCTATTTTCGTACTAAACATAATCGGTTCAGTATTTTCCCGTGAAAAAAATCCCGCAGTAAAATGTAACCCATGTCTGCATCAAAAACGGTCGCTGGGTAAAAAACTGAGTATCAAACTTCGTTGTAATGTAACAGACGGACGCACAGAAATCTCTCATATTTATTTGTAATAATAGTTAAGATTTTACTTATTATAAACTAGTGGTCCGCCTGCGGCTACGCTCGCGAACTGTAAGATTTTTCCGTAAAAAGTATCCCATGTGTTAATTCAGGTTATATCTCCATTCCAAAATTCATCCAAATCCGTTCAGTATTCAAGCTCTAAAAGTGGAACAAACATCCAAACATCTAAACAGCCAAATATATTTTCAAATTTATAATATTAAAGTGATACAATAATTTGTACCTGAGCTCATCAAAGGCAAAGCGGCAATCTTGATCATCTTGTGGTGGATATTCAATATAAATTTCAAGTTCTGAGTAATGTTATAAGAATGAAATTTTCAATATAAATCATCAATGTGGTAAGATTTTGTATCCATTAGTATTTTTTTCTCGTATAAGTGTTCATCTTCGATATCTCAGATATGGTATAAAGTCTCTTTAGCTGACTCACACGGACACTGTTTGTTTGCCTTGTGTCTAGATGTTGTTTATGTTATGATGTTTATCTATATATGTTAGTATTTATCTATTTCAGTAATATATATCAGCTGTCTGATAACCATAATACAAGCTCTGGATAAGATCGGCGGCGTGTGAGATGTCCCCATATAATTATATAATTATCATGGTTCCGGCAGAATAACAGCGTCACAGGTCTTGCCAGTGGCAATATGCTCTTAACCACCAAAGGTTAGCTGGTAGAAAATGCTATATAGCATTAAGTTCGCCTTTGTACACCCCTTTTTTGGTGCAATAAAGTATATATCAATCAATCAATCAATCAATATGTAGAGTCGAGACTCTCTTAAAAAAAAAATTACGCGTTGCATGACGTACTGAACCCAATTTAATCAATAAATCAATAATTTAAAATCAATTTTTTTATAAATATTTCTTTTATACGAGTAGTTATACGATTAAATAAACTTATAAGTAACTACGAGTAGGTAGTCAAGGCAAAATTTTTTTATTCGAATTAAGATTTTTACAAATCATTTTTCGACGTCAAAGCTATCATGGATGGCACGTTCACTATCAGTGTACGCCCTCTGTGGAGAAGAACGGCCAGAAGAAACTCCACAGGAATTGTATCTTTTGTACTTTTCTTTTAGATATATAAAGAATCATCGGTACATTTTATATAAACTATACTCAGTTGGACGTCACGGTGACCGTATGTTGTATATTTTCTTAATGTAATAATGTTACTATAGCACTGATGAATGAAATATGATGTCACAATTTACAGTTCATTCATAATACGTACAAAACCGCAAGAGTAGTACGTAGAACGCAAAAGTATTATTTACATAGTTACAGTAAATACATCCTTCCTTATAAGTACATATCTTTTGCGGTACATAGTTTATTGATTAATAAAGTATTTCATAATATTTTTTTACGTTTACGTGGTTAAACACAAATTGCTAATTCGTGACGAAATAAAACAGTAAATTACTTTGAAATTCGTGTACTGGAAAGGACTTCTTACCAAACTTTTACGTGATATTTCAACCCCTTTTTAACTACCCCAAGAGAAATCCTCTCCGGGAGGAATTTTCGAATATCCTTTCTTAGTTTGATAGGGTATTTGACTATTTTATTTTTATTTTATAAATCCAAATTTGTTAGTTTCTGCTATCGAACACTAAAAGAATTTTTTGCTCTATCTTTAAAATTTACCTAGTTATAAAGGTTTGAAATTAAAGATTGGACAGAGAGGCACATACTCACTTGTGACGTCACTTGCTAGTAACGCCATATAATCTCCATACAAAAAATCGTTTTTGAAAGAGACAGATATATTGAAATTTTTAAAAATTACTGTAAATTCGTTTTTCATCCGGTTCTGTTTTTTTCTTCGCTAATTGTCTGCTGCTAATCTATATTTTAAAATTAATTCATAAAATATGGTAAATTTAGGGACAATCAATTAGTTTAGTACTCAGTTGCACTCTTCCACTCAGGCTCGAAGGCTACAACCAGGCAATAGAGCAATAGCAGTGATCAGGCAATAGACATTAGGCATCTAAAATATATATATTTTTTTCAATTTTCTTTCTGTATGTGGCAATTTTTTTTTTAAGTTTTTCCATGGTAAATCAATCAAATCAACAGCCCGTTACAGTCCAGCAGTGGAGTGGAGGGTTTTGCCATAATCTCCACGCTTGGCAGGCGGGTTGGAGATTGCAGATTAAAAGGTTACTGTATCAGAGAGCGCTGCTGCCCGTTCCCTGTTCAATGTGTAGTCCCTAAGTCGCCTCTTACGACACCCACGGGAAGAGTAGGGGTTGGTGACAAATGTATTCTACTCTGTCGTCACCATACGGCAGCGTTTCCATGGTAAAGGAGGTAGTTATAACTGATTGTGGTCTCCATGTTTTTTATCGCCTAGCAAATAGAATTCACCGTATGTTTATGATCTACTGGTGTCACTAATATGTATTTAATTTATACAGGCGGCACGCCCGCGTCTATGCTCCCTTCGTGTAAGATTTTCCCGTGGGAGAAAGTTTTTTTTCCGAAAAAAGTATCCTATGTGTTAATCCAGGTTACAAACTATCTCCATTCCAAATTTCATCCAAATTCGTGGAGTACTTTAAGCATGAAGGCGGAACAAACGTCCAAACATCTAAATTATTTTCACATTTATAATATTAGTGTGCGGATGATCGTGCGCCTTGGCGTGCCCTTGGGGAGGCCTACGTCTAGCAGTAGACGGCAATAGGCTAATTGATTTGATTTGAATATTAGTGTGAAGTGTGATAGTGCAAGTGTGATGTTGAGTCATCTAGCTGGTAGTTGATTCGTGGCATGACTCCTGAAGTACACAAATCTGTGAGCGGATGTCGCTCATTGACCAGGGCTAAATATAACCATCATAGGAAATTATACGAACGCCTGTTGACATTCCTAGAAAGAAGATGAAGTCATGCAAAGTCTTGCGTGTATTAGCTAGGACCGCTAGCTCCAGACCGAGAGAAACGGGTTCGATCATCCCCACTATTACCAATGACGGTGATACTGAATATTTGCATAAAATATGCCAAATTTGTATTCATTTATGTACGTTTATTTCGGCACTTTTACGATGAAGGACAATATCCTGAGGAAACCTGCACACTCCTGCGAAGAAATTCAAAGGCGTGTGAGTGAAGTCGACTAACCCGCACTGGGCCGGCGTGGTAGACTAAGGCCTTATCATTCTAATAGGCTCGAGCCCCTCGGTGGGGACTGAAGATGAAGATTCTAACTACACCGTTCTATAAGTAAGTACTCATTAGTACTCATTTCTAATAGAATAGGTTGGTTTCTAGTACTATCCAGCTTGTTTCCAATTCTAGAATACCGTAAGAGCGTCGAATAAATGTACATGAATTTGAAATTCGTAAACCCATTGGCACGCGGTGGGGATCGAACCCGCGTCTCCGAACGGAAGACAGAGGGCCCTAGCCACTCACCACCGACGCTGAACAAGGACATTACGTAGCAATTTTATTACACCTAATAGCGATTCTGTTAGGTGTAATAAAATTATTCTTTAAAACCAGGCAGTAACCAACTGCGCGTGACAAACAGGGGGTAATGTAAATAAATATTCATGCTAAATTATTTTTGAGTTCAAGTTTGAAGGCACGTTTAGCTGAAGGTCCAGTATGAGGTTGATCCACAGAAAGGAACCATAGCCCAATAAATATCTGGGGGCACGGCAGTGCCCCCGCCAAGTCGAGCAAAAAAGCGGCACGGCCGTACCATACTTTTCTCGAAGCAGTTCAGGCCATTTTCGACCCCCCTATAACTTCGTTGTGGATAAAACTAGAAGCCTGAGTTTTCAGTAACCAAGCAGGCATTGTATAACTACGGTATATTTCAAATTTCAATCAATTTGAACCAGTAGTTTATGAATTATAACTAGTCAAAGTTTCTTAATTTTGTCACTCACTGACTGACTGACCGATCATCAAAACTCTAAGGCACTTCTAGCAGACATAGAAGCTTCAAATTTAGAATAGAATTAGTGTTTAGTGTATAAATCAAGGGAAAACTAAAATATTTAGCAATTTCGGCCCAGTTTTCTAGATACATCATCTGCTAGATAAATTTGTAACCCCATATAAATCTTGGGGCATTATATAGGATTACAAAGTTACATTTGCAGTAAATGAATCAGTGTACCTGTATAATGGAATATAATTGAATAAGAGGTGTAGGGTAGGTGTAGGGTAGGTGTAGGGTAGGTGTAGGGTAGGTGTAGGGTAGGTGTAGGGTAGGTGTAGGGTAGGTGTAGGGTAGGTGTAGGGTAGGTGTTGAATAGGTGTTGGATAGGTGTTGGATAGGTGTAGGGCAGGTGTAGGGTAGGTGTAGGGTAGGTGTAGGGTAGGTGTAGGGTAGGTGTAGGGTAGGTGTAGGGTAGGTGTAGGGTAGATGTAGGGTAGATGTAGGGTAGGTGTAGGGTAGGTGTGCATTTTTACATTGTGTTTTCATGCGATCTACAAAAAAAAATGAGATGCCATCAAAAACATAACTTGTAAAAAAACCAAGTCTCGCACGCAACTTAGTCTACCGTAAAAAGTTGTGAGATCCATGTAATACCAAGTCGGTTAATTTATTTAGTCCCTACTTAAGAGTCCTTCTGTCTTAAGTTATTACGTAATTAGCTCACCTAACAACATTTTATAGTGACCAGATCAATATTAAAAATCTCTTATGTTTTAAATAAATACATAGATTGACTTGGCAATCGCACTAAACAATCAAATTTAATATAATAATGTATTACTTGTGAGATATATTGTGTTTTCATGCGATTGCCAGGTCAATCTATGTATTTATTTAAAATATAAGAGATTTTTAATTTTGATCTGGTCACTATAAGATGTTGTTAGGTGAGCTAATCACTGTAAAATTACACACTTAAACCAGCAAAACCTTTGCACCAAGGAAGACTTTTGTCCTTTGTCTTCTGTCCCCTACTGATTGTTTTTCTTTCTTTTTGTGTATGTACATGTACCATCCCTTAATAAATGTTTTATCTATCTATCTATTAAAAATATATTTAAGCTATTATGGCTCGTTTATTATTTTTGTAAGACACCTACGCATTTATATAAACTCTACTTACTTCATACGTTCAGAAGTACACGCGGCTAGACGTAGCACTTTATACAAGTAGCTTTGATTTATGAGCTACTCAATGAGCAATAGATCCAGCTATCCTTTTCGTTTTTATGGTCCTTTTTTATTGGCTTGGTGCGGTTTGCACATCATCGCCCGCCACAGTCATCTTATATCTTATACTTTAAACGAGCAAGATAAGAATAATAAGGATCTCAGAAACGGCTGCAACGATTTCGCAATTTCGGGAGCAATAAATCGATCTAGCTAGGTTTAATTTTTTGAAAAAATTATTTTCCCGTGTTTTCAGGCTTAAAAAATAGAAAGGTAATTTTGGCTCAGTCGGGACACCGCGAGTTTGCAGTTCGAATCTCGACATATATATATTTTTAATTTCTTTGTTCTTTTTTCGTTTGTTTCTTTTTTATTTGTTATTTTCTTTCATTTAGTTATTTAAATTCAAAAATGAAAGAAACATTCTGATAAATTTCTTGGTGGTCTGAAAGTTTTCCATCAGATGGCCCGAGTAAAACAAGGAAACATAGAAATATAGAAAACTTATTAGCAGTAGTTCCAATTTTGGCCACTTCACAGATACAGTAGTAATGGCGGCACTAGTAATAATATAAAATTGCATTTATTGAGGTTGCGTGGATAAAATTAAATTTCCCATTTCTTTGTATCTAAATATCTACAAAATACTTTTTTAAAAGAACATTTCGTCATCGCTCTAAGAAAAAATATAGAAATATAGAACCCCCGGTTCCCCAACAGAGCCACCGCGTCGTTGTGGCTAGTGGTGAAATTAACCTTCTCTTTTAATGATATGGTGTACAAATTCTTTTAAGCCCGAAAACATGGGGAAATTCTGTTTTACCAAAAACAAAAGCTAGCTAGATCGATTTATCGCCCTCGAGACCCCCTATATACCAAATTTCATCGAAATCGTAGCAGCCGTTTCCGAGAATCTCATTATGTATATATAGGTATATACAAGAATTGCTCGTTTAAAGTATTGATAAAATGAAACAAGAAGTCAAGGGGGATTTCTGACAGCTCTTTAAAAAATTAAAATAATAGTTCTAATTAAGACGATACCGCCCGCGGTTTCACCCGCGTTAAATGAGTTTTCCCGTGAGAATGAAGTGTTTTACCGCGGTAAAAAGTAGCCTATGTCCTATTCCTGGGCTTAACCTAAATGTGGTTTGTTTCATCCCGATCCGTCCAGTGGTTCAAGCGTGATTCGGCAACAAACTTTTAGAGACAAATTTTTAGAGGATTATTCTATTATTTTTATTTAAGTTTTTTTTTTTAGTTTTTCTATGTTCAAAGCTGTTGTTGTAATAAAATCAAAATATGAAAAACCGCGGTCGTGTTTTTAATTTTTAATTTACTTATTTTTATCTACGGGTTGGTGAGACTGTAAGGTAAGGTAAGAGAGGAATGTTGATTTTTCCTCAGAGAACTGATATTGAATCCAGAGCATGCGAAGGAGTCTGTAATAGAAGCACGAGCGAAGCGAGTGTTTCTAAAACTAGACTCCTGAAGCTTGCGAGGGATTCTAAGGTTCGAGGTGAGAATAAGATTCCTCTCAAACCCAACACATTATTTTTCACCTGTTCCGGCAAGGAAATCATTTAACTAGGTATTTACTTACCTACATAAATATTGGTACTTAAAAATGTACAAGAGTTCTCTTATTTTAGATATAATTCTATAAGATGTGATTAAATTATTGTATTTTATCATAATTCTTTTAAATTTTTAAACCAAAACAATATACAAACTTTTAGGTTATGTTTTTTAGGGTGCGTTCCAAAATTGTATGAAAACCTATCCCTGCGTTCCGAGACGCGCTTCAATCGATTTTAGCGCACTCAAAGGCAGGCGAAACCCATACAATCTTTTGGTTTTCTGATCGCTGCTGACGGCGCTGAAAGTTTGATTCGGAACACACCCAATTAAAAAAATATGGCTTACGTCAATTATTTTACGCGCGGATATAATATGTAAACTTTTTTCCTGTGTAAGATAATGTTCGAAATTAAAACTAATTCTCCTCTCTAGACATGAGAATAGTTTGCATGTCTAGAAAAGAATAAGCGATTTTCGACCCTGTTTTCGGGCATTAAAAGCCAACTTTCCGAGGTAGAAAGGTGAAATAGTTATTTGTGAAATCTTACTTCGAATTTTCATCTTCATCATTACATTTTCATGTTATCTAATATTTAGCTAGAAAGCTCAAAGAAACAACAAAGTTGGTCTAATAACCATAAGCAATTTATTTAACTCTATCTACACTTTTGTTTCCTTTATAGACAGGTATCTCTATTCAATGATAGAGTGTTTTCTGTCCTTTGCTAGGTCACTGAACTACCTGCATTTTCTTTATTTCTACGCACATTTTCCTTTTTATTGTACGAAACAAAGAAACGTCATAAGGTCACTTCCAGGGTCTAAGAAACCGTGGGGTTTTCCGATGCTTTTCAGTGACCTTTGGCGGTTCTATAACACTCGTCTTCTCCATCGTGTGGGTTGTAAAGTCGACAACCAACCTCACAAACCCTAGTGTCAGTGTTATAAGGCCGCTAAAGGCCACTGTCATGGCTCGTGTAACGACTAGACAGTAGCCGGGTCATGCCTTCTGAATCATATATTTTTTTCCAGACAGGTGATTCAGCCTGCAATGTCCTAACCAAACTGGGAAAAGACAGTTTGTTTGTGTGATAAGTCTGGTTATCGACCTTACAACGCACACGATGAAGAAGAAGAAGAAGCGTCTATGCATCTCTATGAACGCCTAAAGATAGAGTATCGAATATCGGCGAGAATATTTGGAAAATAACAACGCATTTTTAACTTTAACTGGTACTGGTGTAACATTAAAATCTCGAATTATCGTAAAACAGCAGCGTGGCGTAGCTAAGAAAGAACAATCCCGTTCTGATTGTAGTTACTTTTATTTAGTTAGATCCTTACAATGATATTATAAACGCGAAAGTTTGCAAGTTTGCAAGTATGGACGTATGGATGGATGTTTGTTTCTCTTTCACGCAAAAACTACTGAACAGATTGGGATGAAATTTAGAATAAATATAGTTTGCACCCTGGATTAACACAAAGGATACTTTTTACGGGAAAAAGTCTTATTCCCACGGGAAAATCTTACACAACGCGAGCGTAGCCGCGGGCGGACCGCTAGTATAATAAGTATGAAAATATATTTGGATGTTTAAATGTTTGGATGTTTGAAACATATTCTCGATTCGAACAAATAATTTTGAAACTAATTTGTTTACAGTCAAAATATTTGAAGATCAAGTATATGACCATTGAAGTGAATCATCCGATTCGCTCATCTTCAAATGTGATCGACAAAAAGACAAAGGTCCTCAAATACTTAAGACATGAGTAACGAATGGCATGCACAGTAATACAAAAAAAAGTCAAGTGTGAGATGATTTCGAGTGGAGAGGGTTCCGCTATCCGTTCAAGTGAGAATTTTCATGGCTTAGATGACTTTCGTCTAAAATAGGTGTTTCTAGTGAGGCGATACATAGTTATAGGTAATGTACTTATGTATTTATGTTACTATGTTACTTTACATAATCTGTGGATAGTGTTGTTGGCTGTATATGTACCCAGCCCTTTTGTATCATCCATTTGTATTGTTATACTATGTATGCAGGTGTTTACTTTCCCAAATAAATAAAATAAAAATAAATGTACTTTTTATACTTACTTACTTACTCCGCTGGCTCAGCGATCCAAAGTGGACCTCGGCCTCCGAGACGAGAACACGCCATCCATCTCGATCTTGTGCAGTGGACTGCCAATCTTCGGCCTGTAACTCACGAAGATCGGCAATCACCACGTCGCGCCATCTGTATCTCGGGCATTGATTTACAACAGGCCTAAATAGAACACGAATGTTCAAATAATGGACCGGCAAAGTGGTGCTTGAGCACTACATTTCCGCAGTACATGCCAATAAAAATACTACTATAATGGTAGACAATAAGGTTGCAATTAATAAAATACACATGTCGCTCTTTAAACCTTCAAATAGGTGTCATTTTTCTAATGTATTTTTGTATGACGGGCTATATCTAGGCCTGTTGTAAATCAATGATCTCGGGCGCCCGACACGGGGCGTCGTCGGCCCGTCGCGTCGTCGCGACGCCTTCGTACTCTTGACGGCTCGATGCTCTCCATCATCATACGTAATGTAGTATAGTATAATGCTGCATAGCGTCAGTAGTGTAGTAACTATTATCTAATAAATAAAAGTTTTCTCTCTCTCTCTCTATCTAATCTTTAATTCTGCTGTCTTTATCATAATCATCGCAATCATCATTTTTGGACAGTTACAGTTATGTTATATTCGGAACCAGCGAAAAGAGATCTACAAGTATAACTGATCTTTTTTTTATCTTTTTGAGAAGCAAAGTTGTCCCACGTCTTCTGTACGGATATGCCTGGTTCCTTGATTATTTGTTTAACAAAAATGTGGTATGATTGTGACGGAAAAGTGATTTTTGTAATAAAAGTTCCGTGTTTTAGTTGGTTACACGGAACCCTAAAACTGATAACCGCGGGACGAGGTTACACTGGCATCCATTCCGATTGGCTCAAGAAGGCAAAGTAGGATACTAGTGGGCGTTTGTAATATGAAAAAATACATATCACCGATATGTAGAAGTTGGTGAAGTACCCTGTATTTGACTGTAATTAGATTGATTTACTTTATCATATCCTACTATCCTCATGATTAGGTCATATACGTCCCAACTAAGGGGCTCGAGCTTACCCTACCTAATAGGGGATCGGACTACTTTATTTTTATTTTATAAATCCAAATTTCTTTGTTTCTGCCATCGAACACTAAAAAAATTTTTGCTCTATCTTTAAAATTTACCGAGTTATAAAGGTTTGAAATTCAAAATTAGACAGAGAGGCACATACCCACTTGTGACGTCATTTGTTAGTAACGCCATATAATTTAAAAATAATTCATAAAATATGGTGAACAGTCCGATCCCCTATTAGGGTGATCGGCCTTAGCGTCAGCGCACACCAAGAGCAGAGCAGAACAGAGCATTCTCTGAGAGTACTTGCAGGATGCACAGTCCTGCGAAGAAAGTAATAATGCAGGGTAAGCTTGAGCCTCTTGGTGGGAAAGTTTGTAGCTAGAGACCCGTCATTTTCACCCTGTATATTTTTTTCCTTAGGGAATGATCACTAACACACACATACATACACACAGACCACACACACAGCACACTAACATACACAACAAACTCACTTTACTCACACACACACAGTAAAACTCACACTTCACAGTAAATCCTTAAAGTAGGTGAGCATAACGAATGACCAATAATGACCAGTGCAAACGTCACAAGCGTCATAACGTTGTAACCGCAAAGGTAATTTATTGTTGACTACTTTTAGTAAAATACCTACCTGGCAATTAGCCGTGTGGTGACGGCAGAGTAGAATACATTTGTCACCAACCCCTACTCTTCCCGTGGGTGTCGTAAGAGGCGACTTAGGGACTACACATTGAACAGGGAACGGGCAGCAGCGCTCTCTGATACAGTAACCTTTTAATCTGCGAACTCCAACCCGCCTGCCAAGCGTGGAGATTATGGCATAACCAAACACTTAAGTGGAGGAGGCTCATAGTCCAGCAGTGGACTGTAACGGGCCGTTGATGTTGACCTGGCAAAAAAGTCACCTTTTTTTTAATATCATCATCACCATCAACAGCCGTATTGGCCCCCCCCCCACCGAGGGACTCGAACTTACGATGGAGTAGGGCGATCGGGCATTGGTCGACCAAGCTGGCCCATTGCGGAATGGCCGACTTCATACACAACCTTTGAATTTCTTCGCTGGTGGTCTAGTGGCTAGGGCCGCTGTCTTCCGTCCGGGAGGAGCTGGTTCGATCCCTACCATGTACCAATGTGTTTTTGAATTTCGAATTCATATAGTACGTTTATTTGACGCTCTTACGGTGAAAAAACATCGTGATGAAAACTACTGCGAAGAAATTCAAAGGTTGTGTGTAAAGTCGACCAACCCGCACTGTCACGTTCGTTTTTATGACCATTGAAAGAGAATGATGAATTCAGATGAATGTATGATATTATTTTGAATGAACGACGCATTTGACGTCGAGATGCGGAAACAAGCCCGTTTAACAATTGACAAGTCGCATGTTTTACGTGCACTCTAAAATTGTGCAATCGACGCGTCATCCGTAAGGTTCAAATTCGATGTGACAGCTCTAATATTAGACCCCCCTTTTTGTCCCTGTTTAATCTTTATAAAAGGTGAAAAGTACTTAAATGAAGGATTAGAGCGTGACTGTGTGAATCGATACCATTGGTCGAAAATTCTCTTACTTTGACAGTTATGCCATTATTTTAGGTTATCATTCACTCAAAATAATATCATTCGTTCATCTGTATCATCACCTCTCTTTCATTGGTCATAAAACCTAAAAGGATAGCTGGATTTTAATGACTGAATTACAATTAGACCATGACTTCCCGAATCGTGGTCAATGTCTCATTTCAACTGTTCCCACGGAAAAAACGAAACCCAAGATGGATATTTAGTTGAGTCATTGATGTTTACAAAATTGCGTTGCGTTAGCTTACATTATTTATGCAAATTTTACAGGTATCAACTACACTGGCCACGCGACCTAGCGGGAAATCCGTTCCATACAATAAAATAATCAAACAGCTACTTAGTATTCATAAAAACACCTTGACATTTTGTTACTTTATTTGAAAGTCTAGATCGCGAAAAAGAAATAAAACAAAAATCCCATAATATGATTACAATCTTTGGTAAAGAGTAAAGATGTAATTTCTCTTCATATATTTATTAGGCAACGTTTATGTATTAAGACGGTCTAAAAAAACATTTTTTAAGAAACAGTTTTTCGAAGCTGCGTTGGCATGGGGACCTCGCACAGGATGGATAGGGCGAAGTGGAGAAGAAAGAGCGGGAAAGCGGACCCCGTCGCAAGACGGGACAGACGCTAGGAAGAAGAAGAACCATTTTTGAAGGAATATAAATGGTAAATGACGACTGTTGTGTCACAGAAAACTTTAATAAAATTCTAAGATTAAAAAAAAAAAACAGTTGCCATCAACCTGTCATAATTGTTATTAGTGGTTACATTACAAATTACAAGTCGCAAGCCAGCGCACGCGCCACAAATTCACGTGCCATTTTGTAACTCATTCTTCACATTCATTCATTACCCGTTTAGTACGTTCAGTAACATTAAAAGTTGTTCTCAGAACCGCTTTACAGTGTTATGATAAGGGTTATTTTTGTACAGCGTTGCCCGCCGTGCACTGTACAGTTCACGGTATTCCCCGACCTTGTGTATAAATAGCTACTGAGTTGTAACGTAATGCAGGTTATTCACGTCTGGTGAATCATTCTCGGCACGGCTAATTTACGTTTATCTGTCTGCTGTAAAAACATTTTGTATGAGAAAGTTGTTTAAGAATGAGGCTAAATTGGGAAATTAACGCTTCAATACTCACTGCGTTCCACAATCGTTATAAAGTGATACAACGCGCAAAGGCAAGATAACCCAAAACTTTTTGGGTGGTATTGGTTACCACCAAAAAGAGGGATGACCTACCGGTCAGCCCATGAAACTGAACAATTTTTGTTCCACAACTTTTTAAAACTCGAAAAAAAAAACTTCGTACGAATTGACTCGATCAGCTGACCAGTTTGTATGAATTTTATTTTTTATTTTTAAATATTGTGGAGCTTTTGGAACAAAAATTGTTCAGTTTCATGGGCTGAGCCACCACCCAAGAGGATTTACGTTATTTAGATAACACGTTGTATGTAGAGGCACAGAGAACGCTTTTCGTGTTGATAAAAAATACAGGATATCATCTTATTTTTAGAGCTGTCAAACATTGTGTTGGTTGTACAATGGTGTCGATTCGACATACGCCCAACTAAACTAAATTTAAAATTAGTCCTGTCACTTTCTATCATTTTTAATTGAAAAGGGACCGAAGATCATCTGTTTTGTTTTTGTCTTTGACTTCACGACTAACTGTCAATTTTAGTGGCTTTTTATTCGTAATGGTGTTAGGTAGGCACTAAAACAAGACTAAATTTGACAGTTAGTCGAGAAGTCATAGACGAAAACAAAACCGATGATCTTCGGTCCCTTTTCAATTAAAAATGATAGAAAGTGACAGGACTAATTTTAAGTTTAGTTTAGTTGGGCGTATGCCGAATCGACACCAATATAGAGCGGATGTAAAGACATTTTGACATTGGCCCCGATTCGGGATGTCATGCTCTAATTCTAATTTCAAAATCCAGCTATCCTTTTCGTTTTTACGACCAATAAACAGACACCGGAATCTGCCGGTCATTCCAGGTTGGCATTGAAGGGATATATTTGGGGCCCTCTTTTTAACTATCATTTATGTATATCTTGCAAGAAGTTCAAACATTTTATTATTATGAATTCCTTGTTATTTTGAATTAGCCTTATTGTGTAGTTGACTGAATTAAAAATGAATCAAATCAAAATCAACGGCCCGTTACAGTCCACTGCTGGACTATGAGCATCCTCCACTTAAAGCCCAAGTCACACAGAGCGGGAGCGGCGCGGTCCGGGGCCGGGACAAGCGGGACAGCGCTATGCCGCGCCATAGCACCGTCCCGCTTTCCCGGCCCCGGACCGCCCCCGGCACGGCTCTGTGTGACTTGGGCTTTAGTGTTTGGTTTTGCCATAATCTCCACGCTTGGCAGGCGGGTTGGAGATCGCAGATTAAAAGGTTACTGTATCAGAGAGCGCTGCTGCCCGTTCCCTGTTCAATGCGTAGTCCCTAAGTCGCCTCTTACGACACCCACGGGAAAAGTAGGGGTTGGTGACAAATGTATTCTACTCTGCCGTCACCACACGGCAGTAAAAATGAATAATTTTACACTATTCAGGCAATAGATCTTGTAACTGAACATCTCATCTCTAAAATAATAATCAAAATTGGCCGTTGATCATCTAATAACAGATCCTTACTACGTTGTGAGAGTAACCCAAACTCTTTTAGAAATTTACAATGTGATCGTCTTTATATTATGTTTTCTAACTGCGGAATTACACATAGAGTCGCCTACTCAACTTCTATGTTATTCCTATATACTGATTTGTCCCTATCTCTCGCCCGAACACAGGAGTATCAGTTGCCAGCCGGCAAGCAGCCTACTCCTGATTACCCATGTTCGCGGACTGAAAGAATAAAGTCACCAGGAAATCCCAGCGACTTTATTCTGAAAAGAACTTCGATGTTTATTACTTCTGCAATAAGAGCCCAGATTCCTGAAATGGATCACAAGGATTATTACATAATATATGTAATTTAAAAGGTATAAAAGGATGGCTCCAGGACTGCCTCAGCGAGTCCTTAGAGCCGGCGACGGGTGTGTCGTCTGTAGTTCTGAATAGAACTTCTAGTTCTTAGAGGAACTTTCGTTGAGTGGCATTTCCTCAACAGAATGATCACTAACCAAGTTTCTCTAATGATACTTCCTGGAGACGACCATCCTAGCTCTACGCACCGGGATACCCTTTTCCTTAAGCTATGTCAACCGTATTGAAAAATACAGTTACATAATCTCTCTGTGTCTTCCATACTACCATCACACAAGGGATCCAGCAAGATCTAGCAAGATCCAGCCCTGACGAAGGAACTAGTTTTAGTTCCTTCAGCTAGTTGATTGCTAAGATCCCAGATCCCGAGCAAGACAGCAGTCTAGCAGCAAAGACCCGATACGCTCACACCTTTACAGCAAACTAACTGTTAAAGCATTTACGAGACGAGTGAGAATAAACGCTCCACCAACGCGCTCTCTGTGAGTCCCTTCCCACTCTGTCCTTCAGAATGCTCCTGTCCTCCCCTCACCACAGAGGTGTAGGAAAAAGGTTAAAATAATAGACAACCCCGAAGGATTGTCTACAGCGGACTCTGGTCCGACCGGTGCGCCTTAAGCGATGGATGGAGACCAAAGTCCCTTCGTTGAAAGCATAAGCTTCTCGTGGTAAGCCGAAGCTAGTGGACTACGTCCAATCGATACTAGCCGTAGCGTTCCCGATACGGCTGAGCCGCTGTGGTAACCTTTTGGGAGGCTAATCCCGTCTTCCACCGAAGTGTCCAACGTATTGCGTTCAAGGGTGTGTTTATAGGATAGTCCACACGTGAACCAGCGCCCATGATGGTAAACCATCTTCCAACGAGCAAGCTCGAAGGGATGACCTCACAGCTGCTACTGACTGTGGGTCTCATATCTGGATTGCTCCTGCATACTGGATCTCCGTCTATCTGAACGGTACTGCCAGGGCAGATCTGCTCCAACTTCATATCTCCATATATATATATCTCCGCCGCGCGTCTCCGTGCCTGAGACCGCATATGAATCTAAAGACTCATTTCAGCTATCGCTCTGAATATAGCTTTACAGCCTTCATCATCGCTCGTCCAGTCCACTGCTGGACTATGAGCCTCCTCTCCTTGCAACCATATGTGTCGATATTACATCGCACAGTTGATTCAGTAATAAATCATACATGATGATATTAGCCAGAGCAGTCCACGTCCAGTTTCTCGTTCTCAATTAATAAACTCGTTCCAGTATGCCTCTTCACAGACTTATGTCTTGAAGGAAGCCACTATGTCCTCCGCTACCTCCATTATCGGGGTTAAGACTTGAAAGACTATCATCGACACTAATCAGTCTGAGGTCCACCGCGCACGGCTGTGGACAAGTCCCCATCCGCGGCTATGTATTCAAGTCGCTGTATGCGTCTTCGGTCAATCAGCGGTTCAGAGCTAGACATACAGTGGTAGCGGCATTCATAGCAGCCCGATGGTTACTCCACATCTTCATAGGTCAGATACGGAAATCTCTCCACAGACTTGCGTCTTGAAGGTAGCCACTAAGATATTGTTAACTCCACTATCGGGGGTAAACTTAGTGTACTTATCACGCCTAGGATGCGACCCATACATCAGCGGTTCAGAGCTAGACATGCAGTGCCAACAATATCATAGCAGCGATAGTTATACCTCGTCTTCATGCATCAGATAAGGGCTCTCTATGAGATGGTCAAATATAGTGCATTATATTGATCAGTTTGATCCAGCGGCCGTGTCCGCTTTCATTAGGTCATCTAGGTGCGTCAAGCCTATGCTTCCCTTGATTTTCATTTTTGACCATCTCGGATGGGATATGTCATCCATAGAGGCATAATTAACCGTTCCCATATCAAACAGGCAGCACGCCAGTCTTCAGGGACCGAAATCCCGTCGAAAGGCAGTGAGAGGCTGTGCAGCGCCTGCGACTTTAGGTTCGGCAATTATTTCACTTGGTTTTCCAAGTATAGACTTATATTAGTCTATTTTTGCACTTTTATAATAATGTCAATTTTCTTGAACTTAACGTTCCGCCAGCCATCTATTCCTAGACGGCCGACTGCCTCCCACCATGTATATTGGCGATACGCAACGACGGTACGCGCTAGGTCAACAGGCCCTTTTCCTAAACTTGTTCGATATTTCTGAAACTCACAATGCGAACGTATCTCAGTCTATGCACCCCAAGTATGCATTTAGTTTTGCATTATCTCTTTTAGTTTCTGAGTTATTAATTTTAGAAATATCAAAAATGTCCAATACAAGAACGTATTAAAATTAAAAACATTCATTACAAGAACGTAATAAAATTAAAAACATTCATTACACGAACGTATTAAAATTATAAAAATTCATTACAAGAACGTATTAAAAAAACAAAAATTCTCTTAATTCGTCTCGAATCTTTTATTATAACTTTCTCTATGTCTTACAACAGACACACGTTGTTCTACATAGTTTTAATTTACATTAGGGTCGGGGAGTTACATCCAGCCCCAAAGTTTTGTTGAAATTCATGAAGACAAAAATTTCCATCAGCTTAACTTCATTTAGAAAGTATTTCATGTGTTAGATTAGGACTACTATTATTTCCCTCACTCGAGGTACTGTAGTTCTATCTCAAGCTTCTGTTATCTTTCCCTCGCTTGAGGTACTCACTCCAATGTTTACAGGCTTTTGATTAAAATATGTATCTTAGAAAAGATGCACGACGCAATGAAAATAGTCATACACACGCGAAGAAAAGGAAAACAATATCAACCAGTAAACCTGGGATCTGGTTCTCTCTCTCGTTGCACGCGTGTACGAGTACTATACAATTCCGTGTGTATGCACATCTTTTCTAACCGCATTTTTATTGTGTTTACGAACACGCAACGTTCGACTCGGGGCGCGGATTTTTACCCTTCTGCATCGAACATTCTGCGCGACGCCGAAACATCAGCGCGTCGTCGTCGAGCCAACGATGACGCAATTCAGTAACGGATATTTTCGTAATACGCACCGTCGCAGCATACAATACATATGCAGCGGCATCGTAATACGTTAATGATCCTTTCGCAGGTTCCCCGACAGAAATCTGGTTACGACTTTTACTTCCTCTGAATGATCAAGTTTGATCAAATTTCCAGCAACGCTGACGACCGTGAAGCCACCGCGTGTCGGTCCGAAAACCTCACCAAATCATTCAACTTTCGTCTTTCCCTCGCTCGAGGTACTCACTCCATTGGTTTCAGCTTCGCTTTTATATTTCCCTCACTCGAGGTACTCACTCCATTGGTTTCAGCTTCGCTTTTATATTTCCCTCACTCGAGGTACTCACTCCATTGGTTTCAGCTTCGCGATTATATTTCCCTATCCTAACTTCTAACCTAATCATGTTTAAAACCCTATAGTGGAATTTTCTATATTCCCCTAGCTAACAAAACCTACACAACTCTAACTTTCCTAACTCTCAACTAAATCCTAAATTATCCATCTGGCTCATTAAAACTTCTACCCTAGTGGCTACGTCCATCTCCGTCAACCACACCTATATTAGCACAATCCTAAATTATCCATTTTCTATCTAGCTAAATAAAACTTCTACCTAAGTGGTTACGTCCATCTCCGTCAACCACACCTATATTAGCACAATCCTAAATTATCCATTTTCTATCTAGCTAAATAAAACTTCTACCTAAGTGGTTACGTCCATCTCCGTCAACCACACCTATATTAGCACAATCCTAAATTATCCATTTTCTATCTAGCTAAATAAAACTTGTACCTAAGTGGTTACGTCCATCTCCGTCAACCACACCTATACAAACCTAACCAGTCCAAATTAACAACAATAATATTAATAACATTCTGTGGCTCGCCACCGACCACATGTTAATTAATTTCCTAACTTGCCTTTTGTCTTGCTAGACTTTTATTGTTTTAATCTGGACTTAATCTCTCCATTGGATTGTGCTACTCCCTAACTCCTATTGGTGCATAATTTCCTAACTTGCCTTTTGTCTTGCTAGACTTTTATCGTTTTAATCTGGACTTAATCTCTCCATTGGATTGTGCTACTCCCTAACTCCTATTGGTGCATAATTTCCTAACAATTGAAATAAGACATTAAGAACCATTTAGAACTCAGTGTCCAATCTTTATCGCAACAATATAACATTATAATCAACTGACCTTGAATTTGTGTCAGTCAGCCCCCGAACTTTTGTTGGTTTGCACAGCCCCCCAACAATTGATGTTCTGACCACTTGCATGGGGATTATGTGAGCATTATACGATGTAAATCTGAGTGTTTCGAAAAAAGAGTCTCCACCTGCTCTACCTACATCGAACTAGTTCCAACGATCGTCTACGCAGCCATTAGTTCGCTTAGATATGACAATGTCCCTCCATCTATTCGGAACACAATTCTCGTACAGCCCCCCAACAATTGATGGTCTGCACACTTGCATGGATGTTAGCATTATAGGATATAAATCTGAGTGTTTCGAAAAAGGAGTCTCCACCTGCTCTACCTACGTCGAACTAGTTCCAACGGTCGACTTCGCAGCCATTAGTTCACCTAGATAGTGCAATGTCCCTCCATCGGTTTGAAACACAATTTTCGTAATTCTGCTTGCTAGACTTGGTTCGCTTCTTCAGAAGCGTTTATGATTCATCCAACTAAAAGTGCAAGTGGCAGTATTGTTCGGTTCTGCGTTTCAGACTAACTTGCGAGGCATGTTGTCCGTTTTAAACATAATGTTATAAAGTGCTTCCTAGCTTTTCCTTTCTCTTCTATGTCTTTTTGCGAGGAGGTTTTTGCGCCATCTCTTCCTCCTCGCGGCGGTCCTCATAATATGAATTACCGCCCACTATCATGCACCAAAATCCCTATTCACCTACTTGACTTTTATCACTGTCTAGAAAGTCTTTCTAAAAAGTTCTTCTTTTGAAGACTCACTTCAAAAACCATCTCTCTTCATCCATATTGATCCATCTATTATTTCCCTCGCTCGAGGTACTGTGGAACAATAACCATCTCTCTTCATCAATATTGGTCCATCTATTATTTCCCTCGCTCGAGGTACTGTGGAACAATAACCATCTCTATTCATCAATATTGGTCCATCTATTATTTCCCTCGCTCGAGGTACTGTGGATCAATAACCATCTCTCTTCATCAATATTAGTCCATCTATTATTTCCCTCGCTCGAGGTACTGTGGAACAATAACCATCTCTTCTTACTGATCCCCTCATCAGTTTTCGAAGACTTACTTAAAAGTTCTTCGTTAATGTGCACAATGTGCATCATTCACTTGCTTGCAACTACTTCTCTTCCATTGCAACGACCCAAGTGTTAAGCCAATTAACCCGGCGAGTTTGTCGAACTCACTGAAAACATTTGTTTACCATCAACAAGACAAAAACGATTCCGCCCGGAATTAGATGAGTTCCACAATAAAATGACAAACCGCCACTAACCTTGTAGTTGACGCGCAATTCGCTAGAGCATCGAAAACGTAAACGATACAATCGTCAGTACGCTCGACACCCAGCTTTTAAACGACTTCTGAATTTAGCTTTTTGTGATATACATCCGAAGCCGTAGAGGCCCCTGAGACATCGCTAAATAAGTCGACATTGTTACAATAAATGTTGAAAACCGTCTCCGGTCTTCCTTCTCCCAATCTTCATCATCAAATATTTCGCTTTTCCATTGTTTATTATTATAGTACAATGACACTATTTATTTTTTTACAGTGTCCCCAATCACTGTTTCATGAACAAATCATGCCTATGTTTTTATTCCTTGAAGTGTCCTATTCCACTTCTTACCGTGTCCTTCTTCACTGTCTCATGAATGACTCATGCCTATGTTTTTATTCCTTGAAGTGTCCTATTCCACTTCTTACAGTGTCCCTCTTCACTGTTTCATGAACCTTCTATAACAATAGAAAAGTTTGTTTATAACCATAGTAACCCAGCAAACTAAAACTAAAGTCCTCATGCACCACTAACCAAATATAATTCAGTCTGTAATACACAAAACCCGTTTCAATCTCTATGTCCTATGGGTATTTTTAGACATTCACATTGTAAAGTTTCTTTCCATTTCACACGCAACAAATTGTGGCTTATAGCCACCGTTCACGATACAATTTAGAATATCCTGGTCACGGCACCAAATTGTAACTGAACATCTCATCTCTAAAATAATAATCAAAATTGGCCGTTGATCATCTAATAACAGATCCTTACTACGTTGTGAGAGTAACCCAAACTCTTTTAGAAATTTACAATGTGATCGTCTTTATATTATGTTTTCTAACTGCGGAATTACACATAGAGTCGCCTACTCAACTTCTATGTTATTCCTATATACTGATTTGTCCCTATCTCTCGCCCGAACACAGGAGTATCAGTTGCCAGCCGGCAAGCAGCCTACTCCTGATTACCCATGTTCGCGGACTGAAAGAATAAAGTCACCAGGAAATCCCAGCGACTTTATTAAGCAATACTAACTTCGTATTCTGAAAAGAACTTCGAAGTTTATTACTTCTGCAATAAGAGCCCAGATTCCTGAAATGGATCACAAGGATTATTACATAATATATGTAATTTAAAAGGTATAAAAGGATGGCTCCAGGACTGCCTCAGCGAGTCCTTAGAGCCGGCGACGGGTGTGTCGTCTGTAGTTCTGAATAGAACTTCTAGTTCTTAGAGGAACTTTCGTTGAGTGGCATTTCCTCAACAGAATGATCACTAACCAAGTTTCTCTAATGATACTTCCTGGAGACGACCATCCTAGCTCTACGCACCGGGATACCCTTTTCCTTAAGCTATGTCAACCGTATTGAAAAATACAGTTACATAATCTCTCTGTGTCTTCCATACTACCATCACACAAGGGATCCAGCAAGATCTAGCAAGATCCAGCCCTGACGAAGGAACTAGTTTTAGTTCCTTCAGCTAGTTGATTGCTAAGACCCCAGATCCCGAGCAAGACAGCAGTCTAGCAGCAAAGACCCGATACGCTCACACCTTTACAGCAAACTAACTGTTAAAGCATTTACGAGACGAGTGAGAATAAACGCTCCACCAACGCGCTCTCTGTGAGTCCCTTCCCACTCTGTCCTTCAGAATGCTCCTGTCCTCCCCTCACCACAGAGGTGTAGGAAAAAGGTTAAAATAATAGACAACCCCGAAGGATTGTCTACAGCGGACTCTGGTCCGACCGGTGCGCCTTAAGCGATGGATGGAGACCAAAGTCCCTTCGTTGAAAGCATAAGCTTCTCGTGGTAAGCCGAAGCTAGTGGACTACGTCCAATCGATACTAGCCGTAGCGTTCCCGATACGGCTGAGCCGCTGTGGTAACCTTTTGGGAGGCTAATCCCGTCTTCCACCGAAGTGTCCAACGTATTGCGTTCAAGGGTGTGTTTATAGGATAGTCCACACGTGAACCAGCGCCCATGATGGTAAACCATCTTCCAACGAGCAAGCTCGAAGGGATGACCTCACAGCTGCTACTGACTGTGGGTCTCATATCTGGATTGCTCCTGCATACTGGATCTCCGTCTATCTGAACGGTACTGCCAGGGCAGATCTGCTCCAACTTCATATCTCCATATATATATATCTCCGCCGCGCGTCTCCGTGCCTGAGACCGCATATGAATCTAAAGACTCATTTCAGCTATCGCTCTGAATATAGCTTTACAGCCTTCATCATCGCTCGTCCAGTCCACTGCTGGACTATGAGCCTCCTCTCCTTGCAACCATATGTGTCGATATTACATCGCACAGTTGATTCAGTAATAAATCATACATGATGATATTAGCCAGAGCAGTCCACGTCCAGTTTCTCGTTCTCAATTAATAAACTCGTTCCAGTATGCCTCTTCACAGACTTATGTCTTGAAGGAAGCCACTATGTCCTCCGCTACCTCCATTATCGGGGTTAAGACTTGAAAGACTATCATCGACACTAATCAGTCTGAGGTCCACCGCGCACGGCTGTGGACAAGTCCCCATCCGCGGCTATGTATTCAAGTCGCTGTATGCGTCTTCGGTCAATCAGCGGTTCAGAGCTAGACATACAGTGGTAGCGGCATTCATAGCAGCCCGATGGTTACTCCACATCTTCATAGGTCAGATACGGAAATCTCTCCACAGACTTGCGTCTTGAAGGTAGCCACTAAGATATTGTTAACTCCACTATCGGGGGTAAACTTAGTGTACTTATCACGCCTAGGATGCGACCCATACATCAGCGGTTCAGAGCTAGACATGCAGTGCCAACAATATCATAGCAGCGATAGTTATACCTCGTCTTCATGCATCAGATAAGGGCTCTCTATGAGATGGTCAAATATAGTGCATTATATTGATCAGTTTGATCCAGCGGCCGTGTCCGCTTTCATTAGGTCATCTAGGTGCGTCAAGCCTATGATTCCCTTGATTTTCATTTTTGACCATCTCGGATGGGATATGTCATCCATAGAGGCATAATTAACCGTTCCCATATCAAACAGGCAGCACGCCAGTCTTCAGGGACCGAAATCCCGTCGAAAGGCAGTGAGAGGCTGTGCAGCGCCTGCGACTTTAGGTTCGGCAATTATTTCACTTGGTTTTCCAAGTATAGACTTATATTAGTCTATTTTTGCACTTTTATAATAATGTCAATTTTCTTGAACTTAACGTTCCGCCAGCCATCTATTCCTAGACGGCCGACTGCCTCCCACCATGTATATTGGCGATACGCAACGACGGTACGCGCTAGGTCAACAGGCCCTTTTCCTAAACTTGTTCGATATTTCTGAAACTCACAATGCGAACGTATCTCAGTCTATGCACCCCAAGTATGCATTTAGTTTTGCATTATCTCTTTTAGTTTCTGAGTTATTAATTTTAGAAATATCAAAAATGTCCAATACAAGAACGTATTAAAATTAAAAACATTCATTACAAGAACGTAATAAAATTAAAAACATTCATTACACGAACGTATTAAAATTATTAAAATTCATTACAAGAACGTATTAAAAAAACAAAAATTCTCTTAATTCGTCTCGAATCTTTTATTATAACTTTCTCTATGTCTTACAACAGACACACGTTGTTCTACATAGTTTTAATTTACATTAGGGTCGGGGAGTTACAATCTTCCAAAATTATTCGCATGGAGCTATTTTGTGTCAAATTTTTCAATTTTTTAAGATTTATTATTATAAATCAAACTAAAAATAGTACATAAAAACACGTCGTGTCGTCACGCCGCGCCGTGCGTTTTGCCTTAAATTCCCATACTAGGTTATGTTTTAACAATTAAAAGAAGCTGATTTGACAACCCAGTACACTACTAGATTCTTGCAGGTAAGGCAAATCTTATGTAATGTAACGAATTCTGCATGTGTCTGAACTAAAAAAGCAAATGATTTTAACAATAAAAAATCCTAATAGCAAACCCCTGAAAAACAAACGACCCCTATAAACTCCGTAATTTTTTTAAATTTCCAAAAACTGACTCGATAATAAAACTGTTTAATTTATCGAACCTGCTTACAAACTTTCACGAGAATCTGTTGAGAAACGCGACCTGTAGAGTGGAACAAACAGACAGATGGACAGACAGATAAACATACAAAAGCAATTTTGGCCAAGCTGAAACGGAGACGCTTCGCTCGCTCGGTCAATAATGGAAAGACTATAGATACTTTACAAAATACTTAAATTAATAATTTAAATAAACTGTACATAAATAAATATAACACTAGCTGTCCGCCCGCAGCTACGCTCGCGTTATGAGGAATTTTCCCGCAGGAATAAGATATTTTCCTGTAAAAAGATCTATGAGTTAATCCAGGGTACAAACTATCTCCATTCCAAATTTCATACAAATCCGTTCAGTAGTTTAGGCGTGAAAGCAAAACAAACATCCAGACATGAAGCGGTCCGCCCGCCGTTACTCTCGCGTTACGTAAGATTGTTCTGGGGGAATAGGACTCTTCGTAATGGACCGCACTATTCCGCAATATCCATATATAATAAACTTCCGGTTGAAATAAAATCAGAAACATAATTTAATACTTTCTACAACAAAATTAAAAAATATTTATTGGACAATTGCTTTTACAAATTAACTGACTTTTTAAATAATTAATTTTTATTTAATCTGTAATAACATACGGACTGAGTAGCTATGGGCGAAGTTATAAAACATATTTGGAGGATGTTTACTACCTACAAATATCTATACTAAAAACTATTGTACCATATAAAATAAAAATTCAATTTAAGGATAATTATGACAAGCTTTTTGATTATTGTAAAGTCCTAAGCATCTTCGATAAGATAAAACTTATTACCATTTCTGAAGACTTCAATATTGTGTGCAATCTAAAACTAAATACTAGGCCAAACTATTTACGCAGTTTGTCGAATACACGAACTTATGACCTACCGCGATATAAAAATGTATACGGGCAACGAACAAGAGATTACTTTCTTCCATATACACTTAACAATTTACCTAAAGAACTGGTTCAAAAAATTATTAATTGTAAGACTTCTAAACAGTGTAAGTTCATATTTAAATCATTTTTATTACGTAAACAGAAGTTTTAAATGTATACTTATCTTATACTAAGACTTATTTTATTCATCGTTAGTTAGCTGCGACGGTGACTGAAGCCACCTACAATTAATTCCGTCAGGGATTGCAGTAGGCTAGGTTAATTTTAAGAACCCATGTAACATGTTTGTTTTGGTTAAAAAAAAAAAAAAAATCAGGCCTGTATTTTAACATTTGACATTTTACCATTGACATTTTTAACAATTTGGCATTTCCCCATTTGAGATATTATTTTCTCCTATTTTGTTCTATCTCTTGACCGACTCTTGACCAAACGCAATCGAATCATATCATTATTATGTTTTATTATTTTATCATTATTATGTTTTATTATTCTCAATGTCTAAATATTGTAATTTTATTGGATTTTTTGATATTTTTGGATTATTATTTAATAACCCATCTGTTAAAATAATTTGCAGTGCCTTTTTAAGGCATCAAATGAGAAGCTATATTTTATAATTTAAGACCCATTGTACACACCATTTGATAGCAAATAAATTTATGATTTATGACTTTTTCCGTAAAAAGTATCTTATGTGTTCCAGGCTACAAACTAGCTCCATTCTAAATTTCATTCAAATCCGTTGAGTGCTCACGACGCCTGCTATGCACCTACTACGCAGGTGGAGCGTGCTAAGACTGCCGAGCGGGTAAACCCGCCTCGTAGGTGCATAATTTCCAAATGTGACTGCGCGGCGTCGTAGGTGCGCTGTTACCAAATTCCTCGAACGTATGCGGCGCACCTACCGAAGCGGGTGGGGGTGCCCATGGCTGTATTATTGCATTTTTTTTTGTGAAAAATGAATTGAAGAAGTCGAAGTGAAGACGGAACGAACATCCAACCATCGAAACATCCAAATATATTTTCACATTTATAATATTAGTGTGATGTGATTGATTAGTGTGAACCAGCACACTCCTGCGAAGAAATTCAAAACAAAAGTTGTGTGAAGTCGACCAACTCGCACTGGGCCAGACCTACGCCCGATCGCCGTAATTCAGGGTAGGCTCGGGCCCCTTGGGGGACGTATATGATCTGTAGATGAGACTGTATTCTTATTTCAGACGCACCATCGAGTAGTTCTATGAACTGTTCCCAATTCCCATTGGAACGGAGCGGAAGTAGTCCCGTCAGCGGATATGACGCGGAAGCTCATATCCGTCCAAATTCCGTGCCGGAGCAAAACGGAACTAGTCGACATCGAAAACTGATTGGAGGCTACATCGAAGGCTGTTGAGGCATCATTGTGTATGTTGTGAGGTCGATGATCAGCCTCATAATCTCTGGTGACGCAATGCGGTTGTACCGGCTATGAAAACTTGCGTTTGCCTTGTGTCTGGATGTTGTTTATCTATATAAGTATGTATTTATCTATTTAAGTAATTTATATCAGCTGTCTAATACCCCCACACGCCGTGTGGTGACGGCAGAGTAGAATACTTTTGTCACCAACCCTTACTCTTCCCGTGGGTGTCGTAAGAGGCGACTTAGGGACCACACATTGAACAGGGAACGGGCAGCAGCGCTCTCTGATACTGTAACCTTTTAATCTGCGATCTCCAACCCGCCTGCCAAGCGTGGAGATTATGGCAAAACCTTCCACTTGAGTGGAGGAGGCTCATAGTCCAGCAGTGGACAGTAACGGGCCGTTGATGTTGATGATGCGCACGTTTCTTCTTTTAGTTGTTAGTATAGAGGTCAAAGTGATACCACTTTAAGTCAATGTGCAACATTGTTTTAACCTAAGATTGTAAACCTAGAATAATATATATTGTTGTACTTATCATTAATAAAAATACATTATTATTATTATGATGCCTAATACCCATAGTACAAGCTCTGCTTAGTTTGGGATCTGATGGCCGTGTGTGTTAGATATTCATTGAAGACGCTAGACCACCGACGACACTCTTAAAAAAAAACAAGTGTACCTAGCCGATTTATTAACATCTTCGTAATTCATCACTTTTTTGTGCGTATAACCATCTATAAAATGACACGATCTAATTTTACCTACCTGCTTAGATATCGCTGGGTTTTACCCAGTGGCAAAACCCACTTCTTTACGTGTAGGAAAGTAATTCCAGAGTTTTAATGAGGGTCTTCTCGCATGAGTCGTCAAAGAACGTATAATTGTGGGCTGGATGCGTATTACCTGTACTGTGGCATTACTCATGCGCATGCGACGCGACGGACGCTGTAGATCGCGTCACGAAAAAGCAACGCTGGATGAATGAATTCGGATGCTTCAGCACGGCACAGGAAATATTAAGAATTAAATGTTTTAAGATTTTCGTGGTTGTTCAGTTCACTAACATTATCACAATGCGCGGGTTTGTTACGGTGTCTACTCGTGACCATGGAGCGTGTAACCGTTCCGAAATATCGAGGTAACAATATTAAATATAACCGTGGTAACAAACGAATTGTGATAATGTTAGAATACTAGTGGCTCTGTGAGCTGTAGACCTCGCGAGTCTGTTTATCTTTTCATATTTATTTTTATTTTTTCTCCACAAACATCCCCAACCCCTTGATTTTTTATTTTTAAATTATTATTATTATTATTATTATTATTATTTTATCTTATTTTTTTTTATTGGTTAAGAAATGTGACCTGTAGAGGAAAACAGCCTCAGCGGTAGACCTTGTAAGCTGGCAACCCCCATAACTCCGTAATTTTTTTTAAATTTCCAAAAACTGGCTCGATAAAAGAATTCGATTAATTTATCGAACCTGCTCACAAAATTTCACGAGAATCGGTTGAGAAACGCGACCTGTAGAGTGAAACAAACAAACAAACAAATCCACAAACAGATGGACATACGAAAGCAAATTTGGCCAAGCTGAAGCAGAGACGCTTCGCTCGCTCGGTCAATTAAGAATATCAATTGTAAACAAAATTTTTATTTAAATAAGAAAAGTGCTGAAGATACGAGTCCGCTTTAAAATGAGCTCGCATCAAAGCACCTAAATTTTAAACACCCAATTTACACATTGGTACTGTTGCGTTCGGACATATTGTTGGATTGGGTTCGGACCCAAGGGTTTTACAGTACCCAGTCCAGAACAAAAGTCAAAATATCTAGAGGCTCTGTCTATTTAGACAGCTACTTACAACTTTAATTTAATTAACTAAGTTTAATTAACTCTGTAAATTGTGAAAAACTGTCCATTATAATGTTATGTTTCCATTTCCTATTTTTAATATCATAATCTAAGAAAGAAATGGTAAAAAAACTTTCGTATCCCACTGTCTTAATCAATAGCTCATATACGTCCCCACCGAGGGGCTCGAGCCTACCCTGAATTAGGGCGATTAGGCCTTAGTCGACCACGCTGGCTCAATGCGGGTTGGTCGACTTCACACACAACCTTTGAATTTCTTCGCAGGAGTGTGCAGGTTTCATCACGATGTTTTCCTTCACCGTAAGAGCGTCGAATAAACGTACATATGAATTCGAAATTCGAAAACACGTGGTGGGGATCGAACCCGCGTCTCCCGGACTGAAGGCAGCAGCCCTAGCCACTAGACCACCGACGCTCTCCCACCCCACCCTTCCTACTGTCTTAGGCTACTGCATTTTAAACATATCCCCTCCACTTCGCCTACTTTTACGTGCCGGGAATTGTACGAACAACGGTTCTGCAGGAAAACATGGCGCCACTTATTGTAGGAAACCGGTCTTGTGGTAGATGATTGGGCTATCATGGCAGATATGATAATACTACACTGCAGTGTGACAAATCAAAGGAGATAATTATAACTCACATAAATAACCCACAGTCGATAATTTGAAATCAGAAATAAAAACTCATTTAGTTAAAAAACTCAAAACTCAAACTCCAATTGTATAAAAAGAGAAAAATATATTAATACCTAATATTTATTATAAATCACATCTCACCTACCTAATTGAAATATGGGGCAGTGCATACAAATCAAAATTATCAGGTTTGCAAGTGATTCAAAATAGGGTTATCAAATTACTATTCCACTACCCTTTTTTAACATCTACCGATAAAATATACCAAGAAACAAAACTCATGAGCATTAAAAATTTATATTACTACAATGTATGCATATTTATTCATAAAATATTAACTAAATCCATTCACTCTTCCATTTTACTTACCCAAACAAAACATGTTACTAAACGCAGCACGAGGCGAGCCAGCTTCATAGTCTTGCCTAAGACGCGTACGAACTACGGCAAACAAATGCTAACGTACGAGGGCGCACAACTTTACAACCAGCTACCGTCATCTATTAAAAAGTCGGAATCAATTATCGAATTTAAACGCAAACTAACAGAATATATCTTACGGAAAGGTGGTTTAATTCCATAGTATCAAAGAATAATAGTGCATTGTGAACTTGTGTTGCAAATTTGTAATCCTTGTATAGTTGCTACTCCTGGACCACCAGTGTTTGTTGTCCAAGTGTTAAGCGAATATTATTCCTACCTTAGTCTCCTTCTCATGTAAGTGGCTTATTGTTTTTAATGAGAATAAAGTATCTTTAAACCTTATTATTGTAATAGTTTGTAAAAGTGCAAAAACATGGACCCTGTCGGGGTTCTAAATAAATAATACTGTTTGCTTCATCGCGCAGTATATTTGGTAGATTGTTATAATTATTTTTAACCTCTGCCGTCACCAACCCCTACTCTTCCCGTGGGTGTCGTAAGAGGCAACTTAAGGACTAAACATTGAACAGGGAACGGGCAGCAGCGCTCTCTGATACAGTAACCTCCTTAAAATTAAAGAATTAAAAAAAAAACCTTTTAATCTGCGATCTCCAACCCGCCTGCCAAGCGTGGAGATTATGGCAAAACCAAACACTTAAGTGGAGGAGGCTCATAGTCCAGCAGTGGGCCGTTAATTTGATTTATATAACTATTTTCAGCCATGAATAAGGTCCGGCATGTAAAATACCACTTTTTTATTTTTGAATTTGGTAGAGCTAAAACAACTATTATTTACAAGATTTAATCAAAATAAAGCTTCCGAGAAACCTTGTTGTATTTGACTAGTAATTTGACTTACTAGTTAGTCACCTCTTGTGAAACCACAATACTGCAACTGCACCTAAATGTGTTAACTATAACATGCAACGACTTGTCACGGAAACGGAATGTCGTGTTCCGGTTCTACCTACGAAACAGAACAACTATTCAAAATTCTCAAAAACTTTATTAATTTTTTATACAAACGGACTTGGTCGGCTGCCCAGTTATGAAAAATCTTTTTCTTTCTTTTTCTTTTTCACGGACTGAACAACTGCCGAAAGGTTAGTGTAAGCTGTTGGGAATTGGACTCGTCTTCACACCCTGTATTATTGAAACGTAACTGACGCAACACGACCACAAAGTATACAGAATGTTACAAAAATACCCGTAAAAAGGAACGGAGTTTCGTCCATAAAACTGAACAACTTTCCCAAAGAAAAATAGTTCTTCGGATAGTTAACGATCAGCTGACTGCGCAGTTTTGAATGAATGTAGGTATAGTAAACACTTTATTAAACAAAAATAACAAGTAACACGTAATATTATATCTATTTTATTATGTTTTGTATGTATATTAAATTTAATTATCATTTTTATTTTAGTAAAGGAAGACTAGCGTTATGGAGGGCACTTTATGTGTCCTCCATAGCACCATGCTGAGCTGGGACCTCTGCTTGCCAAATCGCAACAAATATAACGTTATTTTTATATTCTCTAATATTGTAAGCAAATAAACGTCTTTCTTTCTTTCTTTCTTTACACAGAAACAAAGGGCCAACGTTTTTTGCCGTCTGTCAGCTCCCTCGGAAAAGTTGTTTATGTTTTAATTTATTGAATCCTTCTTCGCTACATGATTTTTGTAACACCCAGTATTATTGTAAATATAGTCGTTGTGCGACATTATTGGTGTCAATTTGTGACCTAAATTAGGATGATTAATTCGTGCACCTACAGCGGGTCTTTCCTAACCTTTGGTAGGCTAAAACCACACGACACATGTCGCGTCCTACGTAGTGCGTTTTCCGATGAATCAATCATTTACTAGTAAAATGACCTGGGCATTTCAATTGTTAACTTCGTCGGCTTTTCCGAGTAATTTCGACTAACTGCAGTGGTCGTTGACTCGCCTTGACCCAAAGTGCAAGACAATACAACTCCTTTTTTAGATAAAATAATGTTTGTTTGGTGGTTTTTCCATTTGCCTTGCACACCAGTTTTAAAGCCAGGAATCTGCCGCTTGATGGATAAGTAGCAAATCGCGATTGGAACGAGTTTGAGAATAGGACGAATTGCGAATAGGATGAAAAGCGAATGGGACGATTTACGAATGGGACGATCTGCTACTAATCCCTCGTTTTGTTGTCAAACACTTTCAGAATAAGCTCTTTGCCAGTACTAACGTTGCTGATGTCCAAAGACCTCCCAAAAGGCCACAAACTTGACTTACGTAACCATTAGTACTGTAAAGTAATAGTTTGATTGCCTGGAGACGCACACGAATGACACGTCATCTGTGACGTCAGTCGTCACATCACAAACTAAGTGATTCAGTTTGGCCACTAAAAATTTCAATGGGTTTGACCCTCAGAGTAACATAGGACGATCGTTTCGTTCCCTTTGGTTTGACCAAAGAATTCTGACGCGCGTAAAAACAACTGCGAAATTAAGATTCGGCTAGGCCGAATGTTATAGCAACTCTATATTTATACTTTTTTTATTCTATTTGCTTTTGTTTAATCGATTTTCCATTTTCCATTTACCGTGCAATGTGAAAACGCCCATAAGGTTGAAGTGTGAAAACGGCCAATACTGCCACAAATCTTCAGGTCAAATCGGTTGCTATATACCAAAGATAATGGTTAATATAGCAGGCGCAAACACTCATAACTACTGCTTGTTAAGTAAAAGGCTCTGTAAACCTTCCTAGTAACATAATTACATTGACGTAACAAATAATAAATACCAAGCAAAACGCTGAACAATAATAATTACTTATTGTTTATTTACAGAAAACCGAGTACCTACATTATTAATAGTAAGGTGAATCAGGTAAATATGGTGTTTTCCTTTGCGTTATATAGGTATGTAATCGTCATCAGCACGCGACTAAAGCCTGAGCATAATTTGTGACGGATTTCCCCTACAAATAATATATTTTCCTAAAGCAGCTTGCTGCAAAATGCAGCTCATATTGGCGTCATGTCGGGTACTTCCCGCTCGTCCACACGACGGCATATTGGGAACAATTCGGTACTCTTTGATTATTTCGGCCAGTCTTTTTTATTAAAAATGCAGACGAAGCAAAGGTCCAGACACAAGTTTATGTTTCATTTCGTCGAATCGATCGTGAAAATAACAGAGAACTTTCTTTCCATCCTAGTATTGGTTTGAGTATCATTCGATACAATCTACAAGTATTTTTTAGACAGTGTTTCAACGCAATGTTTAGTGAGTGTCTACAAGTAAAGGCGTGTCTCCTGCCTTGTTTTGGTCTACACAATACACCTATCGGGGGGACGACGGCCCGCGCGCCCCGCTCGGTCGTAAACTTTTGTGCGCAAATCAAACACTCACGAGCTTGTTCTATGGGTATTCGACAGCTGATATGATAAATACATACTTATATTAGATAAACAACACCCGGACAGAGACACAAGGCAAACACAAGTGCCCATCACACGAATGTTTGCCCTGGGCGGGATTCGAACCTGTGGCCCTGTGCTTCGAAGGCAGGCGTACTACCAACTAGGCTTGGCCAAGACCGTAAAAGACGTCGTTCGCTTCACTTTGACTCAAGTCGAACTTCAGTCGGAACAACTTTACTGCTTTTTGGTCGGCTCAAACCAATCCATATATTACAAACGGTCCACCCGCGACTAAGCTGGCGTTGTGTAAGATTTTCCCGCGGGAGTTACACGTTTCCCGTAAAAAGTATCCTATGGGTTAATCCAGGTTACAAACTATCTCCATTACAAATTTCATCCAAATCCGTTGAGTACTTTAAGCGGTGAAGGCGGAACAAACATTCACACATATTTTTACATTTATATCATTCAAAATATCATTCGTTCGTCTCTGATTCTCTAATAAACAGAACAAGCAAAGTTGCTTATTTCAAAATAAAAGTCTTCCAGCGTTTGATTTGAGGTTAAAGAGTTGCGTTCAGAATCGCTGCCACATGTCTTTGCAAGCTGGTCACGTAACCTTCAGCTGAACGTAACTTTAGACCCTGTCTTTTCTCGGCTTATGTCCTCTACATCTATAAAACCTCGTGTTACAGTTTCGTCGCTTTCAACGCGCTATGTATAATAATTGTTAATGAACGACATGTACAGTACAGGTTCATAAATGCATCATATCACGTGCGTCTATACAAAAGTATTTTATTTTCACAAGAATAAAAAATACGAAAAGGATTAATAAGTATATCATTGGAAAGAGAAAAGGTCTTTTGTCAGCATCTGACAATGCCGGACGTGTCTTCGTTACAATTTTTTAATTTTAGTTTATTTAAGTGTTTAGTGTATAATTTCGATATCCAGGGAATGTTTCTGGACTATAAACTATAATAGAACAATTGAATCGCTTACACTTTGCTGACATTTTTAGATGATGCCAAGAGGCCTTGTGGTGGCTTCAGTAATTGTACTTACTATCACATTACTGAGCCCAATTCACCGAACAATCATCCAAGGATATATCTTAAACCTACAAATATCACTCGACACTGGCGAAATACGTCTATATAAGTGAATTCGACTGTACCATGATTGATGAATCTCATTACGAAGGTTGTGGGTTCAATACCCGATGGAGACACTGGGGTCAAACAAAAATCACTTTGTCAAACTGTACCCAGTAGAGTTAGGTTTTGCAGTCTTCTGAACGTGCTTTGGGAATCATTTTACTTTTCGGACCATCAGGCGGTCACAAGGCGATTTTAGTTGGACAGGGATTTGAACCCAAGACTTCGGCCGCTCAACAAACTCGCAAAAATATAACTTTCAAGAATTTATTTAAAACCTCTAAACTCAAACTCAACCTCCTTCAATAACAGTTCATAATATCTTGAAAACTACTGAACCGATTTTGATGAAACTTGCACTGTTCCCTAAGTTAAATTTACCTACAAAAAAAGAATAATCGCAATTCGATATCTAGTTTTCGAAAAAGACATGGAAAGACACATACATACATACCTATACATTCACTTAAGAAAAAGGTCACACGAGTACATATGCTATTCCAACAGGAGTTTCTTCGGTGAGCTCTTCTCCACAGATTCAGCCATTGTGTTAGTGAACTCACCCAAAAAAAATGTAATGACGGATCTAAGTGATGTAATAACATCCTATGGAAATAAATAATTTTGACTTTGACTTTGACCAACAATATTACGAGTCGAAATGATAACCTCCTTTTTGATGTCGGTCAAAAAATTAAATATTAAAGGCCCACTGCTTACTAAGTAAATCTTGTAGGCAAGATACTTATTAGCATTGCAAATTATTACATAGCAACGGTTTTGTGCCAAATCACAGAAGAAATAGTAGTAGCGCCAAATGTAACTTAGTTAGTATAAATTATTGCTGGCGTTCGCCAACTCCTTGTTTTAGAAGTGCCAAAGGCAGCGTCGACTGTTTACGGTTTTAGTAGCTGACTTCGGAACGGGAAAAGACGGTTCGAACCTCACCACGTTAGGTACCAAATATTTTTTTATTTTCGAAAATACAATGACAACATTTTCAATATGCAAGTGCAAATATAGCCAACAATATAGAAATTAACAATTTCGTCAGGCTATTTTGATTGAAAAGAGATTTCGTCCAGACAATAGAACTGACCGATTGAATTGGCAGACATTTTTTTTATTTTCTACTATATTTTTACCTTGGAAATAAGACCATTTCCATTAAAAATATCCTATGTGTTCAGTCAATCAATCAGCCTATTGCAGTCCACTGCTGGACGTAGGCCTCCCCAAGGGCACGCCAAAGCGCACGATCACCCGCTTTCCTCATCCAGCCACCACCAGCGACCTTCCTCAGGTCATCAGTCCACGTCCTGGCCTGGCAGGCAAAAAAATTAATTTAAATTCGTTCAGTAGTTTAGACGTAAAAACTAACTTCTTCGTCTTAGCGTTTTCCCGGCCTAGTGCTGGGGTCCGCTTTCCTACTCAACCTTCTCCACTTTGCCCGGTCTTCGGCATCCTTAGGTGTGAGATTGTTCTCTTCCATATCCGCTTTCACGACGTCCAGCCAGCATTTTTAGGCCTACCACATGATCTAGGCCCCTGGACAGTGAGGTCGAGGCATCTTTTTCCTACGTAGTCTGACGGTCTGCGGCTTATATGGCCATACCATCGGAGGCGACTTTCCTGAAGCTTATCCGCTACGTCACGGACTCCGAGACTGCCACGGATGTGTTCGTTACGAATTCGTCGGATGATACTCTTGTATACTTAAATGTTTTCTTATTCCTATTCAAACATAATATATCCAAACACTTTCATATTTATAATTTTTAGTGTGATGTGTTAGTGTGATTCCTATCTACATCTTCATTTTTTTTCTTGTAAATGTGTTTATGGCATGGTTGATTGAGATAAAATTTCAATTATTATTATCTATAGACGTTTTCCATGCTTCGAATATGAAGGAAAACATCGTATAAGGAAATTCAAAATGGCGCTCGCTAGCTAACATCGAACCTATTATTAGGTTGTTTAAAAATAGTTTGCTTCTCATCCAAACGTATCAGTCTACCTGTAATTACTATGGGAAGTTCCAATTTGTCCTCACCTGTCGTCTTGGGGACAGATAGAGGGAAAATCCTCAAAATTACCATCAGCAATCTTTCCTCAATCGAGTTACACCATTTTTGTTACTAATAGATACCCACTATGTCACTACTGCGTGGCGTGACTCAAAGGAAAATCAGGTGTGAATCAAAACAACAATTGACAATCAATTTAGTACAATGAAAACAATTGAACATTATCAACGGATCAAATAGGAAAGCGAGGGACTTTTCATTTAGTGGTAAGAATAAAATTATTTTGGCATTCTAGCAGCTACATGCCTTTTTTAGTTTTGGATATAAATTACCAATGCTGAACTCTGTGCTGCGGCAAACAAAAAAGTTGGCGAAAATATTTTTATGACGAGTTATCTGAACTAATGAAAATAAGACTAAGTAATTTTAAAATCCAGACTAGTTAGACATGTGTGCGTCTGTCTGTGCGACGCAATTAGGCCGAAATAACTAAACGTGTCCTCTTTCGTCTGTGTACAGTCCCCTTAATTAGTAGCTTTTAGCTTTCGCGCCTAAAATTCAGTTAGTTTGAAATGCGCAGCGGAAATTGCTGCGCCGGATTTAGCAGGCGTAAATAAGTAACTAGCACAGAATTAATTTAGGACTAAAGTACAGAACGGCCACTCCCTCCCGCCAAACCACGCTTCCTCACCCCGTCCTACAGTTGGGGGGGTGGTTAGAGGGCGAATTATGAGTTTTCAGTATAATTAAAACCATAGTAATAATATTATAAAAATAAAAAGTAAGTCTTACGAAATGATAGCGCCTGACAAAAAGTTAATACTTTTTTTTTAAATGGGCAATTCGCTTTTACTTCGCTCATCAGTTTTGAACCAACTACTAACTGTATTATGAGTATCAATATATACTGTTAAAAGTCCGTTGCCAGTTTGAAAGAAATTCGAATTTGTTGATATTTTGATAGCAAAATTTAAAAAATATGTTACACGTACTTTGCAATAGATTACAGAACCAGATTTAACAAAAATAATTTCTACATACCTTGATCAACATTCGACAAAGTAAATTATATTTTAAAACAGCAAAGAAATAATTATTTATTGACAATGAACTTATCACCATTAATTACTTGGGATTCAAAATTGCCGTTTACACTAACTTTAACAAGCTGTCATCACAAAGTCACGAACGATAATCCTCTGATTTTAAGAAAACACATGCATCATATCTTTGTCAGTTTTTCATAAAAAAATAATGTCAAAATACCTTTCTTTTTAAAAATAGAGTTTTATGCATTCCACTACTAAAATATTTGAGAATCCCTGCTTTCAACATTCCAATTCAAATTGCTTTACATTCCTCCTGTACAAAAAACGCCATTCGTCAGCCACAGGCGACGTTATCTGCATCCTAATGTCTTTAGATTATTATGCCATTCCGTGCCCCGCTTGGCATCAGTAGTAAACAAACACGCACCTATGAGAGTTGTGTAAATAAACTGTTGAGTTTTAATTGTTGAGACGCAAATCTATTTTTCTGTTCTAGTGCTACAATTACTAAGGATTTTGCTCTATTCAGTGGTAAACTTCAACACAATAGACAATTTTGTTGCGGGTCGAACGCGTTCCGTCCTTAGTCTCATCTCGCCCGCCAGTCGGACCTGATTATAGCCAGAAACTTAAATAAAACAATTGATGGTAGGATCAATCCCTTTGTTTAGAAACGCATATGAACTCCTGATGAGTGGTAAATGAGAAAGTTGACGCAGCAGAAATTGCGAGTTATTCTACAGAAAATTTTGCTGCATCAGTTAGATAGAGCATCTGCAGAGACGACTCAATACCATGATTACAAAGTGCACTTAACAAAGGCTTAGAATAAGCAGGGAATGCCAGATGAACATAGCGTGATAAACAGTGATAATGAGCCTTTTGTTGTTATTTGTGATCACGTCGTTACATGAAGCTTCATCTGCAGAAGAATTCAAACTCACAGGTCTTTTTTTCGGTTGCGAGAGAGACGTCACTTTCGAATACCACAGATCCCTTCAAGATTTCTCCACGAAACTGTACAAGCAGGTTTCCAAAGACAACGATGACCACTTCGTTATGTCTCAGTACTCTGCGTGGCTGGCGCTATCGGGAATTACAGCCGAGGGATCTGGTGAGAACCAGAAATCGCTTGGAATATTAAACTTGCCTCAAGACAGGTGTTTACGGGAAAAATACTATGAAATCGCAACGAGTCTGGAGTCTGCTGGACTTGGTAGCAATGGAAGTGATGTTACGATTGCCAGAAGACGTGTTTTAGTAGTAGACAACAGCGTTACAGTTAATAAAACTTGGGCTTCTTCTGTCAGAGCTTCAGGGCTGCTCGTAACACAAACTGTTGATTTAACAAACGCAACAGCAACTGATACTCTTAAAGACATCATCAAAGGTAAACTTACTAATTTGAACCTGAAGGGAAACTCTATAATATTAGATTCTTTAGATTACGAAGCGTTTTGGACAACTGCTTTTAGCAATGCTACTGTAGAGGATGCAGAGTTTTTTGACGATAGTGGTACGAAAATCGGTACAGTGGAACTGATGAAACTGAAGAAAAGAGTCAAGCTGGCTCACCTTCCTTTACTAAATGCGAAACTTCTAGAATTACCAGTCGGTACCAACGGAAGATACAGAATGTTGTTCATAGTGAATCTTGGTAAAAATCGTATAAGAAGAACAGTCGAACACTTTCCTAGTTCTATAATTGTAGACAGCATGCCTCTTCTGATTGAAAGTGTGATACCACTGGAAGTTGCAATACCAAAGTTTAAAATGACGTCTGAAATGGATCTTAGAAAGGCATTGGGAAATATAGGCTTGGATCACATATGGATGGATACGAACTGCAGCAAGTGAGTACAATGTTTATTGTTAAACGGAAAAAGCTGAATGCAAGTGCCGTGGCTCCGAAGCTGTGTATTTAGACTAGGAAAGTACCAACAATGTTAATTATAAATATCGGAAATAGTAGGCGTCTAATGTGATCTGTGTTACTTGAATATCAGTCATAAATCAGATCAGTAATCACATAGACATTCCTCCTTCAACTGAACCTCCTATTTACCTATATTTACCCAAAGATAAACAGGAAACTAAATCATACATATTACTTCGTTCTCTTTTCCGCTTTACTTCCAGGTATTTTTTCATCCATACAAAAACTATTTAATTTAAAAAAAATAGAATAATTATATCAGAGGAAGTTAAAGTAACATTAGTGACAGATACAGGTCAGCGTTATGGACATGCCATGAGAAAGACTTAAGTTTATAGTAATTATTTACATATGAATGTAGTTCGATGTAGGAACAGTATGGGTAGACCGAGGAAAGTAGGAAGAAAATACTTTCTTAGTTCAGTCTTAGTATCTTTCATGAAATACAATGAAGGGTGAGACGACTGACAGAAAGAAAATTGAAATTAAAAGATATGCCAACCCGACAAGTTACTCTATCTCTATCTACCATTTTTTTATTATTATTTTCAGATACATATCATCGCCTCCACTTCAGTTATCCACCATAGTCCAACGGGTAACAGTGACCATAGACAAAGATGGACTTACCCCTCCCCCCGTATCTTCTTTACCTGCCCTGGCAGATCTGGCCACAGGCGTGGCGGGAGCAGTTGGGAGAGGTTTCGTGGCTAACAGACCGTTCATATTCGGACTAGTCGACAGTCAAACAAGAACTTGGCTGTTTGCTGGGGCATTTTCTGATCCAAATCGTACTTAGTCTAACGAAATACTTCTCTCAGTTTTTTTAAGGAGTCAACCTTACAGGTTACAACCTACCTCACAATCACAAAACTTGGTGTCAGTCAGTCAGTGTTATAGGGCCGCCAAAGGCCACTGACATGGCTCGTGTAACGAGTACATCTGCAGATAGTTGCAAGGGCTCACAGCTTAACATGCCTTCCGAAGCACTATTCACTGTGCCATAAAAGCGTAGAAAGTTAACCATATTTCGTGGGAAGTGGCGATGATTGGCTAATTTAACAGTGTTGCCCAGATTATAATAATAGTTGGTGTTGCCAATAAGTTTTACATTTTTTTTGTGTAGCAATGCCTGATCAGCCTGATCACTCTAATTAAAGGTAGGCTGGAGCCCCTCTTACGGTGAAGGAAAACATCGTGATGAAACCTGCACATTCCTGCGAAGAAATTAGGTTGTGTGTGAAGTCGACCAGCCCGCACTGTGCCCAGCGAGGTTGACTAAGGCCTAATCACTCTAAATCAGGGTAGGCTCGAGCTCGGTGGGCACGTTATATGAACTGTTGACGACTCACATAAAAATAGCCTACAGATGAAATACCTTTACAAATAGCTATATTACCTACATTACCAACTTTTAAAAGAATATGAGTCAGGATATTCCTTTCACAACCCACTGAAGTATTTTTAGGATAAAAATTCCATTCTACGAGTATATTGAACTGGATAGAAAAATACCTCGGCTTTTATTATACTGCATTCTCGCGTGGAAATATCCGATGCGCTTAGCATTTTGTTGTGGTGGTGGGGTTGTGTAAATATATAAGATATAATTTATGGGGAAAACAATGTTTTATTTAAAATGAATATTAATACAGCATGAAATTTACATCGTTTTGTTCCCGCCGTGTAGTGATAGTACCCGTCAAACTGAACAACTTTTCACGAAAAAAAAAATTCCTGTGACAAAAAAATTTTTGGTCTCTCCATACAAAATGGGTCGGTCGGGAGTCTCACTTTGGATGGAGGCCAAAAATTTTTTTGTCGCAGGAATTTTTTTTTTCGTGAACAGTTGTTCAGTTTGACGGGTACTATCACTACACGGCGGGAACAAAACGATATAAATTTCACGGTGTATATTGCAAATCGTTATCCAAGGGCTTTCATTATTAGACTGAGTCAAAACGACATTCCAAAGCGATATGTCTCGAAAACGTTTGAAAATATAATTCTAGAACAAAATAAAGCTGCCTGCCAGTGTGCATTTATCACATGCCAGCATTTTCAAATAGCAGAGTAAGGAGTATAGGTATTGCTATACCTAACACATTTATAATCATCATAGTCTATAAATAATACGTTCCAAATTCCAATACTATGGCTCTTGGCGCCGGATTAAATTATTTAATTATTATTCTGACACAAGAGTTTGTCAGTTTACCATTCCGTTTAGATTTATTTTAGGGTTCCGTAGTCAATAAGAAACCCTTAGTTTCGCCATGTCCGTCTGTCTGTTTGCGGCTTAGCTCAAAGACTCTTAAACAAGTATAAAACAAGGTACTTACCTAAGTAGTACTGGGCAATTACGGAACCCTACACTTTGCGTAGCCTGACACGTACTTAGCCGTTTTTTTTTACTTTTTAGTTCGTTTTTTGGCAGGGGCACTTCAGGTCAGTCGTGTTTATTTTTTTATTACAAAAACCAATATTTTTATATTCTTACATAACATTTTTATTATTATTTATTACAATAATCATAAAATTTGAGCAAACCCTGTCGACATAAGACACTAGGTAACATTGTTAATTTATTGTAGTCTAATTATTTTACAATCCTAAATATTTTAACACTTATTATATTAATTAAGTAACACATTATTAAAATACTTTTAGAGATCAAATAAATAAATGCTATATTTTATATTTTAAATAAATGCTTTGTACCAAATGATTTGCGTTAAGCTGTTTTAAATTAGATACTTAATAAAATTACAATAAAATTATTTTTCAGAATTCATATTTCAGTTCGATCACAGGCAAGATATTATTTTTTTCATTTATAGTAAGCAATTTAAAAACATAAAGCTCAAAAATTAAAATTTTATAAACTGTTAACAAATAAATAAAAATAAAGTAAAATTTAACGAATAAATTCGTTCACTGATGTCAATCTGTATTCAATATTAAAAAGTCAAATATTTAAGGTACCTTATTATCACAAATTTTCTAGACAATAAATTATTATCTAATTATCTATAGTATCAGATTACAACGGGTACAGAGTGTACATCACTACATCTGAAAACAAAAGAAATAAAGTAAAGTTTAAAAGAGGAATTCACCAAAATTTTGTTTTATTTGAGACATACTTTTTCTTCATAGTGTGGGTTGTGCCGCTAAGGACCTGGCTCGTGTAACGGCCGTTTTTAGCACTTTCGCTATTCTGTAACTACAACTAACTACATTTTATTAAAGGGGAGCAACCAAAGTTTTTAAAGTCGACAAAGTGGGCTTAACCTTGAACAGCCATTTCAAAAAACATTTTGAAATAATTATAGTGAATTTAGCTGCCCATATATCAAATGAAATATTTAAAAATATATATTTTGTACAACTTTCAATCGATTGATAACGCCACATACCAAATACATTCTGACGAAAGTAATAAGAACTTTTTGTTTTATTTTGATACTAAAATTCCAAAATTTTTGAGAAATCCTTACTACAGACAACTCAAAACAGTCAATATTATAATAATATTTTTATGTTAATATTGAAGTCCAGGGGTCAAACATTTTGGTTGCTCCCCTTTGTCAGTTTTAAATATACTAGACGACCTATAAAACAATTTTACCAGCCGGATTTATGTATGAGTTATGATTTTTTATAAAGCAGCGCTAGTGTTCAAGGTTGTATTTTTCTCGGAGTTATGATTTTTTATTGAAGCGGCGCTAGTGTTCAAGGTCGTATTTTTCTCGGAGTTATGATTTTTTATTGAAGCGGCGGTTTAAGGTCATATTTTTCTAGGAGTTGTAATTTTTTATTGAAGCGGCGCTAGTGTTCAATGTCGTATTTTTCTCGGAGTTGTAATTTTTTATTGAAGCAGCGCTAGTGTTCAAGGTCGTATTTTTCTCGGAGTTATGATTTTTTATTGAAGCGGCGCTAGTGTTTAAGGTCGTATTTTTCTCGGAGTTATGATTTTTGCTGTGTGGTGACGGCAGAGTAGAATACATTTGTCACCAACCCCTACTCTTCCCGTGGGAGTCGTAAGAGGCGACTTAGGGACTACACATTGAATAGGGAACGGGCAGCAGCGCTCTCTGATATAGTAACCTTTTAATCTGCGATCTCCAACCCACCTGCCAAGCGTGGAGATTATGGCAAAACCCTCCACTTAGTGGAGGAGGCTCATAGTCCAGCAGTGGATTGTAACGGGCCGTTGATTTGATTTGATTTGATGATTTTTTATTGAAGCAGCGCTAGTGTTCAAGGTCGTATTTTTCTCGGAGTTATGTTTTTTTATTGAAACGGCGCTAGTGTTCAAGGTCGTATTTTTCTCGGAGTTATGATTTTTTATTGAAGCGGCGGTTTAAGGTCATATTTTTCTAGGAGTTGTAATTTTTTATTGAAGCGGCGCTAGTGTTCAATGTCGTATTTTTCTCGGAGTTGTAATTTTTTATTGAAGCGGCGCTAATGTTCAAGGTCGCATTTTTCTCAGTTGTAATTTTTTATTGAAGCGGCGCTAGTGTTCAATGTCATATTTTTCTCGGAGTTGTAATTTTTTATTGAAGCGGCGCTAATGTTCAAGGTCGTGTTTTTCTGTTGTAATTTTTTATTGAAGCGGCGCTAGTGTTCAAGGTCGTATTTGCAGCTCTTGCAACTTAACAACTTTCCCGAAAGAACGCAAGTTGTCAGATGAAATTTATTTCCCATTGAAAATCGATTAGCTGGATGCGCGGTTTTGTATGTTAGATTTTATTTGTGTTCTATTGGTCTATATTCCAGATAAAAACTGGGAATAAATACGCCACTATTGAGTGTTCCTAAATGTGAGCAGTTGGATAGTAAACCGTCAAGAAATCTATCTGATATCTGGTTAAAACAATCAAAATAATAAAAAAGGAAAACTTCGACTGCAATAAAATTCTCCATAAAATATAAAAAAATCATATAAAATTTATCAAAAAAAAGAATAAGGAAAATATGAAGAGAAATTAGTCAACGGTTTCAAATGGTAAACAAATTAGAAATATATTAAAGAACCACTTTACAGTTGGGCAGTTTTTGGATGTGTCTCGGGTCACTTCACAAAATTTTCAAATTTCATAAAATAATTCTGCTTTGCCTGACATTTTTGCTTTTGTTGTGTTTTTTTTTTCTGTGTCCATAAAAACGTATCGAGTGTTGACCACTCAACGCACATAATCTCAATATGTAAGAGATTGAGCGATGAGTTTTTGTTTTTACTACAAAATTAATTTGAAATAAATAGTTTTCTTTTTTTTCACTACATTGGTCATATCTAAGCCATCATTACCGTACCGTGAGTGTTGTAAGGTCAACGGCCGACCTCACGAGCCCTTCTGGTTTGTACATACATGGACTTACCTTCACTATTCACGACGGCGTCCAAGGTGCTGTTGTAAGTGATGTTCCTGGTCATCTCCCCGGAGAATATGTCCTGGGAATTCAAAAAGAAAAACATATTAAGACTAAGTAAAAGAAAAGTAAAAAGTATTTATTTAGCTCTATGGCGGATGTATGGCCCGCGACACATGACGTCACATGTCTCGTCGGACCTCTCTGTCTAACCATCAACTTTGTTTCTGAGCAAGATATTTGGAAAATTATTTTTTTATGTGTTTATCAGGAACTTGAAATACTTCGATTAATGAATTTAAAAAAATTGTGCGTTGACGAAATAATCGTCTGTACACACTTAACGTTTTCACCCCTTTTCAAACGGGCCGTTTATGATAGTTCGGTCAATTTTAAAGACAGAGCAAAAACTCTTTTAGTGATCGATAGCAGAAGCTAAGAAGTGTAGATTTATAAAATAAAATAAAAAAATAGTCCGATCCCCTATTATAACGAGGATATAATACCCACCAGTACAGTGAACTCCATGGCCCGATCGGTCCACACGATCCCGAACTGTCGCGGACTGATTGAGAACCAGTACGGCTGAGGACCCAGGTTTACAACTGCCAGGGAATATGAGAAGACCAGGTCGCCTTTCATCGGCAGGTGGGGTTTCATCCACAGAGTCACGTTGTTCGACAACTGAATAGGGAATGAGTGTTGGTTTAACGCACGGAATATAAAACAAGAGAGGAATATAAAACACGAGATACCCAACTATTTAAAAAATTACAATAAAATGGCTTCTTTCACCAAACACCTAAAATCTTTTCTCATTGCTAAAAGTTACTACAGCATCAAAGAATTCATGGATGACAAAGATCAATAATTATAATTTAAGTATGCCTCTATTTCTCTAAGTACCTAATCTAAATTTAGTAAAGATTTATTTATTAGTTTATTAATTGTAAATAATATTAATGCGCTCTCTCGCAAGTTTGCTGTGCCCTTACAGGGCGTCACTATTCTCTGGATGTATTTATAATTAAGATCTTCACCAAACTATGACTTGCAAATAAATTAATTGAATTTGAATTTGAGGAATAGACAAGTGGGCGGGGCACGTGTGTCATAACTATGAGTAGGTCCGCATAGTTTTGTTTAGTTCGCCAAGCTTGCAAAAACTATTCCTATTTTCTTTAGGCTAAGGTATGTATTGGTATGTATCATGTAGTACGCCATCTAGGTCAGAAGCGTTGAACTACGTGAAGAAAGTATAGAGTATATCTGAGCTCATGCGAAAATATAATTTATTTGTTTAATGGTAAAGTAACATTTACATTTAGTAATGAAGTATATATAACGTTCTTGTTTGAAACGAGTACAACAGCTGTGATTAGTCAAATGCCCGATTGTCTTAGTCTGTGTGTGATGTAAACAGTGCTGTCTATGTGTGATTTTGGCGACACTGGTTCTCATAGAAAAAATTACGTTTGTCCTTTCCACTCTTGTTTTATATTCCGTGGTTTAACGCATACAACATGTTAGCGAAATAACACAAAACCTCTTAGGTCATGGCTCAGCTCATGTAACTGAACAAATTTTGCTGCAGAAGTTCCACAATTTTTTTTATTTGCTTTTCATACAAATTGAAAAGCTCACCATCATTATCGTGTGGGTTGTAAGGTCGACAACCGACCTCACAAACCCTGGTGTCAGTATTATAGAGCCGTCAAAGGCCAGTGACTTGGCTCGTGTAACGACTAGATAGTAGCCGGGACCAACGGCTTAACGTGCGCACAGAATCATCTTCATTTTCGGACAATCAGGTGATTCAGCCTGCAATGTCCTAACCAAACTGGGGAAAGTCTAAGAGATTTTAGCTTGACAGTGTACTCACCGGGAATCGAACCCGGAACCTCCGTAATAGGCGTCGAAATCTCGACCATAGAACACGGGTCAAAAGAAAAAAAAAACCGACACATTTCTATGAAAGTTAGGATATTTTTACTGTCCTTCCACTCGTTTCTTGTCGGTATATGACGGTATAAAAACAACATTGAAATGTGCACACTTAGAGCGACATTCAGAAACAAAAATCAAGTTAAGATTATTCTTAGAATGTCAAATGGCGTACTTAAATAGTTCTTAGCCGAGTCCAAACCGCCGAAGTCGGTGACATCGGAAACTTAGATAGAACTACAAATGTCATTCCGATTTTAAATGTCATCTGTTTCTGGAGCTATAATGACAGTTCGATATAGGTATTTTCGAGCATAAGTTTTGTCTCTGAATGTCGCCGTTATTGTTTTAAAAGCTAACCAGATGCGGTACGGCCATAATCCCTTTAGGGTCTTGAGCCACGGCAAGCAGATTCATATTGAGCAATAAGGCCTTCTCATACTGAGCCACTCGGGTCATATCACAGCTGATTAGGAGCGGGGCAGAGAGCATGGACCATACAGCCATGTGGACGCGGCTTTGCCCATGGGATAGGCTACCCGAGCCTAATATTAGCTGGAACAAGGTGTATTAGGTACAGTCACGTTCAAAAGTGGATTTTTACCACGTGCGTCTATACTTTGAAAAATATATTTTTGATAATTTAACTCTTCGTATTTTTTAATCCTTGTGGATACAGTACCGTACTCTTCATCTATAGCAGCAAAGACAGATAAGAAAATACCTTCAGAAAAATAGTTATTTCAAAGTATACACGCACGTGATAAATAAATAGATAATAAATATGTGGGGACATCTCACACACGGCCATCTGATCCCAAACTAAAAGCTCGTACTATGGGTATTAGACAGCTGATAAACATTAATAAATAAATACATACTTATATAGATAAACAACATCCAGACACAAGGCAAACACAAGTGGCCTTGAGCGGGATTCGAACCCGCGACCCTGTGCTTCGAAGGCAGGCTAAGCTACGGAGCCATCAAATTGAAATGGATTATGGAATCACTTATGAACCTATACTGTACGTCACATCACACTAATATTATAAATGCGAAAAAACTTGAAATGGGGATAGTTTGTAACCTGGATTAACACATAGGATACTTTTTACGAGAAAAAGTCTTATTCCTACGGGAAAATCTTACACAACGCGAGCGTAGCCGCGGGCGGTCCGCTAGTACTCGTAAGTAAATAAATAACACTTTCAAAGACTAATTACTTATGATTCATAGAAAACAGACGGGATTTGAACCCTGGTCCTCCAGCCTATCGCAGCCAACGTACTTACCAACCACAGAGGGCATTTTTGAAGCACCACCGTTAAACATGAAGTTTTTACATGAAGGAAAACGTTATGAGGAAACCTGCACACTCCTGTGAGGAAATTCAAAGGCTGTGTGTGAAGTCGGCCAATGCGCACGGGGCTAGCGTGGTCGACTAAGGCCAACAGCTTATAATTATATGCCCCGCCACGGACTTAAGCCTGCTCTAAATTAAGGCATATAAACAAACATAACATATTCTCATTAACAGCTCGAGCCTGCCCTAAATAGGGAACATGCATAAAAAAATACTAGTTTTTTTCATAGTTCATCTGAAAGTATACAAAAATAGAATGCTGACAGTCAAAACAGAATCGAAATTGATCGAAAAACAAACTAGTTACAACATTATTAAACAAATATATATGTCCCTCTACGAAAACAAAATTTTCTATGGCGAATTGCCCACGACACATATGACGTCACATGTGTCGTCGGACCTCTCTGTCTATAGCTGGGTTACTGTAGCATGAGCTCTGACAGATTAAAATCTTAAAAACTTTTTAATATTAAATCGTTGATTTATCTATTTATTAAGTAAAATCACATACTGTTTAATGATAAAATAAGAGGTGAAGTTAATTTATGTTTAATTATTAGCTATTATGGTTTTTAAACTGAATATTATAAAAAAAAGTTGTTAACGGTCGTATGAAGAATTTTGAAGCTGTCAGAACTCATCCTATAATAACCCAACTATAACTATCAACTTTGAAGCCTTGTAACTTTGTTTCTGAGCAAGATATTTGGAAAATTATTTTTTGTATGTTTGTCTGGAACTTGAAATATTTCGATTATTAATGAATTTTTAAAAATTGTGCATGTTCCCTATTAGGGCATTTGAACGTACCATATCGGGATCGTGCCAGTGGCCAGGTCCGTGGGTCAGTTTGAATTCCCTGGCGTTCTCCACAAAGTAGCTGAAAATTACAATAGTAATTTTAATTCGTTATACCTGTAAGAAATCTGGACTATGAGCCTCCTCCACTTAAGTGTTTGGTTTTGCCATAATCTCCACGCTTGGCAGGCGGGTTGGAGATCGCAGATTAAAAGATTACTGTATCAGAGAGCGCTGCTGCCCGTTCCCTGTTCAATGTGTAGTCCCTAAGTCGCCTCTTACGACACCCACGGGAAGAGTAGGGGTTGGTGACAAATGTATTCAACTCTGCCGTCACCGCGTCTGCCGTTACCAAGCTTATTTGCAGCTAAATAGTTGGCAGTGCATATAAAACAAACAGACCGCCTCAAGGGGGCGAGTTATGTGACACCATGCGATCCGGAGGATCCCACGCTAAGGGAGTGGGGGGGGGGAGAACTCCGTGGAGGGGAATCTTCAGGTTCCCATCCCGCGGAGCGGTACTCCCTTCTGTCTGGGGTGAATCGGCTAGGACACTCCAGCAAGCGCTTACCTGGAGCGGTTAAACAAACAGACGGAAAAAAAACAAGTTTGTTTTTACAAATTTACTATTGCTTAGTGCTTCAAAAGGCACGTTACCACGTAGAGACTTGAAAAGTTGTGGAACAAAAGTTGTTCAGTTTTTTGGGCTGTATTACCGAGAGATTTTGTGATATGTAACGACTAGATAGTAGCTGGAACCCACGGCTTAATGTACCTTCCGAAGCTTGGAATCATCTTCCTCTTCAAACAATGAGAATAATTCAGCCTGCATTGTCCTAACAAAACTGGGGAAAGTCAAGCAGAGATTTTTGTTTGACAGTGGTAGCGATTGACACAGTCATGCTCTAATTGTGATCCAGCTATCCTTTTCGTTTTTATGACCAACGAAAGAGAGGTAAAGAATTCATTCAGATGAACGAATTATGTCATCTTGAATCAATAAAAAAATAAAATATTTTAGTACGAAAGGGTCAAGTATTTATAATTTTATAAATTTTTGAATATGTTTGTTTGTTGTGTTTTTGTTTTTTTTTTGTCTATGTCAATGATAACATAAAATAAGAGCGTTGCTTTTTTTCATGTCGGATGTTTATTTTGCGTGCTCTCTAAAATTGTGCAATCGATACGTCCATAAGGTTCAAATTCGATGCTTGACAGCTCTAATATTAAGAAGGCCATCTCCTGTTCCTTTTTAATCTTTAAAAGGTGAAAAGAACGGACGACCTTAAATGAAGGATTAGAGCGCAACAGTGAGTATCAGCCACAGTGTCCTTACCGGGATTCGAACCCGGAAACTCGCTCAGCCACGGAATATTTGACTAAAACGTTGTAATTACTTGATAATCCAAACGACGTTGCCCCAGTTGATGAAGATATCGTGGAAATCGCGCCACACATTGCAAGTCCGCACAACCTTGTTGAAGTCGAACTGAGGATCAAATTCAATGAGGATCAAAAAATAGTTCATAAATCTTCGATAGATGGCGTTGCTGATTCGTGGATCCGAAGAAATCCGGCGAGTTACACAGGGCCATAAAAGGATTTTAAAAAAAATCCACGAAGTAAACCTGGCGACATCTATCGTATTAATTAGAAGTATTATTTATATGTTTTAAAGAGCCGTCGGAAAATCCTTCATTAAAATAAAGATTTATTTTTTAAATAGTTGCCCGCGACTATGCTCGCCTTATATGCGAATTTTCTTTAAACAAAGGCCGATTTTTGGGGTCAATCTATATTTGAATAATAATAATAAATAATAATACAAATCTTTATTGGTTAAGCCTAATTACATTTATCCATGATGTCTACAGAGAAAAGTACAATAAGGCTAATGGTCGCATATAAGTGTAACGAATAGCTCCCAAGCTAGAATAATCTGTATTATGGGAGCCAACGTTCCGCCGAGTGACAACAGTAAATCGATTATGAGTTACAATTGGAAAACACAGGGCTAAGTAATTAGGTTGAAATAAATATATGATATGCATGTGTGTGTGTGTGCGTGTGTGAATTATGTAATGAAGGTGGGGATGGAAGAGAGGTAGGCCAGCCCTACGCAGACAAATGCTTGGGATTGGGAGACCACTAGCCTCTCTCTCCTCCATCAGATACGTGTGTGCACCATCAGATACACTGATAGTATTATATAGCAAACATACTTGAAAAACGCTTTCTTAGGGTAGTTTTTTCGAAAAAACTGAAACAAGTGCCAAATTTTCGAGCACCATGGGGGTAGCACAGGGTTTTCAGGGTTGCAAACTTGGGTGTTAACTACTCTCAAGGAACCTAACAACATATAAAAAAATCGTAGTTACATGCGCGTTTGCGATGTTTGTCCTTTTTTGTGTTGATATTCACAGGTCTACGTGTAAAATTCAATGTTAACAACCGAAAAAAAATATATATATTTTTCAAAAGTGGAATAGTCAACATATGAAAAGTACGTTTTCAGATACGGATTTTACGGATGTTATGAAAGAATGGATATCGCGTCAGTAGGAAATTGGCGCCACAAGAATATGTAGAGTTTACTTTAAAGTTGTCTTTTGAAATTGGTATTTGTTTAAGAACTAGATAACTCTTGAATATGCAATATTCTGTCACTTATAATAATAAACTTACTTCATGGTGATGTATGAATTTCTTATAGTACGGCCAACTGCAAGAGTAGACCATAGGCCGGCCAGTTTTGTTAAGTGAGTCTCCAAGTTTGACATATGCTGGGAATTATAATAAGGAACATTAGATATGTGAATGCCATAATAATTTATATACCTATTCAAGTAAAGTGTATCAGTGTGTAGAAAGAAATAGTCAAATTTATTACCAAATAAATAATACAAAAGAAATAAAGACATCTGTTCCAAAAATAGTTAGAGCATAAACTAAGGGTATGTATGTATTGTATGTATATCAGCTGTATTATACCCATACATAGGTGTGCATAAACATTGACAAAAGGCAAATACAAATAGAGCTAAGAGATAAGAGCTTCTAAGGCCGCTGCCTCCCGTCCGGGAGATGCGGGCTCGGTCCCCACCACGTACCAATGTGTTTTCGAAATACGTTTATTCGACGCTCTTACGTTGAAGGAAAACATCGTGATGAAAACATCGTGATGAAACCTGCACACTCCTGCGAAGAAATTTAAAGGTTGTGTGTAAAGTCCACCAACCCGCACTGGGCCAGCGTGGTCGACTAAGGCCTAATCACCCTATTTCAGGGTAAGCTTGAGCCCCTCGGTGGGGACGTATATGAGCTGTTGCTGAAATACAAGTGCTAACTGTAGGCCGACTTTTTCCAACTAGGCTAATTTATAAAAAAAATTGCTTCAATCTCTTACTACAGTAAAGGGACAGGTAAACATATGAATACTGCACGCACACATTCTTCTAGCTGTTTAGTCCAATCGTGGGTTTCCACGAGATTGGACTGACCATTTTCTGCCAGTCAAAATATGAATGAATGAATGAATATACTTTATTGCACACACAGAAATAATAAATATGTTGTGTATTCAGTATAAAAAAAAAAAAACAACCTTTGTCCAGATAGGCCTCTTCAACAAAGCACCCATCCACTTTAAGATAGTCAACGTCCCATTCAGCAAAAGATTTTGCGTCTATATCAAAGTGTCCCCTGGAACCCGGGTAACGCATGCAAGTGTCTTTAGCTATGTTGGTGTACATGCCAAACTTCAAACCTTTTGAGTGTATCTGCAATCAGCATACAAACTTCTTACAACATGAATGAATGAAAAAACTCATGCTATATAAACATTAAAATTGTGAGGTGCGATGCAACTCCAATTTTCTTATAATATTGTCATAACAATAACAGCAAAAAAAAACAGAAAAACAAATACAGCTAATGTAAACCATTATTTAGAATTTTGATAAACCTGTGCTTGCTACGTAAAATCTAAACTTCTTAGTTTCTGCTATCAAACGCTAAAAGAATTTTTGCTCTATCTTTAAAATTGACTGTGTTGTATGTATGTATGTATGGGGGACGCCTACGACGGAGCGCAGACGGGTGACCTGCTCTGTGTGTAGAACCATTTCACCCCTAATTCCCAGTTCGGTTGTCGCCCTTCGGACTCGCGGTGCATCGGACATTTCTCCCTGTTCCCTCGCTCTCCCCGGACGAGTTCTGCCCCAACACGCATCCTCTCCCACCGCTCCAGGTAAGCGCTTGCTGGAGCGTCCTATCCGATTCACCCCAGACAGAAGGGGGTACCACTCCGCATGAAGGGAACCCGGAGATTCCCCCCCACGGAGCTCCCCCCCCCCCCGACCAAAGTTCCTCGTTAGTGCTCCTACACTTCCTTAGCGTGGGATCCTCCGGATCGCATGGTGTCACACAACTCGCCCCCTTCGGCGGTCCAACAGGTTAGTCCTCGCCCCGCTATTCCTCTAGTAGGCAACCGAGAATTGACTGTGTTATAAAGGTTTGAAATTCAAGTTTAGACAGAGAGGACATACCCACTTGTGACATCATTTGTTAGTAACGCCATATAATCTCCATACAAAAGATCGTTTTTGAAAGAGACAGACATATTGAAACTTTAAAAAATCACTGTAAATTCGTTTTCAACCGATTCTGTTTTTGTCTTCCCAAATCATCTGCTACTAATCTATATTTCTATATTTTTTATCTATATTTCTATATATCTATATTTTAAAAATAATTCATAAAATATGGTAAATTTAGGAACAGTCCAATCCCTTATTCAACTATTTTTATTTTTTTGTTTCATTTTAAAAAATAATAAATATTCATAGCAAAGTTTCTAAAAATAATAATCTGAAAGCTACATACATAGTCAGCCAAGTACTTCATTCCTCTAGGAAACCTTTTGCGATTGGGTATGAGTCTTCCATTCTTGCCCCGGACATGTTCCGACCAACAATCGTCAATGATGATGTACTCATACCCAGCTTCCTGATAGCCTTCCGCAGAGATTATGTCTGCCACCAACATTATCAACTCTTCACTGAAAAAATATAAATCAATCGTAAACACTTTTAGGTTTTCGCGGTAGATATGTGGTTATTAATATAAATCAATCAATCAATAAGCCCTTTAGCTTGAACTCTATTATGAGCAGTTGTTTGAACAGTTTCTTTTTTATAGCATGCCTCTAGTTCAATGTGCCTTCTGGCATAGGCCTCACTGAAAAATACACTTTATTGTTAGATTAACACGATATAAAAAAGTGGAGAATTTATCAGCTGATTTGAATGAATGTGAAGAAAAAATGTAAGGGAGCCCGCCCTAGATTCAAAGTCAAAACTTATTGTGATTGAAATTGTTATTAAATCCCAAATGACCATAATAAAGTGCACCCTTTGCTATATTTCAACTGGATAGCCAAACAGGTTTGGAATTTTTCCTATGCAATTTGCTTAAAATCAACATAAGCTATGTGGAAATTTTAAATTCATAACTCCATAACTTTATTGCTTCTCTTTATTTAGCCCTAAAATCTAGTACACAGTAGAGACAAAGGGTTAATCTTACTACAGTAAAGTCACAAACATGGAACAAATAAAAGATTCATATTTTAGAATTTTACTCCTATCCTCATTAAATTGTGTAAGAAGAGAAGACAGCCCAGCCTCATTCAACATTTCAGCATTTTAATATCAAACTATCAAAAGTATTTATCAATAAAACTAGGTATCTTTTTTAACCCTTAGATTTTTACTTGAACAAGTTTAATTTGGTCTGATACAGATAGGTTCTAGATGCTAGGTACAATACAGGTATAAGAACTTACTTAAGGCATTTTTCAGGGTGATTTTCACAGTTGTCAGCACACTGATAATACCCCCACGACATCCAGCCCATCGGCGGAGTCCTAGCCAACCCATTATCCAGCAACGAACCATCCTCAAACAAAACTAGTAAAAACAACGACTCAATTACCAACCGAGAACCAAACATAGTTAATAGGTAACACGTCTTAATCTAAAAACAATTTATATTGAATTCACGGCATGGCTACACAGCCCGCCGGCGCTCGTAAAAATAGAACTAAGACGACCGGCTTGATAAGAAATTAAGAATATACAAAATTTCTCAATGTTCTATGTAATGAGAAACTTAATGGTGTGGACAATTTTAAATCATTATACTGTACTAAAGTATTTTTATCGTAATTTTACAGTCTTTTCGTATTTTCCACTCAATTCAATTCAAATAACTAAAAACAATTTTATTTTCGTCTTCTCGTCCGTCAGGTCAGTCTCGCTGTCATGAGAATATAACCTAACCAAATAAATTAAGAATTCGTAATTTTACTCAGCAATGTAAACGTAACAAGACCTATACAATTTAGTAGGGTTGTAACAAATGTTGACATTAACGTTCCGTTCTACGCAAAATATTTGTTATGTGTCATATTTTACTGAAAAGTCAAAGGTTCTCAATCTTTTGAAAGTAGTGGCGAAAAAATTAACTGCGTTTCAGAATATTATTCTTTTGAGAAGCATTTGGGCTCAGATGACAATTCAAACGTAGAAAGTCACGTAAGGGCAAGCAATCGGTCGGTGAACACAATAAAATCTAAGTGCAACCAACGTCTGTAACGTTTTAAGTAAAGGGTCGGATGAACCCGAGCTGCGTGTTATGGCTCCCTGTATACCTTCATTGCAAAAAAGGGGAATAGTGAATTCTGGACTGCCTACCTACCTTGCTATAAACGAAAAACCTTTATGAATAAAAAGCTTCATAGATTAGACATTCAGTAAATTGATTTTTAGCTTATTTTTTACGTACATATCAAACAACGTATTCCCCTGCGTTCCGAGTTCCGAGACCCGCTGCAATCGATTAAAGTACCTGTAATCGCGTACCAAATTCTGTCAGCAGGCAAAACTCTTTGTCCGAGATTGGTGTCACAAGCAGTCAGATTGTATGTTCCTGACAAATACTACGACGTTGTGGACATCAGCTTCTGGCGCTACCAGACTCTCGTACAGTGGTGCGTCGTCAATCGCCTTCATTGCTAGGGCTGGGTCTCGTTAGACATCTCTTGGATATGAACGCGGATGTAGTACCTATTAGATGTCTTTGGGGACAGTTGGTCGTCCATTTTGAAAAATTGTTTTAGTTTTTGTCTCAATATTTAATAAAAGTTGTTTTTGTTGTATTTTATTTCATATCTTTAATAGCTGTTTACTTGTTACTGATCTCACATCTGTTCCTTGATTAGTAATTTAGGTTATACCTGTAAGCTTTACATTGTATTGTATAAATAAATAAATAAACGTATTTTGAGCGCTGGCTGCTGACCTTAGATGTGTTTTTATTTTTCACTCTATCTATACCACTCGACCGCAGAGGCCGACCAATAATACCAGTTTTTTTAAACTCTTTTCTCCATCTTTCCAGAGCTCGTGTGGTTCCCGACCATGGCCGGAGGTAGCATGGCGTAGTGCCGGCGCCATGGCATGGCGTAGGCTCGGCATGGCGCGCGTCGCGCCGCTCGCCGCGCTCGCTGCGGTGCTCACTGCGGTCGCCTCGCTCGAGCCCACCCCTGACCCTGGCCAGTTCGAAGCCGCTTTTCAAGGTTAGTTGTTTAATTTTTAAGAACTTTTAAAAAGTTGTTATTGATTTGACGCGTAGGTATGGCGTGTTTTAGGTGTTGTACAACAGCTATAATATTCGTGTTGTGTATGTCGGCTTCTAAATGGTATTATGTTTGTATTGTATGTATTTTGCCAACGAATTTCTCGGAAACTGCACCGCATTTTTATTAGCTTTACTTTAGTGTATTTTAACTTAAAAGTTTCATCAAAATTGGTTAGGTCGTTTTCAAGATTGACTGTTAATTAGGCATTTCTGATCATCGATCTGTTTTATATAGCTTTGAAATATCTAGTACTCAAACACAACCTAAACCAATTTACACTAACAAAAGAATTTTTAGCAAAAAAAAAACATGATGACATTTAAAACAGAACTCAGGAAAATAAATTGGTGCGAAGTAATATCTTCATTTAATGATATAAATTCAAATTATAATTTATTTAATAAAACAAATATTGGACAGTACTATTCCAAAGAAACGAATAAAACTTAGTCCTAAACAAAAATTAAATTGGTTAACTAATGGCCTAAACACTTCATGTAAAAATAAAAGACTTTTAAAAATACTAATAACTCAGACAAATGACAAAACTTTAAATAAATATTATAAAGTATACTCAAAGACACTGAAACGAAGTGTAAAATTAGCTAACAAACTTGCTTATACTAAAGAAATGAAGGCTTCTGAAAACAAAACAAAAACAATGTGGAGAATTACTAACAGAATAACATCCAAGTCAAAAAATAAACTACATCGAAATATAAATGTCAGATTTAATAACCAAATCATACAATGTCCTAAATCAATAGCTAATATCTTTAACCAATTCTTTGTCTCAGTGGGAAATTCAACTTCAACACAGCCAAACGGAAATAATGCACATCTACCTCAAAATTGTAAAGTTAAAACACCTTCTGTGAAGTCTTTGTTTCTAGAACCAGTATCAGAGCGAGAAATGCACAACCTTATACGTAAATCTCCTGATAAAATGAGCTGCGGTATAGATGATATACCTTTAACAGTTATTAAAATTTGTATAGAAGAACTGACCCCTCCACTCACATATTATTTTTTAATCAACCAATCATTTGAAGAAGGCACATTCCCCGAAATACTCAAGATAGCCAAGATTAAACCTATTTTTAAAATGTGCCGTACTTAAATCTGACGACCCAGGTCAATATAGGCCTATCGCACTCCTCCCTACGCTATCAAAATTATTTGAAAAGACTATGGCCAACCGAAATTACAACTTTTTAGAAAAATATAATCTGTTGAATAACAACCAATACGGCTTTAGAAAAAAAAACAATCCACTACCCATGCTGTTTATACATATATACAAGAAATACTTACATATATTAAAGCTAAAAATTATGCGGTAGGTATACTACTTGATATGTCGAAAGCATACGATAGAGTCTCACACACAATCTTACTCAGTAAACTATATGATTTAGGCATAAGATCTTGATGAGGACACTGGTGAGCTACAAAGTATATTATCTGATGTTGAAGAGACCAACTGTTCTATCCCTCAAGGAAGCGTTATAGGATGTATTTTGTTTCTTATCTATATAAACGACCTGCCCATTATTTCAAATCCACTTTGTGTACTATTTGCAGATGATGTCTCTCTTCGATTTAAATGTGAAAAATTTTACCATTACAGCACTAATCAAATTACAGACACATATAACAATACTAAACAATGGGCTAAAAAACCATAATTTAGATATTAATGACAACAAAACCAAAATAATTCAATTCAAACCATACCAAAAACAACAATTGGACCTCACAAATATATCAAATAACCTTAAAATAGACAAAACTAATAATTTTACACTATTAGGAATTACAATAGACACACACCTAAATTGGAAAAATCACATAGAAAAAAATTAAAGCTAAACTGAGAGCAGTTCATATAAGCTCTAACTGTAATAAAATTAAATACCAATCGCGAATGCGCTCTATGCGCTTTATTTATTTATTTATTTATCTGCCTACTACGCATACGCTTATGCTTGGCTCCGCTATGGTGTAATGCTGTGGGGACATAGCACGGATGCAAATGACTTATTCATTTTACAAAAAAAAAATTACGTTTTGTAAATATACCTAGAGCCTAGAGCTTCCTGCAGGCCTCATTTTAAAAATAATAAAATCTTGACCTTACCAAGAATTTACATACAAGAGACCGCTATATTTGTTAGACAGCATACGGATCTCTTTGAGTTTGTAAAAAGCGGCCGCCGCCGCAAAAATAAATTAGTCCTCCCTACTCCTAGGTTAGAAATGTTCCGAAATAGCCCACTATACAGATGCGTACAAATTTATAACAAAATACCAGACAGCCTAAAAATAGAAGATGATATTTTTTTTAAAAACAAACTTAAACATATATTATTAAATAAATCCTACTATAATATAGAAGAGTTCATGACTGATAAAAACATAATAGTCCATACATAATAAATGTTATATTTATTTATTTAATATATAAACAAACATATTTGATTTAGAAGTAAGATAAATAAATGTGTAAATAAGTAAGTAAGTACTTAAATTTAAGTAGGTATAATTAATAATATTAAGAAATTATTAGTCAAAATAATAAGACTGTTATGCATATTTGCTGCACCCTTACAGGTTATATGTACATGACACTTAGTTTTTAAGACTTCATGTGTATATTAGCATTAAATAAATAAATAATAAAGGAGATTATTTTTTTTCCTGACACGCGATATTATGTCGTCTACCTTATTATAATTTCTAAATTAATTATTATCTATTACAGCCGAAATTCTCTCAAAATTTAATCAATTATTCACTCAGTTACTTTCTTACCAAATTAAGATTTGGACACTCTTTGAAACTTCAATCGGCTCAGCGGAATAAATAATGATTATTTCATGGTTATATGCACAACAATCCGAAACAAACCAAAGCGCCTGAAATCCGCTCCAAATATCTAATTTGGGAGTTCTGTTTGAAACAATTTAGTACCTACCTTCCAGATGGTGGGTATTATTTTTACTTATTTGTATAAAATTAATCGTCACTTATTTTAATATAGCGTGATATAAAAGAGTTGCTGAGGTGCAGTTCCTTCCATCCATTTGCAGTGTCGGTTGATATTATTTTTATAAATCAAGTCCTTTATTGAATATTTATTGTTATATTTTTTTGGGTGAGTTCACTAACACAACCGCGTGCGCTATGCATTTTTGGCGTTAGCAGTAATAAGTTATTGTAGACAAAATATCGGCTAATTAATTCGACAAAAAAATTTGATTAATTTATCGAACCTGCTCACAAAATTTCATGAGAATCGGTTGAGAAACGCGACCTGTAGAGTGAAACAAACAAACAAATCCACAAACAGATGCACATACAAAAGCAAATTTGGCCAAGCTGAAACAGAGACGCTTCGCTCGCTCGGTCAATTAAAAACCAGTTTCTTGGTTGACTGTACCTACCTATAGAGATATCGAGTAGCTGTTGAGTCAAATCGTTACTTTGATAAATTAATGGGATGATCAGACTTTTAAAAAAGTACCTATAAATTAACAGTATAAAGTGAAAAGTTCAGAAAATGCTTCACGTAAAGCAAATGAATAAAAAAATTGAGCTCCTGATAATAATCCCCGTTTAATTATGTCCCATCCCAGCCCTTTGGGGCTCGAAAGTTGGAGCAAACAGCAAACATTTTTAATCAGCCGCCGATCCGCTAAATCGGAGTTAAAACGTACTTCTGTAATGTTGCTGAAGTCGTGTTTGAATTTTGAATGAAAACCAGTTTTGTTTTATGCAATCACAATGAAAATACAATACTATTTAAAACATTAAACATTACATTATAATCATAATAAGGAGCTAGAACAATGTGCAGGAAATTTCTATGTTATTTTCATATACCTGTTATGTATATCTCATTATTATTAAAATAAAATCTAGTGTATTCCTTTGCCATTTGTTAAGTGCATCTCTCTATAAAAATAATAGGAAAGGTTAGAATTTCAAAGCTTGCATACGTCTCTACTTTAGGGCCATTATACCTTCAGATTGTTATGTGTTGAGATAATATGCTATAAACATGATATACCTACTTAGGTAATATATATTTTTTATTTATATCAAACATTTATTACTTACCACCTATGAATGTTATGTAAAAAGGAAAGTGATGTATGTCTTTATAATAATATATGTATATTAGGTTCATAACAGACAGACAGAGCTACTTTCACATTTATAAAATTATTAATGGGGATAAAGATTTTATATTACAAGTGATTGTTTTAAGTTGAATGGTTCAGTGTTTCATCTCCTGTCCGTGAGAATATTTTGCATGTGACGAGTTCCATTTGAAAAGGATTTTGTAGTTCACTCCAACGAAACTCAATATTCACTGTAACGATCCATTTACTATCCAGTTTTATTGAACTTGTGTATGTTCGTAGTTCGTTTCCATAGGCACGTTTTATTGATGTGGGGTTTGTGCTTTATTAAAAAACTAAAGTCGAGTAGTTTAGTTAAAAGAACCATCGTCATGCAATTTCAAAATAACCTGTTTTATTATAATCATAATGACAAAAAAAAGACAACCCTTTGAAATAACTACGTGTTCTATTTGTGCCTGTTTTAGTGTTCCGTAGCCTAATAAAATTACGAAACAAAAAATGCATTAACTAACACACAATTTAAATAAAATAAACGTATGAAAAATGAAAAATATATTTACTTGGATATAAAAAAATCACTACTTTAACCAATAGTTCATCTTTTAATAAATATTTATATTAAACTTTTCAAGTTAAGTGGTTTTATATTAATCTTAAAGTCAACAGTGTAAATCCTGATCCAATAGAATAAACGACGTCAATTTTGATTCGTGAAATCCTATTTATTCCTGAGGGACAAGCCCACGTTTATTTGAAAAATATCTTTCCTATAACAAATTCTTTTTTTTTTTATTTTGTAATTTTTTTTTTGTATTTTCTATGTTGTGAAATATTATGTACGATTATGCAAAAAAAACATAAAATATACATAACACGACATAAATAGCTCTTTACTAGTAAGATTACATGTATCAAAAATTACAAATTTTACTGAGACAAATAAAAACAAAAAAAGGAACAGATTTCTGCTCGGCTGAGAATCAAATCTACGATAGAAAACAAATAGGTATTTAACAAACTATTATATTATGTCGTCAGTGGAAAGGTAAAAGTACTAAAGCGCCAAATTAGCAAAAATGAGTTATATACTTATACAGTTCGATTGCATTTTTTTTTGCGTCGATTAGTTTAGGTGATTTGTTAATCAGAGGACTTTTTTGGCGTTTTAGCCATCCAAAATTTTGGGTCTGATCGTTAGGCCGATGACTAAAGCGACACCTATTTGGTGTTAATCGTCTCTCCCGTAAAGTTGTACTTTGGCGCTTTAGTATTTTTACCTTTCCACTGACGATGTATATCAGTTGTCAGAATGTATTGTTGTCTCTTTTTTTTTTCTTGTCTTGTTTGTGGTCGTGATTAGGAGCAGTTTCTGTCTGTATATATGATATTGCTGCTACCTTACATAAAGGTATACCTACCTATAAATACCTTGTCGATTCTCTTCTATATTACTAATTCAATACTAAAATAAAAAGACAATAACAAGGGAAGAAAGATGCAGAGGAAATAATAAATTCTTCATTACGCTGCCGTGGACTGGATGGAACATAACTTTATTCGTATAGCCAATAAAACCTAAATTATGATGTTCAGTGATGTAAAACGGTCCTATCGATATTTCCTCTTACTAAACTTGCTTCAAACTACCTTCTTTACTGGATTATTTTTCCTTTACCATTTTATGGTAATTTTTAAGTATTATTCAATTAATAAGCAATAATAACAGTTAAAAATAAAATAATTTCCGATACTAAAATTATCGCGAGATTCAATGTAGATACACTATCAATATTCTGAAGTTACGAGTATATGGTTTTATTACATTCTTAAGAAATATCGACAGATATTGAGCTATAGATAGATACATCACTAGCTGAAGTAGCTGATATAAAGGGAGGGGCGCTAAACATTTATGAGGGTGATATCGTGGAAATGAATTCTTCGGTAACAAGTTATGGGGTTCCAAAAATCGTTTTCACAGTTAATGCGCTGTATAAGAAGCTGTAAGGGCTATTTCAACCTTCACTTCAAACCAAGTATATGTACATAAAAATATTTCACTTCACGCAACCATCCAGCTTTAAAAATCAAAGTTTTCTTAAATGAGAGGTACCTACTACTGATGTACTGATGTTGAATAAACTTCTTAGAACATTGAACAATGTGAAAATATATCAGAAAAAACTAGTAACAGCTAGTAATAACTCAAGCCTCTTTAAAAAAAACTATACAGTTCAAGTGTACAGTTCAAAGTTCAAATAAAGAACACTCAACTTCAAAACTCAAATCAGAAATACCATTAAACCAATAACCATTGAAATCCAGATTTTTCCGGTACATGCCGGCACAAAGCAAAGGCCGACGTGTGCAGACCGGTCCAATAGCACGACGAGGGCGGAGTCGAGAGCTGTCCACTTCCGGATCGGATCTGGGCAAGAGGGGAATTAATACCAGTTAAACATTTTTATGGCCGTTTTCATGTTTTAACGGCTTGGACGAATTTTAATTTAACTGATGTAGTTTTTTTGTAAAGATGAAAAGTATTGACGTGACTTTTGGTACCAAAAATATATTTTTTTGAAACCTTACTACTATGGCATATTGTTTTCTTTATTTAAGCCCAAATGAATCCGTTCCATGAAACAATGTAGCTGTTAATTTTCAAAGCCTTTAAAAAGAGCGATTGAGTTTAACCACACTTTTTTTGTTAAATAATTTCAAAATTTCAAAATTTTAGTAGGTTGTTCTTATTTTCATACCAATATTTTACAGGCGATAAAATATAACGCCTTGATAGGCGCTTTAGTGAAATCTATAATTAATTTAATAATAACAAAAACTAAGTAAATGTTTTTTTTTTTTAACTTGAAAGTTTGAGATCCACTGACTTAAGAGAAATTAGCATTTTCTGTGTCTACTGTAACCATTATGTACCTACTTATCAACGGAAACGGTGCAAGTATGCAGGATGGATATAGTCTCATATCGTATTAATTAAAAACAAACAAGTAACGATAAATAAACGTAGGTAATAATCACATCATATCACAGTCACACTAATATTATAAATGGGAAAATATATTTGGATATTTAGATGTTTGGATGTTTGTTCCGCTTTCACGCCTTAACTATTGAACGGATTTTGATGAAATTTGCTATAGAGATAGCTTATACACTGGACTAGCACATAGGATACTTTATCGGGAAAAGTCTTATTCCCACGGGAAAAATCTTTCACAACGTGAGCGTAGCCGCGGGCGGAAAGCTACTTTGACATAATAATAAAAATTAATAAACCAAATAAGTATAGATACTTATAATCAAACTGCTAGGCCAGCACGCCTCAGATATTACAATACATTAAAAGATCTTTAGGCCCAAATACCACTATGAAGCACCGGCCTAGGTTTAATCCGAGCCCGACGGCTTATCGTGCCCTACGAAGCACGTAAAACGCTTTGGCTCAACTGTCACGCATCGTAATCGGAAAGAAGCAGTATAATCCAAGAGCGTGTTCTTTATCCTAAGGGTTGTATTGTGAGGTCAATAACCGACCTCACAAACCCTGGCGTGTTAGTGTTAATAGATCCGCTAAAGGCCACTGACACGGTTTGTGTATCCTACTTCAGATAGTCCGGTCCGGGACCAACGGTGTGCCTACGGCTTAACGTGTCCTACGAAGCACGGCATCGTCTTTCTCTTCGAACAATCAGGCTTCAATCAAGTGATTCTGCTTACACTGGAGAAGATCTCACAAAGATATTTTTTGTGTGGAAGTGTCTCCACCGGGATTCGAACCTGGAATCTCAGTAACGAAGCCTTTTTTACATTACAATACTTTTTACGGGCGTAGCCACGGGTGGACCGCTAGAATAAAATAAATAATATGAAACAGACGTAACATATCGATCCTTTCCGGAGCAAATGTCGAAACCACCAAATTGACGAAAATTACTTTTTAATGTATATCAGCTGTCTGGTACCCATAGTACAAGCTCTGCTTAGTATGGGATCAGATGGCCGTGTGTGAAGATGTCCCCACATATTTATTATTTATTTTATTTTATTTAATGCAGTTTTACTTAGTTTTTTTGGATCTATCGATCTGTATATACTTACTTCGACTACCACATTATTTCCAAGTGTGTCTCGGAGTCCGTGACGTAGCGGATAAGCTTCAGGAAAGTCGCCTCCGATGGTATGGCCATATAAGCCGCAGACCGTCAGACTATGTAGGAAAAAGATGCCTCGACTAGGGTTGCCAACTTTTTTTACAAGAAATAAAGTATATTTAGGTCTGAGGAGAATATTAAACAGTATTTTAGAAAAATTAACAGTATTTTATTTATTTAATGCTTTAAGAGCTTCTCGCACAACTTATTAGTTTACAGTCTTTTTTTAAAAACTTCATACGCATCACCACAATTTTATTATAGCTAAAATTAAAATAAATGAGGAGCTCTTTTTTAACCCCCGACGCAAAAGAGGGGTGTTATAAGTTTGACGTGTCTGTTTGTCTGTGTGTCTGTCTGTCTGTCTGTCTGTGGCATCATAGCGCCTGAACCACTGAACCGATTTCAGTTTAGTTTTTTTTGATGAAAGGAGACTTAATCGAGAGTGTTCTTAGCTATGTTTTATAAAAATCGATGAGAGAGTTGTGTATCTGTGTATCTGTCTGTGGTATCGTAGCTCCTAAGCGGATGAACCGATTTTCGTTTAGTTTTTTTTGTAACATAGATAATTTTACCCCGAGTGTTCTTAGCCATGTTTCATGAAAATATCTTCAGCCGTTTGAAGATCATCAGCTCTTTTCTAGTTGATGAGGGGATCTGACGAACTTCCTTATCTCCGATCGATTCGAAATTTGGTACCTTGTTACTTCAATCATATTGAAAGTATATGGTAAGGTAACCATGACCTGATCAGCCATTTGAAGATCATCAGCTCTATAATAGTTGATGAGGGGATCTGACTTACTTCCATATGTCCTATCGATTCGAAATTTGGTACCGTGTTACTTCAATGATATTGAAAGTATATGGAAAGGTAACCATGACCTGATCAGCCGTTTGAAGATCATCAGCTCTTTAATAGTTGATGAGGGGATCTGACTACTTTCCATATGTCATTTCGATTCAAAATTTGGTACCGTGTTACTTCAATGATATTGAAAGTACCTATATGAAAAGGTAACCATGACCTGATCAGCCGTTTGAAGATCATCAGCTCTTTAATATTTGATGAGGGGATATCTGACTACCTTTCATATGTTCTATCAATTCGAAATTTGGTACCAAGTTACTTCAATGATATTGAAAGTATATGGAAAGGTAACCATGACCTGATGAGCCGGTTGAAGATCATCAGCTCTTTAATATTTGATGAGGGGATATCTGACTACCTTTCATATGTTCTATCGATTCGAAATTTGGTACCATGTTACTTCAATGATATTGAAAGTATATGGAAAGGTAACCATGACCTGATCAGCCGTTTGAAGATCATCACCTCTTTAATAGTTGATGAGAGGATTTGACTACCTTCCATATGCGATTGATTTGTCATCGAATTCTATAAATATCTTTTTCGGGAGTTCTCCTTCTTTCAACTGATCTCTGCGAAGTGCGTTCCACTCAATTTTTAGATATAACTGTACTCATATATCATAATTTATTTGTAATAAAGTTTAAAAATTATGAAATAAAAATAAATTAAAAATTTAAAAACCCCCGAAGCAAAAAAAGCAAAATTTAAAAAGTCAAAAATAATACTTATTGTTGAGCCATCAAATTCGATAAAATAACACCTATATATTTTAATTTTATTATAGAAATTGATGGATG